>JAPQNM010000006.1:15987521-16016150 GCA_029783475.1 Metacarcinus magister
GTCCTATTTGCTACAGAAACCAAAAATATAAGACAAATAATTAGGTCCAGGTGACAATATGAAAGAGTCTGTACACATTCTACATACCTCTGTCCCTTTAAATATGGTACAATTAACCTACACACCTAAACCTACAAGATAACACAGAACGGTAAATAATATTATGTACACTCCAATATAATTATGAATCTGGGAGGACTAATAAGCGCCCTAATGCTACCATAATTATAGTGGATATTTCTAGGGTTCATTAGATTCTTACTATAGTTAAAGCATTGACCATTTATGAGGCAGACAAATATAAGATGAAATATACAAGCAAGTCATGGTTTATATATAGGTTTATAATCCGGCAATCAATATTCCGGTTCCATCAGTTTTTCAGCATGAATTTCAGAGCGCAGTTTCAAATTTCCCGAGTGGGCGCATCACTGTTTTCGGAAGGCGCTATTTACGTTTATGTTTTGAGGGCGCTGTACCCAGAATTAGGTGTTTGCTCATGCCGGATTATTGATAGTCAACCTGTATATGAAAATGTATAGAATTGTGTTCATAACAGTTCATAAAATCTTGCCCATTAGTTCAGTCTGACAAAAGTAAATTAACAACAGATATTGGAATACGTAACATTTATTATGATATGTTTTTTTAGTAAGGATTCACCACAAAACACTTGAAGTAGTTAGTATGTAGTAGAAGTAATCAAAGAGAGAGAGAGAGAGAGAGAGAGAGAGAGAGAGAGAGAGAGAGAGAGAGAGAGAGAGAGAGAGAGAGAGAGAGAGAGAGAGAGAGAGAGTAAACAATACCCAACTCTTAATTAAAAACCTTTTCACACACATACATGCAATCACACAAAAAAGTATACAAATTTACTGAATATCTGTCACAACACTCTCTCGCTTAATTAAATACTAAACCGGCAGAGCTTTTGAAACCGTTGTCTTCACCATTGAGGAGCATATACTTGAGAAGAACTTGAGTCCAGTTTGTCCACCAGGAATATTACTTAGCACGAAGCAAAGCAATGCCACCACTTGGACAATGGCGCCGATAGAGGTTAATATAGTGGACTGTAAGCTGAGAGCAAAGTACAGTGTGCCGAAGAGAGAGATGAAGTAGACAGATGTGAAGATTATCCTCTCCGATGAAAATAGATGCTTTAAGTGGTTGACGGGACCCCACAGGAAGGAGAAGCTGAAAGGTTAATTCATCATTAGTACAATACATAATTATTATATTAAGATAATCATTATAATCAAAGTACAATACACAATCATTATATTATTTCCCCATAAGAAGGAGAAGCTGAAAGGTCAATTCATCTTTAGTACAGTACATAATTATTATATTCAGATAATTATTATATTAACGTGTATTTGAGTTGTGAGTACAATACACAATCATTATATTAAGCTGAAAGGTGAACTCATCATTAGTACAATACATAATTATTATATTAAGATAATCATTATATTAATGTGTACTTGAATCATGCAGAATTCAGGCTAGGTTAGGTTAGGTTAAGTTAGGTTAGGTATATTTCCATTATGAAGCATTGATCAATAGTTATATGGGTGTGGTGTAAATATAACTTCAATTATCTCACCTTACATACATACATACATAACATAACATAACATAACATAACATACATACATACATACATACATACATACATACATACATACATAACATACATACACATACATACCTTAGAACTGAAAAAACACTGCCCATCGTGAACAGAAGAGAGAACTTGCGCGCTTTAAAGACAAGAAGAGGGAAGTACATTGCAGCGAGGGAGAAACAGATTAATCCCATCACAACAGAAGCCAAGAATCCCATAATTCTCTGTTTCCGTCCCTGTGGGAAAGGTAAAATGGAGATAAGGTTAGCCTGTAGGAAACAAGAGTAACCTTATCAATATAAATCATAAACACATTATCGTTAAATTTCACTAGACCTAACCTGACCTAACCGTATACATTATCGTTAAGTTAAGTTGAATTATCGTTAAATTTCACTACTGTATAGAACTAAAATGCATAACCTAACCTTATAACCTAATCAATATAAATTATAAACACATTACAGTTTAATTTCACTACAAACCAATAATGTAAACACAGTAATCTTGTCAATATAGATTATGGTTAAAATTTGACAAGGTTAGCCTGTAGGAAAAAATTGGGATAAGGTTAGTCTATTAATTTTGAGGCTCTAAGCTAAAATAACCTAACCCCAACCTAACCCCAACATGTTTCTCTGCTTCCGTCCCTGGGAAAATTATAATTCAGCCATTGTTAAATTATAAACACATTATCATTAAATTTTTCAAAATGCATCAGGTAACGTAAAAATATAACCCTCAAATCTCTAGAGCATTATTGTAGAGATGTAAAATAATACCAATTAGGTTATCGCATCATTATAAAACATAGTAGTGAAATTAAATAAAAATAACCATTAACCCGATCATAGGAAAGATAATTTAGGTTATGTTATGATAGGTTAATTTAATAAATATCAAATGTTCTCTATGACCAAAAGTAGTGGGTTTGGACGGAGGTGCAGACGTCATTTGCTTTCGTAGCCACACGCCATAATGAAGATATAAGATTTTACCCAATCATTTAATAAGGTTATCATCATTAGAAATCATAGTAATATGTTTATAAGTATGTTCCTAGTTTCATAAGTACTATGTTCGTAGTTCTATAAGTATATTCCTTAAGTGGGGTGTGGGAGCCCAATTCAAAGCAAGTTTATTTTCTATACTACACAGTAAAGACTCAATAAAGTATATATTATTATTATTATTATCATTAAATAAACTCACCAGGCTGGGTAGACAAGGGTCAGTCTGGGCTGACGAAAACCAAGATGTCGAAGACCGCGGCGTACCAGCTTCCTCGTCTAATATATTCTCTCCTCCTCCTCCCGAGCCATTCCTAGAGAACCATGACGTTAATTTAGGAATGCTTGATATCTTAGGAAGGGAGGTGGACAAGAGAGGCTCCTTCGATTCACTCTTGCCATCTGCTCTGGATAAATATTCCTGCAATTCTCGGTTCAACTCTGTCATTTTTGTTTACATTGGACTGATTGGAAACGTCACTTGTCGATTCTCCCGCCATCTGTTGACGCAAAATATAGGTGTATAGTAATAATAACAATAGTATATACTTTATTTAGTCTTTCCTGTGTAATAATAATAATAATAATGATATACTTATAGGTGTATGGTGTACTTCTCTCTCTCTCTCTCTCTCTCTCTCTCTCTCTCTCTCTCTCTCTCTCTCTCTCTCTCTCTCTCTTTTGTGTGTGTATGGTGTATGTATATGGTGTATGGTGTATGTGTATGGTGTATGTGTTTAAGGCTAACAATCACCCACTACAGACACAACCATACCAAGTTGGTAGACAGTATGCAGTGCCAATCGTCTCAATAATAATGTGTGTGTGTGTGCTGTGTAATGGTATTATAACATTTGTAGTTCCTTGCATTCACATCCATACATTGTGCCCTATTGTGTAGATTTAGGGTAGGTCATCTTTATGCATTTTTGTTATATGAGACCAGCATCAGCCAGTAAAGACTAATACTAGTAATACTAGAAGTATTAAAAGTAGAAGTGTTGTGGTTATTTTGAAGTTGTATTTAGCGTTAGTCAGACCTCACCTCGACTATGTAGTGCAGTTTTGGTCACCGTATGGATATAATTTTGTTAGAGTCAGTGCAGAGAAGGATGACCAAAATGATAGAAGGGATTCGTAATTTTAGCTATGAAAGAAGACTAAAGCTTTTGAAATTGCACTCACTGGAACGACGTAGAGTAAAAGGGGAGATCTGATTGAAGTATTTAAGTGGGTGAAGGGTTTTAATAAGGGGGATGTAGGAAAAGTTCTTACGATCAGTAGTCATGAATAATATTTATGAATAATATTTCTAGGAAGGTTGACGTAATTTTCTATGATTCACAATAAGTTAGCAGGAAAAGGAAGGTGGTGATGGTGCTGGTGGTATAGTAAAAGATGATGCAATACTAACCTTTATCAATATATCGTCCCTAACGCATTTACATGTATTCTAAAAACAAAAAAGTACTCGTTAACATAAATTAGGTTTAATAAATTGTTTACCAATTACAAGAAACAATTTAATACTATATAAATGTCGTACGTGACAAATTAACTTTTATTAATACACTATCCTTCACACATCTTATATACATTTTACAAACCAAAATATTACATGTAAACAAAATCAGGTATAAAAAATACATCACCTATCACATATAACAAAATAAATATAAATAATGTCAATACTTTGGCGAAGTTTCCTGATATTTACATCATGGCCGCCAAGACAATAGAATCAGTGATCACGTCAGGTTCTCTAACAAGCTGTAATTCCCTTCTACCTGCACGTAGCTTCCTCATATATGGATAGCAGTGAATTGATATAATGAGGCACATTTCAGATGCATTAATAACCCCGTGGATGTAACAGAAAGTGCGTTAATCATACCCAACATGGAGGTGAGTGTGTGTGTCAGTGATAAGAAAAGTGACCTAAACTGTATTCATTATTATCATTATATAAACGTGAAAATGGACGTAAAATGGATTTAAACTATGAAAAAGTGGACATTATCTAATATTTTAACCATTATAAACGTTTGTATCAAGAATATAACGTTTATTACGCAGGAAACGTTGCAAGGATAATTGAGAATACGAATACCTACGAAATGACTTTCTTCTGCAACCCGGGGACCAGCCGAGGTCACGGTCACGATAGAATGGGTCATGGTAGTAAGGTCAAGCCTCAAGCAACTTTGACCTTCCATCCTGGCCGCCCCCCCATCTTTGACCCCACCCCCCCTGACAAGCCTCTACCAAGGAACAATTCTCTGAAGGGTAAGGGCACCCCGTTGTCATCCACTATTCCTACGGCCTGTGTGCATTACTATTTACCTGGTAAAGCATTTTTAAAGTTAAGTTAGGTTAGGTTCGGTTAGGTTGGGTTATATGAGCTTTTTACCCAAAAGTTAGGCACGTGTCGTATCTATAAGGGAGCACTATGAGGATACGGCACTCGTTAGGATTAGTAATGCAGTTATATTTAGTTAGGTTAGATTTTATTAGATTAAGTTATTTCAAGTTATTTGATTAAATTATATTATATTATTTTGAATTAAGATGATGATATACAAGATTAAATTATATGAAATTATAATAAATGAACGTTAGATTATATTAGATTCAATGGTAAAATTTTACATCTTCACCATAATGGCGTCTTGCCTCTGTTGCTCGTCCAACTCCCTACTTTTGGTCATAGAGAACATTTGATAGCTTCTATATTAATGTAACCTAACCTAACCTAACCTAACCAAACCTTAACCTACATTGACATATAACAGAACCTTGTTTAAACCAAATTAAACTTTATTTTTCGAAGAGAAGGTCTCACAGAAAACATTGAATATCTCACTAACTAAGAATTTGCGACGGAAATGTAATTAAGTAAACCTCAAAATGCATCAGGTAATGCAAAAATATAACCGTGAATTCTCTAGAGCAATTTGGTGAATATGTAAAATAATACCAATTCAATTATATTATATTAGATTAAATTAACGAAAACTTATGTGACTGCATTGTTAATAGTAATATTTTTTTAATCATTTATTATTGTTGATTACTCGTGTGTGTGTGTGTGTGTGTGTGTGTGTGTGTGTGTGTGTATGTGTGTGTATGTGTATGTGTATGTGTGTGTGTGTGTGTGTGTGTGTGTATGTGTATGTGTATGTGTGTGTGTGTGAAGAGTGATAGTAAAATAGAAAAAAAAATATTAATAATAATAATAACAATAAAATTCATACCAACTATAATACAATAATAATATACAACTTAATGCAAGATAAATTACACGATACAAAAAATACTAAATACAATTGTTATTTTTATTATTATTATTATTATTATTATTACACTTATAATTACTAACTTAAACTATAGGATATTTAATCCAAGGATATAATATTATTCTTAATCTTATAAATATATACATTAGGTAGATGTCATTATTGGTCCTGGTGTTATTAGGGGTACAGGTGGGATTAATTGTCCAGGAGTAATTAATATGCAAGTCAGGTGTAATTAGTGTGGATTTCATGGGTAGTTAATGGTAATTAGTGCATTTCAGGTGTAATTAGGGGTCCTGGTGATCATTAGTGTGCATTTCAGGTGTAATTAGGGGTCCTGGTGATCATTAGTGTTCATTTCAGGTGTAATTAGGGGTCCTGGTGATCATTAGTGTTCATTTCAGGTGTAATTAGGGGTCCTGGTGATCATTAGTGTTCATTTCAGGTGTAATTAGGGGTCCTGGTGGTCATTAGTGTTCATTTCAGGTGTAATTAGGGGTCCTGGTGATCATTAGTGTTCATTTCAGGTGTAATTAGGGGTCCTGGTGATCATTAGTGTGCATTTCAGGTGTAATTAGGGGTCCGGGTGGTCATTAGTGTGCATTTCAGGTGTAATTAGGGGTCCTGGTGGTCATTAGTGTGCATTTCAGGTGTAATTAGGGGTCCTGGTGATCATTAGTGTGCATTTCAGGTGTAATTAGGGGTCCGGGTGGTCATTAGTGTGCATTTCAGGTGTAATTAGGGGTCCGGGTGGTCATTAGTGTGCATTTCAGGTGTAATTAGGGGTCCTGGTGGTCATTAGTGTGCATTTCAGGTGTAATTAGGGGTCCGGGTGGTCATTAGTGTGCATTTAAGGTGTAATTAGGGGTCCGGGGGGTCCTTAGAGTACATTTCAGGGGTAATTAGTGGTACAGGTGTAATTAATATGCATGCCAGATATAATTAGTGTATATCAGGTATAATTAGTGTCCGTAATGGTCCTACAACATGTTAATTACACCTTTTCAGGCCAGATAATGAGTCATCTAACCAGCATGTTGACCTCACCGCCGCCTGTGTACTGGGTCAACCACAACTACACAAGGGAGCGCCGTCCCCCGCCCCGTGCTGCCCCCCCTGGACCTCCCCAGTACCAAGTCATCCTGGACTCAAGGGGGGGCGTGTGGCAGCCCCCTCCCCCTCATTTCCAACCTCAGATATTGCATAATTACACTGTGCTTCCCACCAAAATGCAAGCCCACCTCTATCCCCCCTCCTGCCCCCCTCCCTATAACCCCCCATCAAAAAAACCCCTCAACCCCAATGCACAGGAGTGGGTGCCAAGGGAGTATAGAAATGACACTCCACCCCTCCCCACAACCCCCCACATCCCCCAATACAACCCCCAACACACCCTTCACCTCCCCACAACCCCCAACTTTACCTGTGTGGAGAGAAATACCCCCCAATACACTCCCCAACACCCCCCCCAACACGACTTCTGTGAGATAACGGATGAGGAAGTGGAGGATGCACGGATGAACTGGCATCATCCGTCTTCTAATTTCAGTCAACAGTGCCAAGGAACAGTGCCACAGTGCCCTCACCCCCCTCCTACCCCCTCCTTTCCCCCTGCCAAGTGTGACCTAACAACAGTGACCTCAGAAGGGATTATTCAACCTTATTCCAGGACTCAGGAAAATGAAGGAAAAATTATTAACCTAACCGCTGGAGATCAAATGGAAATTCAACCGCAGTCTCAGAAAAATTGTGAGAGTTTGAACGAGAATGATATGCGTTTAATTCCTGTTTGCGGTGAAGGGAGGAAGAAGAGTACAAGTCCAGAGCTAGCAATGGGGTCCCACAGGCTGTGTTTTGATGATGAGACGTGTGAAAATAATGAAAATTTAATCATAAAAAATGACGTAACTGTTAAAAATCCAGTTATAAAATCAGACCGAGTCCAGCAGAGGAGTGAGAGTCTGACAGACAGACGGGTGCCTGGACTCAACCTAAGTAACTCAAGGCCAAAGAGTCCAGTGGAAGCAGTTAACAGTACCTCACACACCCACAGATTGAGTCCGGACTGTATACATCCAATTCCTAAGAGTTCTACAAGTCCAGTAGAAGCAGCTAACTTAACCTCAGACACCCACAGATTGAGTCCGGACTGTGTACACCCAATTCCTATGAGTCCAGACAAGAATGCAAGTCCAACAAGTCCGGACTGTGTACATCCAATTCCAAAGAGTCCAGTAGAGGCAGCTAACAGTACCACAGAGTCCCACAGATTGAGTCCGGACTGTGTACATCCAATTTCTATGAGTCCGGACAAGAGTGCAAGTCCAAAACATTACTATTTAAGAGTAGAAAAAAGTGCCACTAACAACAGTGCCACTAATAACAGTGCCACTAACATCAGTGCCTCAATAAGCTATGCAGGGGTGGTGGGTAGAGCCTCCCCCTCCCCCCCCTCCCCCAGCAGACCCCCCAAAGTACCCCAAAGTACCCAAGATATTCCTCAAGGACCAGGCGAGTGTGGGTGAGGTGCCAGATGAGGTGCCAACAGTGCCGGGTGAGAGGATGACACCTGACCTTTTCCGCAGACCTAACAAGACCCAAAGGACTCGCTCTAAGACCTTCCTGCAGGAATTAAAGGACTCAAGGAGGAGTGGGGGGCGCATCTCTCCTTCTCCTCCCTCCACCTCCACCTTTGACCTCCCCTCACCCCCCTCCTCCCCTTCCCTTCCCTTCCCTTCCTCCCCCTCCTCCCCCAGTATTGCTCCTCCTCAGGCTATATCATGCCCACCCTGCACCCCTACCCCCCAGATCACACCCCAGACCATCCCCCTCACCCCCGAGAGTCCAAGAGTCCGGACTTGTAGTGAGTCCAGCGGGTCCAGTGTCGACATTGAGTTTGTGGAGCAGGACGAAGTGGACCGTGCGGCAGCGGCAGCAGCGGGTGTCGGTGGGGGGTCCGGACTGGGTGGACTGGGTGTAAGGAATGCCTTTTTAGCTTGTATACTCGGCCCACCAGACTCTGATTCAGACTCTGAGGATGACTCCGACTCTGACTGGGATGAGGTTTGCAAGGATGACGTGGACTCAACGCTGGACCTGGACCAATCCTGGGACACCTTTGGCTTTGATCTAGTAGTGGTACAGTGCCAGATGGCCCCCTTGGCACCCTCCTTAGCACTCCCCCAAAAAACAGATGGACAAGACATGGACCCAAAACTTCAGGCCATCAATCGCAAATGGAATGAGGAGGTGAACCGGGACGTGAAGGGTAGAACCAGTCCGCAGGTTAGGTTCGGTGGTTCGGTGGTCCATCCGATGATAGCTTGGGGGCATGCCTATAGACAGGCTCGACGCGGACCATGGGAACAGCAGGCGAGGGACCGGGCCAGGTTTGCACAGCGCATACAAACCATGGACCAAATGATCTCTGAAATCCTGGACCAGACTCATAGAAAAGCTGTATACCATAGGCTGTGTACACCCCCTCCTATCCCCACTTGCCCCCCGTCCCTAACTCCCCCATGCACCCTGTAACACGCATACACACCCCATACCTACATGAGGGGTGTATGTGTGTGTGTGGAGGGAGGAAGGGTGTGTGTGTGTGTATGCAATTGCTAGTCATGTTTCAAAAGTGTGTGTGTGTATGTATTATTATATACTGTATTATGCAAGGATATATTGATTTTTTTTTTGTTATTTTTGTTTATAAGTAACCCAATTCATTATTTCATTATATTCCTATTATTATTATATTACAATGGACATATATATACTCTTATTAATTATTATTTTATGGCTTGTAACTTTTGTATATATATATATATATATATATATATATATATATATATATATATATATATATATATATATATATTATTATTATTACATTTATCAATAGTTATATACATATATATACATATATCAATAGTTTATTCATTCATCATATTAATATATATATATATTGTTTTTTTTGTATTTTCTTAATACAATTTATATAGACATTGAAAGATCAGTTTTTGGTTTTTTTTTTTCCTCAATATTCCGTTGTTTTTTTTCCCTGTTTTAAAAGTTTTGTTCCATCAATAACATTGTCACACTTATTAGGTCAGTTTCAAGGGTGTTCTGTTGTTGTTATGTTATGTTCTGTTATATGTTCTGCACAAGGCTAGTGAACGGTGGTGGTCAGTGGATTTATATTTTATCATTTCATCTATACATTTTTTTATTATTTTTTTGTAGTTTTTTTTTTTGTGTGTGTGTGTTAAGAAGCGGGTTAAATTCCACTTATTATTGACTATATGAACACTTATGTATATATATATATATATATATATATATATATATATATATATATATATATATATATACATATATATATATATATATAATACTTTATATACTTTTGATAAGAACACAAGTGGTTATGAAACAAGAAAACAGACAAACATATTACTGTGATAAACAAACAAACAAATAAATAAACCTCAAAGTGATACCATTTTATTATTATTTTTTTTTCCTGTTCTAATCCAACTCAGGAATAAAGTTAGAAATAAAGACACATTTAAAACACTTTATTCATCTATGTGTAAACTTTATTAAAACACATAAGTGATGGTGAGGTAATGTGTGGTGAACAGTGTCAGTTAGTGCCACAGTTATAGTGATAGTAACTCACCACTTTTTCATCATCACTTATCAAAGCTGGAATCACCAATTTTTTGCTTTGTTTTGTTTATATTTAACCATTTATCACATGAAGAAACTGCTGCTGCTGCTACTGCTACTGCTACTACTACTACTACTACTACTACTACTACTACTACTACTTCTACTGCTGCTGCTGCTGCTACTGTTATTACCATCATTGTACAATTTCATGGACTCCAATTATGATGAATAATAATGAATAGAATAAACATTGATAAATATATTACATTATTTCCTGGACTCCAACTATGGTGAATAATTATGAATGAAATAAACATTGATAAATATTATATTACATAATTTCCTTTGGTCTTATAATAATAATGTGTATTTTGTAACCTGTATTTTAACACTAGATAAGGTAGTATATTGATAACGTAGTGTAGGTAAGGTGATTAGAATGATAGAACGTTAGTTGTATTTGGTTACATAACACACACTAACTCACGCACAGTGTGAGTGTGGACGCAATATCTGCATGCAACACTGCCAGCTGCCTCATGCAGCTGTGCACGAGGCACATTGTCGACAGGGCTTTAGAAGGGTTTTAATAAGGGGGATGTAGGAAAATTTCTTACGATCAGTAGTCATAGATATTCTCTCATATTTACTTTAGTTTACCTTAAAACAAATTAGACTTGAACTTAGGATGGAAAATAATATATACATAAATAGAACAAAACAGAAAAATAACTCATTAAAACTACTTATTAAATTCAATATATTACAATACAATATCTTTTCATATTATTAGTTTTTCTGTTTGTTTACATCATAATTCAGCTTCAACAACAGCATCATTCACTCACAATTATTTCTTCCACACATTAATCATCCATCCTAATCACCTTTTTATTGTATCATTACATGCAACAAAATTTTCCTCACACTTTTTCACACTGAGACACACCCTGTCACACCACACAGAGCCAAATAACTGTAATTTGTATGCGAGTAATTGGTGCAGTTAATCTGGCTGAATAATATAAGAAATAGATAAAGAATTAATAATATGAAACAATTTATAGAGATAATGTGATAATTTTAATTTAGAATGTAATTTTAATGAGTACTTTTCTTCTGTTGTGTGTTGTTTAATATTACAACATGCATATAGACCTGAGGAATGAAAGCTTTATAAAATGATATCAAACCTAGGAAACTCCGGAGTAACTTCTTGGTGGTAGGAGTCATCGTGGAGGTGATGGCAGTCAACTTGCCAACTTGTGGTTGAAGATGGTCGCGGGACAAAACAAATCCCAGATAGTTGATGGACTCCGCTCCAAACCGGCACTTTTTAAGTTTGACAGTCAGACCATTTTGTTGTAATCTATCTAAAACAGACTTGAGGGCAGAGATGTGAGTGGGCCAATCAGATGAATACAATCCTCATTAAGCGAATATAAGTGACACAGGCCGTAACAAGACCAAAAGGCATCCGAGTAAATTCCATCAGGCCCTTGTGAGTGGGAAACGCAGTGAAGCGTCGAGCTTTGGCAGAAAGTGGAACCTGGTAATATGCCTTACTCAAATCTAGCTCTGAGAAGAACTCAGCACCAACGAACTTATGCAGCTCTGTCTCAATACTGCAGGATGGTTCAGCATGGAAAATAGTAACCGAGTTGAGTAACCTGTAATCAATGGCCATCTGATACGTACCGTCGGACTTCCTGACCATGATAACCGGAGAGCAGTGTGGAGAGGTTGAAGGTTGGATGATTCCTTGACTCAACATCTGCTCAACCTCTTCCTGGTAGTAGTGCTGGAGATGGATGTGATGGTAGTGGCAGTAGTAGTAATAATAATAATAATAGAAGTAGTAGTAATAATAGTAGTAGTAGTAATAATAATAGTAATAGTAGTAGTAATAGTAGTAGCAGTAGAAGTAGTAATTAAGAGGAAAACCAGTGAAGAAATCAATGCAAGTTACAAGGTGACGGTGCCCTTCAGAAGGTGGAGACAAGGGATCTACCAAGTCAATGGCAACTCTGGAGAAGGGTTCAGTTACGACAGGTAACGGTTGAAGAGGTACTGGACGTACCCTTCCCTTAGTTGACATACGTTGACACTTGTCGCAGGAACGGCAGTAATCCCAGATGTCTGCACACATCCCCGGCCAATAAAAGTCTTGCCATACCTTCATCTGGGTCTTCCGGTGGGAGAAATGTCCAGCCAAAGGACCTTCGTGAGCAACACGTAGGATGACGGGACAGCAATCGCTGGGAACAACCAAGGATAAACCATTTACCTTTTGAAGGTGATCTGAGGAGAGACATTTTCGGTACAGAAGGCCGTCCTCATGTATGAACTGGTATGTGGCACCATCCCGGGCCTTCTCAACTTCTTGAGTGGTAGCCTTTGATTGTAAACCCGTCAAGGAAGGACAGGATTCCTGAAGTTGATGAAACTCATCAGGGGTTACAGTCAAAGGATGGAGCTTAGGCAGAACTAGAGGGTGGACCCGTTTAGATGGACCGGCTCTGGTCTCCACAGCACACACTTGAGTAGTGGAGGACTCAACTGGTGGTAGATGCTGACATCCAGAAGGGCGGTTGTCCTTTTCTTGAGAGGAGAGGGAAGTTCCGGGCGAAGGCGAGTCATCAGGAGGCAACAGAGGATCTTGTAGGGAAGAAAAGTCAGTGGTGGCTTGGTCATGGTCACTATGGAGAAGATGGTTGTCATTACTGAGTAGAGAATCAGGACTATCAGGATCTTGTACTCCAGGAATATTCCCAACTAGAGCACTAGCAAATTTAATTGGGGCCCTTACAGCATCTGTCCAACCAGTGTAAAATGGGCACCGTAGGTAACACTTAACGACAGGAAATTCGTCGATGCGTCCCAAATAGTCAGCAACTTGTACTTTGGGGCAGAGTGATGGGTCAATGTCTGGCAAGGCTTCCTCAGAAATTACAACTCCAGAGCATCCAGTATCCCTAATTATAGAGGAAGACCATGACCCATTAATAGTCCCCGTAACTGAGAAGTTAGGCACTTTATGGTCCTCTAAACAAAATCCAACCTTATAGGGGGGCGTGGTAGTAGTTCCATCCTTGAATGCTCGAGGATTCCTGGGACAGCGTGGTCGTATATGTCCTGCTTCCCCACAATTGTGACAAGTCACAGTTGAGAGAGTCTGACTCCCAGGAGAAGGTAGAGGCTGGAGTGGAGTAGCAACTCGAGGGGAGATTTTCTTAGCGTTGTTGTTGGAAGAGACCTTAGGATAGGCGTTGTGGGCGGATGCCCAGTCATCCGCTAGTTGTATTGCTTCCTTCAGCTTGGTAGGCCTTCTTTCCTTGATGAATAGGCGTATTTCTGCTGATAAGGAGGACAAAAATTGGTCAAAGATGATAAACTCCCTTAAATCAGCATAAACATTGGCCACAGAGGAAGACTCAACCCAAGAATCAAACATCCTCGATAACTGGGTAACAAACTGATGGTAGTTCTGTCCTACTCTAATCTTGTTTGACCTAAAATCCACCCGGTAGCCATCTGGAGTTTTACTGAAGCCTGTTAACAAGGCTTGCTTCAGTAACTCGTAATCCTCAGTGGTGGATGACGGAAGGGACGTGTAGAGTTCGGCAGCTTTACCAGTAAGGAGGCAACCCAGACCAACGGCAAAGGTATCTCTGGGTAAAACCAGCATCTCGGCCACACGCTCAAACCTAGTTAAATAGGTGGCAATGTCCTCTTCATCCTTGTATGGTGGTAGACTAGGTCTGGAAACAGGATCATGTGATGGTAGGACTGAGGGCTTACCTTTAGCTGCAATTTCTGCCAGCTTGATCTCTTTCTCCCTCTCAGCTTGTGCTTGTCTTTCTTGTCTTTCCTTCTCAGCTTGTCTTTCTTCTCTTTCCTTCTCAGCTTGTCTTTCTTGTCTTTCCTTCTCAGCTTGTCTTTCTTCTCTTTCCTTCTCAGCTTGTCTTTGTCTTTCTTCTCTCTCAGCTTGTCTTTCTTCCCTTTCGTGTTTCTGTTGTTCAAGGATCCACTGGCCAATTTCCTTGCCCTGCAGACCGAGGGCTTCACCCTGCTCCTTCAGTTCTTGAAAGGAAGACATGGAGAAGACCACACAGAGAACACAATACAAACAAACAAAAAATTAGACAACACCTCACGTGCAAAATCTGGCAAAAGCAAGAGTTTGACAGCAATCAAAACACTCTCATAACATTACTCCCGGGCCTCAGGCAGCAACGGCGCGCAGCAGCGACTTAGATAACAACCCACAATCTGTAAAATGATAATAAATAATTGGTAGTTCTTATCCTGGCGAGGTCACCAATATGTCAGGGCCGAGGTGACTACCAATTAATATTATCTTTTTATAGAGTTGTGGGGAAGAAAAATCATGGAGTATGATACCCCGAATATATTTACACACACACAAATAGCAAACAATAGGCTAGAAGCCAAAATAAATCACCAACGACGAACTGCTCGTAAACAATTACCAGAGCAGGGGTATGACACCCAAATAACTCCCTGTACAGCTGTCTGGAGGGTGAGATGCGTGACAGCAACACTCGGCAACGTAGATTGCTCCTCAGACAGCAGGGAGGGTCGAATGGTGTAGGTCCCAGTGGTGTGAGCGCACTGGGTACCCAACTAAACGTTCCGGGAAAGTCTGCCAAACCGTAAACGCAAAGTCTAATTAATCCGAGGTGATTAGCGGGTGAGGGGAGTGCCGGGTGGAGGGGGAAGGGTCACCTGGCACTATGACGTGTACTGGTATGGCACCCCCCCCCCGGTAACCTACTCTCTGGGGGTGCCACTTGAGGGCTGGTCTATATCACCAAGATCTGTTGAGGGTAATAATGATAATAATAATGATGATGATGGTAATAATAATAATAATAATAATAATGATGATGATGATGATGATGATGATGATGATGATGATGATGATGATGATGATGATGATGATAATGATGATGATGATGATAATACTACCTAAGGGACAGCAAAAATATGTTAAAAAAATCCTGCTTGTGGCCAGACCTTATAAAGAAGACAGTATGAATATTAATGTTTGTCAAAATACACCAATATAATTTTCTCGGCTATTTAAAGTTTAAAAGAATGAATTTATATTATCATAATTTACTACTATCACGATCATTATTATTATTATTATTCCTGGAGTGGGGGGTGGTTGGGGATGGTTGGGGGTAGTTACCTTGAGTTGGGTGTAGTTCCCAGAGCATTGTGGTAGAATGGGAAGTGTGGTAGGTGGTCTGAGAATGAGAAATTGACAGCGAGAGCACCCGGGTCACTGTTCCACACGGCCAAAGGACGCGCTCTCTGTCGCCTCACTCTATCTGCAAGGATCTGAGGGCAAGGAGGAAGGATTAGAGGGCAAGGAAGGAAGGATAGAAGGATAGATAGATAGATATATTATTATTATTATTCCCTGTTATATCAGAAAGTCTGTTAAATTGATGTAATGAAGAATAATTGAACGGAAACATTATTATTTAGCGTAATATTTTTCTAATCATTAATTGTTGTTTTTTTGGGTATGTGTGCAATTTTGGGGGGTGTTTAGGTGTGTTTGGGGGTAGAAAGTGTATTTTTGGGTATGTGTGTTTTTGGGTATGTTTGGGTGTGTGTTTAGGGGTAGAAAGTGTGCGTTTGAGTGTGTTTAGGTGTGTGTTTGGATGTGTGTGTGTGTGTTGAGTGTGTTATTTGTTATTTTTCAGGTTTCTGTAACAATTGTAGATTTTTTTATTTTGTCGCCCAAAATTTTTCCTCGTAAATTTGGTTGAATGTGTTTTTGCCATTTTACTTGGAAAATATTTGTCGTACAGCAATAATGTATAGGAGTTAATATATTAGGTTTGATGTTGTCTACCTAATGGTGAAATCAGATTTAAAATATACCTTATAGTTTAGTAGGAAATTTAAGTTTTGTTGAAATTTTGTCAAAAAAACTAATATATTATTTTCTCAGTTACTAATATACCAATTTCATTCTACTATATCTCAAAAGAAAGAGCGTCTCCTGCTCTTTATTTACTATTCTATAAGTCTTTTACGTAAATCTCATAGTTTTTGAGTTATTTAACAAAACGTTATTTGTTAAAAAAAATCTAAGGGTGTCGCCTTGCAAATTTCATGAAAATTTTGACACCTCAGAATCTCATGAAAATTTATATATATAGATTTTCAAGGATAAAGAACACGAATATAGACTCAATTTTATCATTACTATAATATTAAACACTATATAAACCTTGTATTTTAATTATTTATTTATTTATATATATATATATATATATATATATATATATATAATATATATATATATATATATATAATATATATATATATATATAGGAAGGAAGGAAGGAAAATGTTTATAGATACTAATACTCTCTCTCTCTCTCTCTCTCATTCGTACACACAGCTTGGCCAGCCCATATACAGTATGTAGAGTGGCAGGATACGCACACACCTTCACCCCTCATGAGCGCGTTGGTTCGGGAAAGAACGAAAATGCCGAGAGGGTAAAATTATATAAAAGATGTTTGAAGCAGCTGACTTTTCCAATGAGAGAGAGAGAGAGAGAGAGAGAGAGAGAGAGAGAGAGAGAGAGAGAGAGAGAGAGAGAGAGAGAGAGAAACAGCCTACCTCCAGTGTTGCAAAGACAATTTTCTGCACTGATGAAAAGTAGCAATTCCAGATAAGTTGTGTTTGTTGCCTCATCTGCACCATCTGTGACGCGTTGATCCACCTCACAACCTCAGGAACCTAGAACACAACAACAACAACAACAACAACAACAAATTATACATAACACAAAAAAATAATACAAAACTACAATAATCAAAGTGCTAAGGGTGATAGAAAGACCCTTAGTATCACCCTTAGCTAACACACCCTTAACCTACATCTCCCTTCATTCACCCTTTTTTCCATAACAAGCTAAAAAACTCACCCTTAGATTGACCCTTTACAAACCTTCCTTAACCTGCATCACTCTTAACCCTCCCTCGGGTCTAGGACAACTGGCTGCGGCAGTCTGGCCGCAGCCCAACTAGCCGCGGGAATCTGGCCGCCATATGGAACATTTTGTTGACAAAATTTATAAAGTTGTGATAAAAAAAAGATGATTAAAATTTCTCTATGAAGTAGCTCACCGGCGATATTTTCAATTGCTTCAGTCATATATTCCATTGGTACAAATGCCAGGGCACTGATCATTTTAGCTTTCAAAGCAAAATCTGCATCATTATTGTACTGTCTAGAAAGTCCAAAGGATGTCAGTCTTTTATATAAATTTTGTGTCAGATGAAAAAAAAACATCCCCTAATTTCAGCAGTTGGAAAATGTCTTTATTGATTGAAAAAACAAGACCTAACCTAACCTAACCTAACATTCCTATAGTATCAAACAAAAAACCTATACAACCAACCTAAGTTAGAAGTTCCTCCGGTGAAGGCTGACTGGGGACTGACAGTCTAGAAGACGAAGTTCGTATTCGAGAATCAATCATTCGCTGGTGGGGGTTTAAGGAGCTGCCTTGAGTACGTAAACTTAGGCGGTTACAGTTTTCAGTTTCCAGTCCGCGGCGGCCAGTTGGGCTGCGGCTAGTTGGCCGCGGCCAGTTGTCCCATTCCCCCCTCCCTCTCCCTTTATTCCACCCTTTCCTAGCCTACCTCACCCTTTACCTGCAGAAGTAACCGCTCTTCAGCCTCCACAGTACACCTGGTCCTGTCTATCACCTCACTGAAGGGCAACTCCCACCCGTTGGCGAGCAGCACCGGCACACACCCGGCCTGCAGCACCTCCAGGAAGCGGAACCAACTAAGACGACGACCCCGCGGCACAAGGCAGAACGTGGAGTTACGCATCAACACCTCATAGTCATACCTGAAGGAGTGGAAGAAGGAGGAGTTAGTGGGAGTTAATAATGATGATAATGATGATAATGATGATAATAATGATGATAATGAGTCTCGTGGCACTTCATAGTCGTACCTGAAGGAGTAGAAGAAGGAGTTAGTGGAGTAAATTAATGATAATGATAATAATAATGATAATAATGATAATGTAAGACCTCAATAATCGTACCTGAAGGAATGATGTAATGATGATGATAATGATAGTAATAATAATAATTAAATTTCACCCGAAGGAAGAGGAAATTCAAGCAAATAAAGTGAATATAGGAAAACAATAATAATAATAATAAAAATAATGATAGTGATAATGATAATAATAATAATAATAATAATAATAATAATAATAATAATAATAATAATTCCTAAATTATTCAAAGACTTAATCATTATTTTGTTTGAAGACATTTGTCATTGTTAAGTCCTCTCTCTCTCTCTCTCTCTCTCTCTCTCTCTCTCTCTCTCTCTCTCTCTCTCTCTCTCAAGGTTAATGATTTAATGAATACTAAAAAGAAAACAAAAAGAGGAAGGAAGAGGAGGAAGAAGATATAAATAATTGTTTCCACTTCCTCTTCCATTCTCATTCACTGTGTGTGTGTGTGTGTGTGTGTGTGTGTGTGTGTGTGTGTGTGTGTGTGTGTGTGTGTGTGTGTGTGTGTTAATGTTGCCTCAGGTGTCCTAATTACAGTCATTAAGTCGTTCAATACAGCCTATGATAGCACTCTTCCTTCCTCCTTCTTCTTCCTCCTCCTCCTCCTCCTCCTCTTCCTTCTCTAATTCTTCTCTTCCTTCTTTTCTCTCTTCCTTCTTCTCTTTTTTCTTTATATGAGTCACGTTTTGCATTTGTTTTTTTTTATGCAAATTATATAAATATTTTAAATCAAAAAAGTGTTTCAATAATCATGAAAAATAAATAATCACAGAGTCAAATATTAATTCCTTCAGTTTTTGAAGCAACATAACATATTAATTTCAAGGTGAAGGAAAGAAAAGAAAAGAAAAGGTTATCATTAGCTACTAACTATATTACTATTAGGATTAGCTAACATTAATTTCACTATTATTATCATTATTATTTCTTCCTCCCTATACTCACTCCATCTGCTTGTATATACTATGACTTTGGGTGCAATACAATCATCATCATTATTATTATTATTATGATTATTACTATTAAATTAAAAGCAGGTTATGGTCAATGTTTAAGTAATGTATATATTTAACAAAGTGCTTAGAGATACGGCAGTTGTACCGCGTTGTCATCCACTATTCCTACGGCCTGTGCCTTATTATTGACCTGGTAAAGCATCTTTCAAGTTATGTTAGGTTGATTAGGTTAGGTACGGTTTGGTTAGGTACGGTTTGGTTCGGTTAGGTTTGGTTATATAAGCTTTTTACCCGAAAGTTAGGCAAATGCCATATCTATTAGCGAGGATTTACAGGTACGGCTGCCGTACCTGTAAGCTGTGCCTATATTTAAGTCACTCTGGTAGCCGACCATTCAATATAACACACACAGTCATAGTTTTCTTGTTTTTATCATTAATACAAAGGATTAAGATCAGTTAAAGTAATTGTAATTGTTAAGGTGTGAGTACTAACCTAACCTAACCTAACCGTGTCACCAAGAAGCTGCTGTTGTGCTGCATCACACAGTATTAAACTCACCCCCTCTTGGCACCAGGCGGAACACTGCTAAACACACCCGTAACACACAAAAATATTGCTGTAATACCAAAATTATTACAGTCAGACCCAAAAACTTGCCGTCAGACCCCCAGAAAAAGCTGTACCACCCCCAAAAAATAGTAAGACCCCCAATACAGCCGTCAGACCCCCCAAATTGCCATAAGACCCCCCAAATAGCCATAGGACCCCCCAAAATTGCTCAGACCCAAAAAATTGCCGTCCGCACAAAAAAAAATATTATTGCAATGGAAAAACAAATGACTAACTTTCTTGTATACTATATTGATTTTTTAGGGAACCATGAATTTTTTGAAGTCCGTTTAATGTAGATAGTGCAAGTATAATTCAGTGTTCTCTCCTTTACACTGTAGGCTGGCACAGTACTGAGCCTTAAAACTGTTTGATCAATGGTAGACCTAACCTAACCTTACCTAACAGACTACTGCTGTCAAATTGAATTCAATGTTATAAGATATTCCATGCCACTGACAGATGACCTAACCTAACTTAACTTAACCTAATGATATAAAAACAGCAAAGTTTGTGGCAATCTTACCTATCGTACTCTGCATTGTCGTGGTCGCATCGTTCATCCTTATATCCCTTCCAGCTGTCTCCGTGCTTACAGGTAGGTGGTTAGGAGTACAATATCCCTTTCATTATATAGGTGGTACAAGCTGTTCCTGGTCTCACTGCCGATACCGTACACATAACGCTTCCCTTTCAACGAGAGTAGATACTTTTTATTCCCGGGAAACTTGTTGGACTCAAGAAACCCGTCCTCTCCGCCCTTCTCTGAGTGACTCTTGTGGAACAGTGGCAGGGAAATGTCAAAACCCTGCCGGAAATTCTCAATGGAAATGCTGGACTTGGCTAGTATTGCCTTGCCCAGGTCAAAGCCAGAGTACAGGTTGAATATGATGTGGTTTTGGCGGTTATTCCAAAGTGACAGTCGCTGCACCTTATACTGCATGTTACGTATGTATGTATTCCTTACTCAGTGTGTCACGGTCTAAAGTGTCCAGACTCAGTACGAACACACACGCTTGGCTCGGGTCGGACGTGTAGTAGCCAGTCACGGATGGCACCGAACACCTTGGCATAGCTGGCACTGGGCGGCACATTGTCACCCTCGCACCTCGTCACCAGCACCAGCAGCACGTATCCACTCACACCTCACATGCCCCTTCACAGTGATGCAGGATGGGCGGCCGAGGATGGGCGGAAGTGGCCAGGGGTGAGGACAGAGGCGGAGGCCGGCTGTCTCGAGAGAGACCAGCAGCAGACTGTACAGTGAATACACAGACACGATCACAGTCACCCCGACACAGCTGACGCCACACACACACACACACAGACACACACACTCATGTTTCGGCGAGGTGACGGCCAGCACACTGCACTTTACTACCTTGTGTGTTGCAGGTGCTAATCTATGCCACCACATTAACACACGACAGCTCACTGCTAACTAACACAACACTCTGGCCGGCGGGGAGGTGGTAACGACAGTTGTTAAGTAGTGTGGCTGGAGTGTAAGGTGAACCATCTTCCTTCCCGGGATGGTAAACTTCCCAAGTGCACCCCGCCCTATCTAACTAACACCGCACGCCCGCTAACTTTAAACTGTACACTCTATATAACACTATTTATTCACCTATGACCTGTATAGTGTTGTGTTAGCCTAGCACTGTTCCATATACAAATTCACACTCCACACCAGAAAATCTATCTGTATAGTGTTGTGTTAGCCTAGCACTGTTCCATATATATTCACACTCCACACCTGAAAATTGGCGGGAAATTCACCCCGTAATTTCACCTCTCCACCCCTACCTGTATAACACAACACTATAATAGTAATTTTTCAGCTACATAAAAGTGAAAAGTGCGCGGGAAGGAGAGGTAGTAGAGACCTTTCCTCTAGTATAATCCTGATGTTTTAAGACGCCTTACCGAGCTGGTATATAATAAAAAAATTTAAATATATATTCAATAATCATATCCTTTTTTTTTTCTTCCTTCCTCCCCTCCTTCTCCTCCTCTTCCCCCCCTCTCTATTACTCTTGCAATAGAGAAGAAAGAGGCCGACTTCCGGTGATGAGAGAAAGGATTCTCTCTCCCCTTCCCTCCCTCCCGCGAGTTGAAGTAGAAAATATGAGAAAAATGTTTATACACTATTTCATTTCCCTTCAATTATCTTAATATAGACGTAGTGTTACTGTAAATATTATTCGCTCATGATATACATCGATGTATCACGAACACGATGGTAGGTTCAGTTTTTCTTAATATTATCTGGTAATTCGGTAATATTGGATTAGAGTTCAATATTTCAATGCAATGTGAAGGAATGAGTCGTGCGTCTGGCAGTGAGGCGTCGGAAGCAAGGAGGAGCTACATATCTCTCAACCTATCAGCAGCTCAAGGCAAGAAGCAATGAATGATGTGTGTGTGTGTGTGTGTGTGTGTGTGTGTGTGTGTGTGACTGACCAAACGTGAGTCATTCTAGTGCAGAGGTGTTGCCATGGTAACCTAGGTGGTGGTGGTGGTGGTGGGTGAGAGGCCGCTGTGGTAAATTAGAGTTAACCACACTGCCGCCTTCATTGCTGGTGAAGTAGAGGTAGTTGTAGTGTATTTGTAGTGTTGTAGTTGTAGTGTGTAGTTCGTAAAGTTTGTTATTGAAAGAGGTTAGGCTGGATATGAGGAGCTCCGTGCAAGAAGGACCTGTTGGTGTACGGGTGTGGGTGTGTATATCTCTCTCTCTCTCTCTCTCTCTCTCTCTCTCTCTCTCTCTCTCTCTCTCTCTCTCTCTCTCTCTCTCTCTTGAGATCAATTCTACACATCCACGAGGGTCTGTAATATGGTTAAACGTGTTGTAAGGCATAGTTATGAACTGCTTTGAGCTGTAACAGTCATTACAAGAATATTCGTGGACGTTAAGACTATATGTGTTCCTTACGGGGTAACGCGTCGTGTGTAGGAGTGTACGCGGGTTACCGATACCTATTATATCCTCTTGATGGAGCTTGACACTGCAATAAAAGTACTGCCTTACATTTTTTAAGGAAAATAAATAACTTCCATGGCCATTGGCACCGGTGACAGAGTCAGTAGTGAAGATTTTGATCGGCCGGGGTCATCACCGCACGAGCGGATTTGTTTTCTGCCTCTATATAGATACCTAATTATTCTAGTGAGCCTTATCTTGATGCAGCAGCATTTAAGAAGGTCAGAGGAAGGCTATGTATACTACAGGAGTATTCAAACAGACTCTGCCATCCTGAAATAGTGTATAAAAACTGGTTTTCATCACATTTTCTACTGAAACTAGCTGTAACTCCTTTCGTTTTACTCGTATTGAGTTTTCAATCATGGATTCAGAATCTGCAGAGTTTTCCGATCCTTATGGTATGTAACAAGTACCGATAAACACAGTATTAAGAAAATATATATTACGTCCTCACGTAAATTTCGTAGATTCTATATAACGAAAAAAGAAATTAGACGCAGGATTGGAATGGGATAGGGTTTAAAAGAAAGCGAAAAATATTTATGATTTCACACCATAACTCTTTGCTATATTTGATCGGTATCCATCTCATGAAAAATAGTTATTTACTCAAATTTTGATGTCATGAAACAAACCATAATATTTTCTAAGCTAAGATACCAATTGAACAAAGTGCTGTGTTTATTAGTTGGTAATTTCCTAAGGAATATCTGATATCTTTTCCATCAACATTGGTAAAGTATTAGATCCACCATACTGATTTTATCATTTGTTTTAACCCAAATAAATTCCTTGATAGCAATAAAAGTTGCTGGTGAAATTAACTGAAACTAAGCCGAATGTCTTACATTATTCCTATGTACAACATAGTTTAAAAAGAACAAAATCGAAGAGGAAAAAATATCCAAAATTTCCCGAAGTCGCAAAAGTGACCCAAATAATCCCCTAGGTTGAGATCAATTCTACACATCCACGAGGGTCTGTAAGATGGTTAAACGTGTTGTAAGGCATAGTTATGAACTGCTTTGAGCTGTAACAGTCATTACAAGAATATTCGTGGAAGTTAAGAGTATATGTGTTCCTTACGGGGTAACGGGTCCTGTGTAGGAGTATACGTGGGTTACTGATAGCTCTTGATGGAGCTTGACACTGCAATAAAAGTACTGCATTACATTTTTTTAATGAAAATAAATCACTTCCATAACCATTGGCACCGGTGACAGTCAGTAGTGAAGATTTTGATGGGCCGGTCATGACCGAACGAGCGGTGGGAGTTGAGTTGAGTTGTTTTCTGCCTCTATATAGATAGATACCTAATTCACCATAACATACGCGCACATACACACACACACACGCGCGCACGCACGCATGCACATACACACATACACACACACACACACACACACACACACACACACACCACACACACACACACACACACACACACACACACACACACACACACACCCTCCCTTCTTCTGTAATTTTATATTGCTATTTAGAAGAAGAAGAAAAATCAGACATTATTATTATCACTATTATAATTACTATCATTATCATTATTATCATTATTATCATTATTATCATTATTATTATTATAATTATTATTATTATTAATGGTTCGTGGGATTTATACAAAATACAATATATTACCAAGGCAAGATTTAGCATTTGTTATCTTACATTACAATAATTTATTCATTTAATCTCACGTCTCCACAAATAATACTAATGTAACAATTCGTGTGTGTGTGTGTGTGTGTGTGTGTGTGTGTGTGTGTGTGTGTGTGTGTGTGTGTCTCTCTCTCTCTCTCTCTCTCTCTCTCTCTCTCTCTCTCTCTCTCTCTCTCTCTCTCTCTCTCTCTCTCTCTCTCTCTCTCTCTCTCTCTCTCTCTCTCTCTCTCTCTCTCTTTTAATCCCTTCCCCCTTCCCCATCTTTCTCAATCCTTTCCATCTATTTACTTCTTCCTTCCCTCCATCCATCCCTTCCTCCCTTCTTCCTCCTCCCTTCTCTCCTGTATCACACCAACGCAGCATACCATCTTTCACGAGAGAGAGAGAGAGAGAGAGAGAGAGAGAGAGAGAGAGAGAGAGAGAGAGAGAGAGAGAGAGAGAGTCCTTGTGTGTGTGTGTGTGTGTGTGTGTGTGTGTGTGTGTAAACAAAACAACAAGCTGCTATGGGGGTGGGTGGCGTATCATAAGTCTTGCAGCGCGCTTCCCTCATATCGTCGCTTTGAGATCGTTTTGTATTCAACTTCAATGCTGTATAACTTATGTAACTTAAGACTAAACGATGTGTTGATGCCACTGTTCAAATCGGATAAACCAGGAGAAATTTACTATCCTAAGCATATTATTCAATGTATAGATTGAAAAATCATAAATTATTAGATCACAGGCGATACGAAAAACTTTTTGCCTTATCACGGTGAATGGGTTAAGAGAAGAAATAAAGTCTACGGAAAATGCCGCCAACATTTCACTACCTCGGAATGTCATCAACTAACACGAATCTGGACTCAGTTATGTGATTACAATAATATCAAACCTAAATTCACCTCAAATTGCCTTATAAAACAGATGGGGAATAACTATTATATATTTTAAACATTTCTCACTTACACTGCGGAGTCTGTTTAAAAAAAAGTTTGTTTTTGCTGAGTAGAAAAAATGACAATAATACACCATATGTTGAGATTGATTTTAGAAATCCACGAGGGTCTGTAAGGTGGTTAAAGGTGTGGTAATGCTTACTTATGAACTGCTTTCAACTGTAAGAGTCATTACATGAATATTCTTACCATATCTCTCTCATTCCTTCCTTCAGTGTTCTTCTATCTCTCTTGTTTGGTAATGATATCTGCGGAGAGGAAGGAAGATTAGTCAAGCAAATGGTTGGTGGTGATTCTGTGTTGAGTTATTTATATATTCATATATTTATTTATATATTTAATTTTATTTATTTATATATTAAGGAAGGAAAAAAGGGAGGTTAGAGAAGGATGAGGAAAGGAAAGGAAAAATAGATAAATAAAGAGAGAGAGAGAGAGAGAGAGAGAGAGAGAGAGAGAGAGAGAGAGAGAGAGAGAGAGAGTTAAGACTGTGTGTTACTGATAACTAAGCGGGTTACTGATAACTATCATATCCTCTTGATGGAGCTTGACACTGCAATAAAAGTACTGCATTACATTCTTTTAATGAAAATAAATCACTTCCATAGCCATTGGCACCGGTGACAGAGTCAGTAGTGAAGATTTTGATCGGCCAGTCCTGACCGAACGAGTGGTGGGAATTGAATTGTTTTCTGCCTCTATATACCTAATTCTAGTGAGCCTTATCCTGATGCAGCAGCATTTAAGAAGGTCAAAGGAAGGCTATGTACACTACAGGAGTAATCAAACAGACTCTGCCATCCTGAAATAAGTGTATAAAAACTGGTTTTCATCACAGTTTCTACTTAAGCTAGCTGTAACTCCTTTCGTTTGACTCGTATCCAATTTTCAAGCATGGATTCAGAATCTGCAGAGTTTTCCGATCCTTATGGTATGTAACAAGTACCGATAAACACAGTATTAAGAAAATATATATTACGTCCTCACGTAAATTACTTAGATTATAAATAACGAAAAACGAAACTAGACGCAGGATTGGAATGGGATAGGGTTTAAAAGAAAGAGAAAAATATTTATGATTTCACAACATAACTCTTTGTTATATTTGATCGGTATCTATCTCATGAAAAATAGTTATTTACTAAAATTTTGATATCATTAAACAAACAATATTAGCTTCTAAGCTCAGATACCAATTGAACAAAGTGCTTTGTTTATTAGTTGGTAATTTCATAAGGAATATCTGATATCTTTTCCATCAACATTGGTAAAGTATTAGATCCACCATACTGATTTTATCATCTGTTTTAACCCAAATAAATTCCTTTATAGCAATAAAAGTTGCTGGTGAAATGAACCGAAACTAAGCTGAAAGTCTTACATTATTCCCATGTACAACATAGTTTAAAAACAACAAAATCGAAGAGGAAATTTTGCAAAAAATTTCCCGAAGTAGCAAAAATGACCAAAATTACACCATGGGTTGAGATCAATTCTACACATCCACGAGGGTCTGTAAGATGGTTAAACGTGTTGTAAGGCTTAGTTATGAACTGCTTTGAGCTGTAACAGTCATTACAAGAATATTCGTGGAAGTTAAGAGTATATGTGTTCTTTACGGGGTAACGGGTGGTGTGTAGGAGTATACGCGGGTTACGGATAGCTATCATATCCTCTTGATGGAGCTTGACACTGCAATAAAAGTACTGCATTACATTCTTTTAATGAAAATAAATCACTTCCATAGCCATTGGCACCGGTGACAGTCAGTAGTGAAGATTTTGATCGGCCGGTCCTGACCGAACGAGTGGTGGGAATTGAATTGTTTTCTGCCTCTATATACCTAATTCTAGTGAGCCTTATCCTGATGCAGCAGCATTTAAGAAGGTCAGAGGAAGGCTATGTACACTACAGGAGTAATCAAACAGACTCTGCCATCCTGAAATAAGTGTATAAAAACTGGTTTTCATCACAGTTTCTACTTAAGCTAGCTGTAACTCCTTTCGTTTGACTCGTATCCAATTTTCAAGCATGGATTCAGAATCTGCAGAGTTTTCCGATCCTTATGGTATGTAACAAGTACCGATAAACACAGTATTAAGAAAATATATATTACGTCCTCACGTAAATTACTTAGATTATAAATAACGAAAAACGAAACTAGACGCAGGATTGGAATGGGATAGGGTTTAAAAGAAAGAGAAAAATATTTATGATTTCACAACATAACTCTTTGTTATATTTGATCGGTATCTATCTCATGAAAAATAGTTAAGGTAGATACAGCTAAGGGTGAGCCGGTGTAGACTGTATATAATTGTATTCACTATATATCCATTACGCACATACACAGTCATCACCAGTGTGTATCAACCTCACACCAGCTGTTATTACGTACACACAAACACTATTACACTATTATTACAGGTTAGAGTACAGGAAGGAAGGGAAGGAATGTAATGTACTGTAACTAGGACGGCGACTAAGAGTAGACTGGCTTGCACGCAGCGTAGTTTAAGGTTCGAGCCAAGAGTCCGGTTCACCAAGACTCCGGTTCGAGCCATGTTAACGAGGCTCAATTAACCGGTATTTAGGTTGTTATATTTGGTTATTAAGTACTCATTAGTGATTTGTAATGGCTGTGTAATAAAAAAAAAACCTTCTCAGAATGCATCTTGGGTTATTTAGAGTATATTGTATTTCATTTTGTGTAGCATTCAGGTGAAGATTAGAAAAAATATCTCATTCATTGACTCATGTACTCA
>JAPQNM010000006.1:16016250-16021250 GCA_029783475.1 Metacarcinus magister
GTGAGTGAATCTTTGACATTCATGTCAATGGTCCAGTCAGTCAAATCAGTCACCCCCCTCCTCAATGATTTTAACGACGACATTCATGCATGAGCCAAGTTTCCCAGTTCCGGTTTCAAAACAACTAAAGGAATTTGTTTTTTTTTTTTTTTTTTTTTTTTAATTATTTAATCAACTGACCAAAACTACACCTTTTGTTGTTTTGTTTTTTTTACCATCAAACACTCATTATACACAACCACACACAACACAACACACCACAACACACACACACCACACAAACACACACAACACCACAACACACACACACCACACCACACACACAACACACACACACACACACACAACACACCACACACACAACACACCACACACACACACCACACACACACCACAACACACCAAAACAGCCAGATTGAAACATAACACACAAATCACATATAAATCTCTATCTGTCATATAATCAATCATACAAAATATTAAAAACAAAAATAATATAAACATACTACATATTCTCCCTACCAGAGCCTCGTGGACTTCACCTACCCTGGCGTGGGCGTGGACACTCGTACAGCCACACACACCCAAGTACCATCTCAGGGGACCTATTACCCAAGAGAACATCTTATACATCCCTCTGGCTACCTCCACGACCTCCCACATGGATCTATACCCCCAGGGAGGTCTCAAGCACACCCTCCCACCCTTTACCAAGATTTTGACACCCTCGAACCCAGCCTTCCGCCGCCGGATGACTTCTTAGACTCTGAGAGGAGGAGGACGCCGCCTAGTAGACAAGAGAGCCGAGAGGACGCAGACACGCCGAGCACTCCTCTTCTTCGACGGAGTGAAAGCTGTGTTTGATGCCCTAAGGAGATGCGAGTGTAGGCCAGTGTAGCTGCTATGTATGTGTGTGTGGGTATGTGTGGGTGTGGGTGTGGGTGTGTGTGTAGAGCCGAAATCCCTCCCAGAAAAAAAATGTTTGTAAAGTTTTGGCGTGTGGGTGTAAAGAAACTGTAACTCAAGTCAAAGAAAATGACGATGTGTTTTGTGTAGTGCGTTGTAAAAGAGAGGAAAAAAAAAAAAAACTGAAAAAAAAAAAAAAAAAAAAAAAAACATAAAACTGCATTTTAATAAAGAAAAGTGGTGATTTTTACCCGGCGGCACCAGTGCGTCGGGTGGGATAGACATAAAATAGATGAAGGGAGGAGACGATTAGAGGATCCGGAGTGGAGAGGAGACGAGAGAGGGTCCCGATGGAAGATGCAGTTTCGGCAGCGAGCCGGGCCAGGAGCGGTGACCCGTCCTCGATTTACGTGTAGACAGTTATGGTTCCTCATGGTAGGCCGACTGGTGTAGGGGAAGTTCAACCGAGATTACTCCCGGCTCTACGGAAATGACGTTGCGGACATTTGGAGGACGTGAGATAGGAGAGGGACGGAGGAGGAGAGAACCCTGAGAATTCGATTGGATGTGGAGGATTGAGAATTATGAGAGAGAAATGCTTGAATCGGAAGAGTGTTTGAGTATGGAGAGAGAGACAGTCACGTTTTCTATTATACTGTATAGAAAAAAATAACAATAAAAAACTTATCAACAAAAGAAAGACAGACAGACAGACAGACAGACAGAAGGGGGGGGGGGACTCTGATGGGGGACGGGAAACAAAACAGAACACCAAATGACAGACAGGCCAGCCCGACCCAAAAACCAAATCACAGGGGCAAACAGGACACAGTGCCAGACACCCAAGGGACCCCACACACACCCCAGAGACACAGACCAGACCAACAACACATCCACCCAACGCCTCAGACACACACTACAGACAGGACACAGACAAGACAGGGACCAGACAGGAACAGACGACAACAAATTTCATCTCACTTCTTTTTTTTTTGTTTACACGTGTTCTGTGCAAGAAAGAAGCTTTTCAACGTTTTTTTGTGGGGGTCTACTTTTCTGTCTCTGTCTGCGCCCTGCCTGGCTTCCACTTGGGGGGGGTGTAAGCCGTTATTCCACTGGGGCGTCTCCTCGTGTGTTAAGTCATTTTTGCCTGTTCGTAGGTTCCGTTCAATAATAAGAGTAAAAACCCAATACCTTTGCCGAACACACACCTTACCTAATAAAACATCCATAAATTTACCTCCTCTTTTCCACCGTGTTTTTTTTTTTTTTTTTTTCCACAGGTTAACTTCCTCCTATCCCCCACTCAAACCAAGAATGTTACCCGAGGGGGAGAGATATCCTCCAGCTGCTTTGATCTGTGGGGAGTGACGAGGGTGAAGAGGGGATAATGAGAGCTAATGAAGGAGGACGGGCGATAGACGAGGATTGAGAGTGCGTGTTGGGGATTTGGAGGAATGGAGAGAAGAGAGGGACTCAAAATACAGAATATTTTTCGCCTTTAACAGCAGGAAGAGGCGACACAGAGATCCGCGCTGCCCAGGTTTTAAAATAAACTCTTTAAAACCTGCGTATTATCCCTCGCCTCATTTGACTTTTTTTTATGTTGACCTTATTTTTTTTGACCTCTGACGGAAACAAGTTTCATCTTCTCCGTCTTTCGTAGTAATTGGCATCGTGGACTTCAGCTTCCATGTGTGTGTTTAATTTTGTTAATTTGGTTAAATTATACACCACCCACACACCACCACCATCACCACCACCATATCATCCTCCTCCTCCTCCGCCCTCCTCCCTCCTCCCTCCTCCTCCTCCTCCCCTCCCTCCTCAATCCTTATATCCCCCCCCGGCAAGTTTCTTTCTGACCGGCGGTTAAAGGTATAAAAATTGGGGAGTTAGGAGGGTTTATTATTTATAAAAGGGAGCGACTGAAGTGAGCATAGGGGGTAATTAATAATTTATAACTTATGGTTCAGGTAAAAAATGCGTGTAAATATTTATTGGGTATTCTTGTGTGGTATTTGTTGTAACATTAGGCATGTTGTTTGTTAACGGTTGGCATATTTTTGGTTGTGTAGGACGGTCTTAGCTGCGCTTCCCACCAGTTGGCGTACTTTCACGTGAATTTTGAACACACACACACACACACCACAACCACAACACACACACACAACACCAACACAACACAACACACACACCCACACACACCCAAACCCGAACTCGTTTGCTTTAGAGAGGCTTAGAAGAAGAAATAGAAAATTAAGAAATTTAATATTGCTTTAGAAAGCGAGAAATTTAGGTTATAGTTTATTGTTTTTTTGAAGTTGAAATAAAATATACCTAAAAAAAACTCTGTAAGGAGAAAAAAGCAAGTACTAACAACATTATTAAAGTACTAACACACATGCTTTTGTTTGAGTATAATTTTGTAGAATCTAATCTAACAAACATTGCAATTACGTCGCTTATACAACTAACACTTATATGAAAATCTAAACAATGACAAAACGGAAATACGAGACGAATAAAGATGAACTACTTTCTGCAACAATATAAAGAGAATATATGAACGAAGAGCAAAAATACAGCAAGACGTATGTATGTCTTTACGTATTATCTTAACTGCCTAATGTGGAACTAAATATATAACCTCAATAGGCAGTGTAAGAATTTAGGCTCGTTTTCTTACGCCTATATAAGAAAGAATGAATGTATATATATGGGTAACACCTGTAATTTGTGGGAGGTGGAGGTGGAGGTAGGAAGGTAGGCGTCGAGGGTGGATAGAACCTCATTCGATCTCAGTTCTTTCATTATATTAAGAAAAGAAAAAAAAAACTCTTAATGGAACGGTGAATTTAAAATGAGATCGTAATTGCATCGTCAGAGATTTTTTTCTCGTTTTTTTTCTTCCTTGTTTAATTTTCTGTTTTGGCATAATTAGTCCACGAGTTGTATTTGCCAATTTGCTTTTAATTATTGATTCTAATTAAGTGACATTTGATATCCACCTCTGTGTCGTTTTTATGTCCTTTACTACTATCATTATTATTATTATTATTATTATTATCATTTGGTAGGGTAGGGTAGTACATTTTTTCTTTACATTCCCGTGGAGGTGAGGTTAGTTAATATTACACTGTCCTTTACTTCCAATAATAATAATAATAATATAATTCACTCTCTGCCCTCTTTGGAGAACTCTGAAACTTGCTCACCTTCCTCTATCGTGTCCCAATTAATAACGAGAATAATGCGTAGTGTTTACCTGCTGTTCTGTTCTATTGGAAATCTGAGAGTCGTTGAACAGGACTCAGCTATATGGTCAGTGTGGAAGCTGGCGAAGGATGAATGTTGTAAGGCTTCCCTGGAAACTCTTGGGATGCTGTTCCTTGTTCCTTTCATGATGCTCTGTACAAAGGGTTCTAAAGGATGACATACAAGCTGGCTGCAGGATAGAGTCGTTTGCCGTTCACTCGTAACTGTAGAAACACAAGTTATCAAGGAACTCAAGTAAAGGCTTAGGTTAGGCTCGCGTGGCATCCAGAAACTCGTTGATAATGATTTTTTTTTTTGCCTAAGTAGATGGAAAAAGAATGATGTTAGTGTAGTGTTTTTGGGATAAATTACTGTGTATATGCAGAGTGGCAGACCTTGTGTGGATTGAAGAGAATGAGTGACATTATTCCATCACTTACGACACTTAACTGGCACTTTAGAGCGAAGAAAAAAAATAATTATAGTGTTTATTATAATTTTCTTAGTTGCTTGAATTGCTACCTGATTTTATATACATCGGGATGGTGTTTCCTAATCAATACTTTCTCATCAAAACTATATTAGTCTACTTACGACCTTCAGCAGCCTTGGAAACATTCTACAAAGGGTTAAATGCTCATCCTTTCTGTTCCTTTGTATTCTTTTCATAGGCACGAGACTAGATATAACTATGATGATGCGAAAAAATACTAAATGAAGGAAAAAAACACTATATTCCTCCTGTATTTTGAATTTTCTACTTAATACGGATTGATTATGTTATCTTCGTGTTGCCTAACTGACCATTAGGCATCAGGTGTACTTTTTCTGTCCTC
>JAPQNM010000006.1:16023750-16033750 GCA_029783475.1 Metacarcinus magister
AGGACAGGACGAGAACGAGGAAGATGAGAGACGGAGAGTGGGGAGGAGGAGGACGGGGGGAGAGAGAGAGGAGAGAGGGGACGAGAGAGAAGAGAGGGAGAGAGAGAGAGACGAGAGGGGACGGAGAGGAGAGATGAGGAGGAGAGAGAGAGGAAGGGATGAGGGAAGAGGAGACGAGAGAGAGAGAGAGAGAGAGAGAGAGAGAGAGAGAGAGAGAGAGAGAGAGTCAGTCGCACTTTATTCTTCTCATTCATTTCTTTTATCATGTTACGTTCATTTATCTCATTCGTGATATAATTTTCATTTCTTTTATTCCTTCCTCTCTTTCTTCCTCTTTGATATAAATTCTCACTTTCTCTCCTATCTCCTATTCTTATCCTTCTTCCTTTTTTATCACACTCTCTTCATCTCCCACGTTTGCTGTTAAGAGATTAGTGAATGATGAATGGAAGTAAGATTTTCAAAAAGATGTGTGTGTGTGTGTGTGTGTGTGTGTGTGTGTGTGTGTATGTGTGTGTGTGTGTGTGTGTGTGTGTGTGTGTGTGTGTGTGTGTGTGTGTGTGTGTTTTCATTGTTCTGCTCTTGTCGTAACTGCAATTAGAGACATTTTTTATGATGTCAGGGAGTCGTTATTTGAAATTTAACTCCTTCCCTCAATTAGTGGCTTCAGTGTTTTCTTTCCTTTCTTCCTTTCTATGATATTCTTCCTGTTGTGATTTTCATGTGTTTTATTATTATTATTATTATTATTATTATTATTATTATTATTATTATTATTATTATTATTTATTATTGTTACTATTCTCCTAATTACTCATTCAAATTGAGTATCACGTACATGATCCCATACATCCACTTGCATTTCAATTAATCTCTCTCTCTCTCTCTCTCTCTCTCTCTCTCTCTCTCTCTCTCTCTCTCTCTCTCTCTCTCTCTCTCTCTCTCTCTCTCTCTCTCTCTCTCTCTCTCTCTCTCTCTCTCTCTCTCTCTCTCTCCTCTCTCTCTCTCTCTCTCTCTCTCCTCTCTCTCTCTCTCTCTCTCTCTCTCTCTCTCTCTCTCTCTCTCTCTCTCTCTCTTCTCTCTTTCTCTCTCTTTCTTTCCCATTTTCTTTCGGGCGCAGTAAGTAGTCTAGTTTCCCCTCAAACAGAAAATGAGAGTCGTAAAAAATATGGGAAAAATAGGAGAATTTGTGAGATTTTGCAGACGTTCGCTGTTTGCAATGAAGACCCAGTTATTGCGGCCTTTTGGGAGAGAGAGAGAGAGAGAGAGAGAGAGAGAGAGAGAGAGAGAGAGAGAGAGAGAGAGAGAGAGAGAGAGAGAGAGAGAGAGAGAGATTAACTTATATTCTTTCTATTCATGTCAATGGTTTTATAAAAGAGTTTGTCACGTGGAATAAAGAGAAAATGGAAGAAGAAAAAGAAGAAGAAGAAGAAAGACAAATTCAAGGAGATATAGACTAAAAAAAGTGCACGGCAATAATAATAATAATAAAAAAGATAGTAACGAGTTAATGGAAGTAATAAAACATTAGTACAACAGTTAAATTTAAGGTTATAAATATCACCTGACCCTCTTTTGTTTTCAAGTTCGTTACGCCATGCGGTTATATACAGTCTTTTGTTTGAGCGGGAATTATGTCCTTCCAGATTTCCTTCACGGTGAAGGAGTAAAGATTTATTTTTCCACAGGTGTGTCTGAGGATGGAGGAAGTGTTGAGGATAAGAAGGTATTATCTCCATCATCCCTTCTCTCATACTTATTACACCTTTTTTTCACCTACTTCCTCTATCCATTACGTCTGTTTCTAGCCTCACCCTTCCTGCTGCCTGCTTACAGTCCTCTCTCTCTTTCTCTCTCGCTCTCTCCCTCTCTCTCTCTCTCTCTCGCTCTCTCCAGACACGTATAGACTTGCCTACTATCTCTACGTGAGCTGTTGATTTTTTACTCTCTCTCTCTCTCTCTCTCTCTCTCTCTCCTCTCCTCCTCTCTCTCTCTCTCTCTCTCTCTCTCTCTCTCTCTCTCTCTCTCTCTCTCTCTCTCTCTCTCTTTCTCTTTCTCTTTCTCTCTTGGGTACACCTATTACCTGCTAATCAAACTTTCTCTTTGACTAAATCATCCATTCCCTCATGTGTCTCTCTCCGCTTAGAGGATGTGTACGTACAAGGACGATACGTACACACACACACACACACACACACACACACACACACACACACACACACACACACACACACACACACACACACACACACACACACACCACTCTCCCACGTAATCTTGTAATTCGCTGGAAAATGACGCTCGTTGGGAAAATACGCGTCTGTCATTTTCATTCATGATTCGTGTGTGAAAGTGACCGAGAGAGGGAGGAGAGGGAGGAGAGGAGAGGGAGGTGGAGAAGAGAGGGAATGGGGGGAGGGATGGAGAGGGAGATGAAATAAGAGAGGATGCTGAAAGGAAGGGATAGTGGATGGGAAAGCAAATTGAAGGGAAGGGATGGGATGAAAACGAGATTGTGGAAGGGGAAGGGAAGGGGAAGGAAGGGGAGGAGTAGTTATAGTGGTTACCATAGAGTTGTTTGGGGAGGTGAGAGGGGATGGGTGTGGGGGTGTGGGGGGTCAAAGGCTTAGTGGGGAGAGTGTTTTGCAGACCGTAGGGGATGTGGGGGTGAAAGGAAAGGAAAGGGAGGGAAGGGAGGGACTGGAGGGACTGAAGGGAGGGAAGAAATGTCGAGAGAGATTAATAGTTATTTTTCGTTTATATTTTTCTTTTTGTGTCTTTTGTTTTTGTTTGTTGGTTTGTTTTTTCTTCCTCCTCCTCCTCCTCCTCCTCCTCCTCCTCCTCCTCCTCCTCCTCCTCCTCCTCCTCCTCCTCCTCCTCCTCGTCGTCATTATGAAAGGTTCTCAGCCAGAACTCACGAGCTTCTCCCTTCCGCCTTCCTTCCGTTATCTGGTAATCTCTCTCTCTCTCTCTCTCTCTCTCTCTCTCTCTCTCTCTCTCTCTCTCTCTCTCTCTCTCTCTCTCTCTCTCTCTCTCTCTCTCTCTCTATTGTATCATTATCATCGTAATCATCAAGTTATGCTTCTGTTCTTCTTGCCTTATGTCCTTATTCCTTCTTCTTCCATCTCCTGATCTCTCTTCATTCTACCTCCCTCTTTCTCTCTCTCTCTCCTCTCTCTCTCTCTCCCTTCCCTCTCTCTCTCTCTCTCTCGCTTCCCTCTTCCGTCTCCCACACACAGCTTAGATTAATTTCCAAGAGAGAGAGAAAAAAAATATTACTGTATTTCATTGATTAACAAAAAATATATAATGATTACAAAAGATTAATTGTCAAGTATGAATAGGAGGAAGAGAAATAAAAATATATATTGAAAGGTAAAGAGTGTTAAGGATAATAAGAAAATTATATCAAAAGGGTAAGAAATCTGTAAAAAATGTGCAGCGAGGGAGGAGGAGGAGGAGAGAGGAGGAAGAGGAGGAGGAGGAAGAAGAGAACGAGGAGGATAAAATACTCAGCAAGGGAATCACATTAAAAATAGCTTGGTTACAAAGATCACCTCAAGATAAGCTAAGGTTAAGGTGGATATCAAGACTACGTAGTGATTGAGAAAGAGAATGTCATGTCCGTAGTCGTGGCCGTAGTCGTGGTCGTGTTCTTGGTGACGACTTGACATACCACGACTCTGTATAGTTACGTCACTGCTCTTTACATGGTGACATACATACATACATACACACTTACATACATACATACATGCTGACATTCATACATATATACATGCATACATGACTACATACAAACTCTATTTATTTCACAAGCAGTTTCTAAAGATAATTATACTATATCTTTTATCTCTCTCTTTTTTCTCTCTTACTCTCTCCTTCCTTCTTTCTTCTCTTCATGTTCTTTGCTTTCAATTTATCTTTTAACTTCTATCCTTTCTTCTTTGTTTCCTCCTCTTCACTCCTTTCCTAATCCCTCCTTTCCTCCCTCCTTCTCTCTCTTTCTCTCTCGCCCTCTCTCTCTAATGCCATCAAAAGACTTAAAGGTTTAACTCAAGGTCTGACTTAGCTATCTTTCGAAAGTGTGTCTGTCTGAGAGAGAGAGAGAGAGAGAGAGAGAGAGAAGAGAGAAGAGAGAGAGAGAGAGAGAGAGAGAGAGAGAGAGAGAGAGAGAGAGAGAAAGAAAGAGAGCAATACAACATCCATGCAATTTCAGTCCACTTGTCTTCCTGCTTGTGTGTGTGTGTGTGTGTGTGTGTGTGTGTGTGTGTGTGTGTGTGTGTGTGTGTGTGTGTGTGTGCCTTCCCTCAGACAGGTCCAGGGTGTCCAGTTGACCTTCATGACGGGGGTCAAGGGGGAAAGGTCACGGCCCCTACGAATGTCCAGCGGGGGACCCAAAGACCTGTTGTTATTATCATTATTATTATTATTATTATTATTATTATTATTATTATTGTTATTATTCTCTCTCTCTCTCTCTCTCTCTCTCTCTCTCTCTCTCTCTCTCCTCTCTCTCTCTCTCTCTCTCTCTCTCTCTCTCTCTCTTCTCTCTCTCTCTCTCTCTCTCTCTCTCTCTCTCTCTCTCTCTCTCTCTCTCTCTCTTTTTCTTTCTCTTTCTCGTACATCAACTGAGGGTTGGCACCAAACTATCCTAAAGCAAACAAAAACTAGTTACACACACACACACACACACACACACACACACACACACACACACACACACACACACACACACACACACACACACACACACGTCACACACCACAACAACAACAATAATTTATATCACTGCTTCCAATAATTAAGGTGAAGCACAAGAATACAACTAAATCTCCCAATTCATATTAAAAAAACCTTACTTCGCCTTTTAAAAACTTCAGAAATCAGATTAAAAATAGAAGTTCAAATTGATGCAGATTTTTTCAAGGACTAAATGACCTTTTTAAGCAACTAAAAACACTACAAGAAGAGATTAAATAGAGCATCAGTCAGCGTGGCTTTACAAATGACCTTGCGTTACCTGCAGATGCCTGCAGATGACCTTACCATACCTGAAAATAGCTCTTGCCTCTTAAGGGTTCTGGTGGCATCTGGACGGCTGTAAGACGGGGAGGGTGAAGGAGAGCGTTAAGGGTGATCTCAAGGATAATGTAAGCGAGGTTAGAAGGGGTGGAGTGAGAGAGAGTCATTGAAGGAGTGAGAGTGCGGTGACCGTGCGCACACTCTTCCTGTCCCGTCTGGCTCTTGGAGGAGAAGCAAGGAGGACGAGGTACAGGAGGAGGAAGAATAACGAAATCATTGGGGAGGAAGAACAGAATATATGATTAAGAGAAGTGATGAAATTTATTAAATGGTAAAATTATAGATATATGATGATAATACATTGAAGTAGATGAGAGAGAGAGAGAGAGAGAGAGAGAGAGAGAGAGAGAGAGAGAGAGAGAGAGAGAGAGAGAGAGAGAGAGAGAACAGACACACACACACACAGACAGACAGACAGGCAGGTACGCAGACAGACAGGAAGGTAGACAAGCAGGCAAAAAAAAAGTGCACATTCTACACAAGATTTTTTTGTATTACTTTTTTTCTCTGACTGATATTTTATAATTCATGTAAAACATTTATCTCCCACTTCCTCGGTAATTACGACTGCTATTTTTCTCTGCAATATTCCGTGACTCCTCCTCTTTGCCATCATCCTCTTCCTGATAACCTCATCATCTTTCTCCGCCGCTTTCTCTTTTCTAACCTTCGTATTATTCTCTACCTCTTCCCCTTCTCTTGTTTACTTACTTTCTGTTTACCTTCCTGTTCTCCTCTCCTCTCCTCTCTTCTCCTTCTCTACTCATCATACTTTACCTGATAATCTCATACCTGTATTTCACAAATGGTTGAGTGCTTTCCTCACTTTTTCCCCGCCGCCAACGTACCAGTGTGTTGGAAGAGCCATTTCAGTATCCACACTTTTTGTTCCTGTTAGTATTCAAGCCATAAAGAAAGGCTCAGGGGAATACAATGGGGTGCTAAAGCATATAACCTCGTGAAAATCTGGCAAAATTTATGTTATCTGATATCTCTATGTTACAGCGTTCCTCTTACTCCTCCTCCTCTTCTTCCTCCTCCTCCACCTCCTCCTCCTCCTCCTCTAACTGTACCATTGCACGCAGCATCACCAGACAGAAACTCAAGCTGCAGAAACAGTCACACCAACCGTAAATAATCACCTCTACTCCTACTCCTACTCCCTCTACCTCCTCACCTTCCCTCGCTCTCCCCTTCCCTCCCTCTCACCTTCGCTTTACCCTTTGGCGTTCTAAGGGTGTCGGAAGGCGGCGTGCCCTAAGGGGGTGAGAGGGAACCTACACTGTTTTTCTACCGCCGCTTCAAAGGTTGTAAGCAGGAGGCATAGTGTGGTGTGCTGGCCTTTCTAGCGAGCGTTGGCAGCCTGTAGGGGTAAGCGACCTGCTTCCGCTTGTAGCAGAGTAGACTGGAGGGGAAGAGGAGGACAGGAGGAGTAGGAAAGGGAGGGGAGAGGAGAGAGAAAGATAGGAGGGGAGAAGGAGAGAAGGAGGAGAATAGAACCAGAATATGAGGAAAGAATGCAGTTAGAGAGGTTAAGGCACTGCGACTTAGGAGAGAGAGAGAGAAGAGAGAGAGAGAGAGAGAGAGAGGAGAGAGAGAGAGAGAGAGAGGAGGAGAGAGAGAGAGAGAGAGAGAGAGAGAGAGAGAGAGAGAGAGAGAGAGAGAGAGAGAGAATAATTCTACAACCAAATCGACGTACCTTTTCCCAAATCTTGTTTCTTTATTATATATTTTATTATTATTATTATTATTATTTTTATTACGAAGAAATGGAAAGTAGCCTCACCGGATGTGCTATGGCGGAGGAGAAGGAGGAGGAGGAGGAGGAGGAAGAAGAGGAGGAGGAGGTAGCGAAAGTATGAATTTGCAAGTTTTTAGTATGTTAGGGACAGGGAAGAAGTGTGTGTGTGTGTGTGTGTGTGTGTGTGTGTGTGTGTGTGTGTGTGTGTGTGTGTGTGTGTGTGTGTGTGGGTGTGTGTATGTATGTATGTGTGTATGTATGTATGTATGTATGTATGTATGTATGTATGTAAGTATACGTAAACATTTCCTCAGCTGTGTGGTCGGTGTTTCAAAACGAGTGTGTTGCTGGCATAAGTAACAAGGGAAGGGAAGCGAGCGATAATCAAAGAGAAAAACTTGACGAACCTGACCATACTGAGAGCGAAAGTTGGCCAGATGAAAGTGAGTGAGAGAAAGTCAGCCGAATAGACAGTAAAGAAAGATAGAGAGAGAATGAATGAGACAGCGAAGAAAGGAAGATTGCACTTGTAAGTAGAGATAAAGAAAGCATAGACAGAGTTATAATTAGTAACACAGACACACAAGCACAAGTGAATGAAAGGAGAAAGGAGCGGAAGAAGGAGAGAGAGAAAGAGAGAGAGAGAGAGAAAGCCAAGGTTAAAAATGGAAAGCTGTGGAACGTGAGAACAAGGAGGAGGAGGAGGAGGAGGAGGAGAAAAAGAAATGGGCTGGCGAAGAATTTGTCAGGTAGGAAGTATAGGAGTGGAGGGAAAGGGTAAGGTATAGAGAGAGAGAGAAAGGATGGAGGCAGGTATTCTGACCACCTACAGGTAAAGAGTAAGTGAGGTGCATTTTAATGAGTGAACCCTCTCCTCACCTGTCCAAATTTCACCTGTGGCCAAGATAACCCTATGTTACCCTTACTAACTGACCATTTTCACACGTAAACAAGACTTATTTGCTACATATCATCATCGTTTTATTGTTTTCCTTATTTTTTTTTACTTTCAACGTAAAAGACAAGAGTTTCTGAGACAATACCGACCATTAAGACGATTCGTATGTTCACCAAAAGAGGTCGTTTCGTAAGTAAGGCATTTTGTACCTGAGGATTTTCTATGAGGCAAGGCAAGCACTTAGAGAAAGAAGAGAGAGAGAGAGAGAGAGAGAGAGAGAGAGAGAGAGAGAGAGAGAGAGAGAGAGAGAGAGAGAGAGAGAGAGAGAGAGAGAGAGAGAGAGTTTTAGTTCTGGTTTTTCATAGACGTGTCGTGAACCACTGTTGTGTCATTTGTGGCTTTATGAGGTAACAACTGCTTCCTCCTCCTCCTCCTCCTCCTCCTCCTCCTCCTCCTCCTCCTCCTTCTCCTCCTCCCTCCGCCTCTTCCTTCCTCCCCCCTCCCTCCGCCTCCTCCTCCTCCTCCTCTTCTTTCCCTCACTCTCATCAGCTCTCTTCCTCTTCTCATTTTTCACGCCAGTCCCCGTTATTTTGCCTTATGTTTTTTTTTTTCTCTCTCTCTTTAAATTTTATAATTTTTTTACGTAAAACTCATAGTTTTTAAGTATTTTCAAAAAACAATATTTTTCAGCAAAATCCTAAGGGTGTACCCTGACAATTTTGGTGAAATATTTTAATATTTTTTAATGTGATGAAAATTGTTACTTAAAGGTTCTTGGGCACCAAGAACACGATGGTGGACTCAGTTTTGTGATTACTCATATATCAAACACTGTTTCACCCTGAAATAAAGTATATTGAGTCAGTTATACTCGGCAAGCCAGGGTGAAACAGTGTTTGATATATGAGTAATCACAAAACTGAGTCCACCATCGTGTTCTTGGTGCCCAGGAACCTTTATATAACAATTTTCATAACATTCAAAAATATTAAAATATTTCACCAAAATTGCCAGGGTACACCCTTAGGATTTTTATGACAAATATTCCTTTGATATCACTCTCACTTTCTTCTTTCTTGCTCCTCTTCTCTAATTTCCTCAGCGCTCTTTTCCTTTTCCTATTGCACACATCTTATCCTCCACTTTCCGTATTCTATTTCCTTTATCCTCATTCACCTCCTGCATTCCTCTAAGGTCCCATAGGCGTGGCTCTTTCCTGCCCCCGCCTCCCTCTCCCCCCATCCACCCCCACCACCACCACACCCAAGGTTACAATGATGTCATGAGTGTAAAGCAAACTAGATTGGTGTACACAGAGGAGACTCATTGCTCTTCCACCAATCATAGACGACTGTATCTTCTTCCCATTGCATGACTGAAAGTAGTAGTAGTAGTAGTAGTAGTAGTGACCTGCTGGATTTAAGTGGTTTAAAAGGGAGAAGGATTAGTGTCTTGAGTACTTAAGTTACTTCACCTGGAAATAGCGCTGTGCTTACCTGGATCCGGTAAGCAGGTAGGTATGTGAGTAATTATTGATTGAGTAACTGAGAGAGAGAGAGAGAGAGAGAGAGAGAGAGAGAGAGAGAGAGAGAGAGAGAGAGAGAGAGAGAGAGAGAGAGAGAGAGAGAGAGAGAGAGAGAGAGAGAGAGAGAGAGAGAGAGAGAGAGAGAGAGAGTAAGAAAAAATAAAAGTCAAATGATAATATAATCTAATAGACAAAAAAGTATGGGAAAGAAAACAAATGCTGAGGCTAAGTAGAACACGAAGGGCGAAAGGGTGAAGATAATTGGAAGGTCAGAAGATAGGAAGCCAAACAAACACACACACACACACACACACACACACACACACACACACACACACACACACACACACACACACACACACACACACACACACACACACACACACAACCTAATTATTAAATGACACGAGGGAGACAGAGATAGAGAGAGTGAGGGTGGCGAGGGAGAAAAAGAGAAAGAGAGAGAGAGGGAGGGAAAAAACACATATATGAAAAAACTGAGAAGAATTACTAGACGTGGAAAGTTCCTGCGTTTAGGAGTGGACAGCCTTCTGAAGTGGGGCAGAGAGGTAAGCAAAGAGAGGAGGAAGAAGGAGGAGGAGGAAGAGGAGGAGGAAGAGGAGGAGGAAGGTTGGTGTGTGTAGACAAGCAAATGAAAAGTGGGTAAAGGATTTGTTGCTATGTATTGGAGAGTCACTGTGTATGTGTGTGTGTGTGTGTGTGTGTGTGTGTGTGTGTGTGTGTGTGTGTG
>JAPQNM010000006.1:16038750-16053750 GCA_029783475.1 Metacarcinus magister
TTTCCCTCCGCTACATGGAAAGGCTTTCTACTTGATGTCATTAAGAGTGAAAGCCGCGCCGACTCACCTTTATCTCTCACTACAATTAACAAACCTGATAAAGTAAAAACAAAACAAAATAAATGAAAAGTCCTACACATATATCACCTTTTCTTTTCTTCCTCGTTGATCTTTGTGGCTGAGGATGAATGTAAGTTGTCACAAGAATCCTGACACAATAACATGTTACAAATAAGTGTAATTAACAATAATGACGTTTCTTTGTGTTGTGTCGTGTTGTGTTGTGTTGTGTCACCTGTCACCATTATTAGATACCGTTTAGTGACGCTCCCTTTAGTATTAATTATTATTGCCAACACTCATCATGTCTTGTAATCCATCCATTAAACACATTGGAAATAACTATAAATACAAAGACATCCCAAACACCAGTACATATTGATGAAAGTGTTTATATGTTCCAATTACACACGCTATAAGTATTTGAATCACCTCGTTGTAGGCATTCAACTCCCCGCCTAGCAACCCACGGCCCCAGTATCCTCTTATACTGGTTCACTACTTGGGCCAAGAGTTCCCCGCAGCCCCAGGCGACGACTTGGCAAAGAGCAGGAAAACCTTTTTTATGGCTCTGGGGCCGGCGGGCGTCTCATGGCGGAGCACTGTACCCGCTGCACCGCCAACACCTACAAGGAACACCGGCTCATTTACTCCCCTTCCACCCTTAGATTCCCCGGCGAGCCACACCCTTCCCATGACCTCGCTGGGGACACACTAACACTCCGGTTAACTCACTACTCTTGCTATACTCGCAAAACCGAATAGTATCATTGGTGAATGTTACGACATGTGGTCCGGTGCATACAGTACACTGCGTCTTAAACTTCCTTGACGCCGTAGAAGCAAGGCTGAGGATGAATTATGCGTTGGAGATATGGAACCATTTTTTTGCGTTATGCCTGCAGCTCTAGTTGTCCCTCACCAACGCACACCACCACGCACACGTACACAACGCATACGCACACCACCACGCACACCCACCCACACTCATCATCACCACCATCTTGTAATCCTTGAACCCACAACGAAAAAATTATAGAAAAAAAAGGGATAAAAGCCTAAATATCTCTAAAGGACTGGCCACCAGGTACCGCTACTCGGCGCACTGCTTCAAAACAACTGACGTCACAGCAAGCGCACGTCAACCCTCGCTGCTGCCGCCTCCTCTATTCATTTATTCATTATTATTCATTTGTATATTACCTTGAACACCTAGAAACTTTTTATTATTCACTATATTTAAGTTTTTTCCGCATATTACAAGGCATATGAAGTCACCTATGATAATAATGATGATGACACAATAATAATGATGGTGATATACACTTTAAAAAGCCTTGTTTATTAATATTATCGATTAGGATTTTCATATGATAAGCGGAAGGCACAGTGTAGTTATATACGTAATACTAATTAAGCACAGCAGGTGTCGCAGTAAAAGTATTTGCGTATTAATTGTCACAGCAGAAGATGAGAAGAAGGAGGAGGAGGAAGAGGAGGAGGAGGAGGAGGAGAAGGACGAGGAGGAGGAGGAAGACTAAAGCGAAGAGGAATACAGTAAAAAAAAGTGACAAACATTTAATTTTGTACCAATAGTATGTTCTGTATTATATTTCTAAGTGTAAACCACGTGAAGGGAAGGACGCAACAGGGGAAAGAACCTCTCTATCCTGTCTCGCTCTCCGTAAAGCAGGAGGAGGAGGAGGAGGAGGAGAGGGAGGGAGAGGGGAGGAAGGAAAAGGAGAAAAGTCGAGGATAAGCCTAGAGGTGGTGAAAGTAACTGCGTGTGTGTGTGTGTGTGTGTGTGTGTGTGTGTGTGTGTGTGTGTGTGTGTGTGTGTGTGTGTGTGTGTGTGTGTGTGTACGCGCACACTTGAAGGTAACCCTTTTATTTTCCACATAAAGTTTAACATATTAAGGTCGACCTCTGATATATTATAAAGGGCGTGCGCACACACACACACACACACACACACACACACACACACACACACACACACACACACACACAGAGGAGAGGGGAAAAAATAGACTACTGTAGAAGGGGATATGTGGGTAGCGGGAGGGAGGGAGGGAGAAGGGAGGAAAGGGAGAAGGGAGGGAGGAGGGGGTAAAGGGGGTACATCGTCTGACCAGTGCGAGAGAAAGTCGGAGAGGGATGAAGTGAAGCAGGTGGTGATGGTGGTGGTGGTGGTGGTGGTGGTGGTGGTGGTGGTGGTGGTGGTGGTGGTGGTGGTGGTGATGGTGGTGGTGGTGGTGGAGATTGTGATAATTATTGAATATTTAGAACAACACTGTATAGATAGTTAACACGTGGTAGGAATTACTTCTTGTAGGCTGTTGGTGGTGAGTGTTGGTGGTGTAGACTAGTTTATAATAGTGGTAGTGATGGTAGTGGTAGTGGTAGTAATGGTAATGATAGTGGTGGTAGTGGTATTATAATAATGGTGGTGGTGGTGGTGGTGGTGGTGGTGGTCATAGTTACTGGAGCAAATCTTAAGTCAGACAAACTTTCCAAATTGGGTTTCTATTTGCTTCTTCATGTTCTTTATGTTCTATTTTTACATCTGTAGGTATTTAATTTTTTCTTATTATCTCCATCTTTCCTTCAAATGTGTATCTTCACCTCATCTTTTTTTTAATAAGATGGATGTGTGAACTAAAGTTTTGAACCTTTCACTGAGCGATGCAGAAAGAAATACAAGAAGATAAAGTGAAAACTCTCTCTCTCTCTCTCTCTCTCTCTCTCTCTCTCTCCTCTCTCTCTCTCTCTCCTCTCTCTCTCTCTCTCTCTCTCTCTCTCTCTCTCTCTCTCTCTCTCTCTCTCTCTCTCTCTCTCTCTCTCTCTCTCTCTCTCTCTCTCTCTCTCTTTATCCTCGTTATTTCACTCCAAAGTTATTTTACTTTCACTCTTCTCAGAAAACTAAACCTTCTCTTGTTTTATGAGTAACAGGACTTTTTCACGGAATTTGAACAAGCAGTGAAGACTAATTGGAGAGGAAAATGGACGAGAGAGAGAGAGAGAGAGAGAGAGAGAGAGAGAGAGAGAGAGAGAGAGAGAGAGAGAGAGAGAGAGAGAGAGAGAGAGAGAGAGAGAGAGAGAGAGAGAGAGAGAGAGAGAGAAACACCTTCAACTTTAAGAAAACCTTTAGCCTCTTATTATTCTTTTAAACCTGCCCCCCCTTTTACCCCTTCTTCCAAATACCTCTCCTACACCCCTCTCAGCCCTCTCACCCCTCTCTGGCATTTGTTGTCCTACTCCCTTACTCCCTCACCTACTTACTAATGCGTCACTCCGCCCTTCACTCCCTCACCCCCATCACCACGCCCACTCCCCCTTCACTCCACACTGTATATAGGCCATGACCAAAACCTTCTTTCTTTCCCTTCATTATGCTCTGATATCATCCTCTCCTTCCTCTCTCTCTCTCTCTCTCTCTCTCTCTCTCTCTCTCTCTCTCTCTCTCTCTCTCTCTCTCTCTCTCTCTCTCTCTCTCTCTCTCTCTCTCTCTCTCTCTCTCTCTTTCTCTCCTTCCTTCTCTCTGCATTCACCTCCCGCATATCATCCTGTCATCTTGCTTTTTTTTTTATCATTGTCTCTCTTATATGTTTAATTTTTTTCATCTTTTCCTTGACTTTTATTTCGAGCGAGACAAATGTTTTTTCTTCTTGCTTTTTTTTTTTTTCTTTTTTCTATCGTACATTAATATATATATTTTCTTATTTGAGCTTCGTGATTGAACAGCAATGATTGGAATGTAATTGTTCTTGTTGCAATGTTAGTGATGTTATTAATTATTATTATTATTATTATTATTATTATTATTATTATTATTATTATTATTATTATTATTATTATTATTATTATTGCTGGTGATGTTTTTCTCTCTTTCTTTCTTGTTTTGTTGTTGTTTTTATACTTGTCTGACTTTAGTAGATGCAGTCTTATTTTTTCTCCCTCCCTCCCTCCCTCCCTGCTTCCCTCCCTTTCTCTCCCTCCCTCTGTGCTTGCAACCCTCTCTCCCTCCCTGCATCCTTTCCTCCACCCTTGTCTCCCTCTCTCCTACCCTCCCTTACTCATTCCCTCCGTCTGATCAGGAAACCGGGCGACCTTGTTGGAAATTAGATTAATTTTCAGAGCCTCACCACCCCACTCCCTTCCATCCTCTTCCCTTACCCTTCCTCCAGTCCCTCTTACCTCCTCCTCTACCTCCTCTTCCACCTCCTCTTCCTCCTCTTCTTCCCCTTTCTTCATTCCTTACCATTTCTTCCTTCCCTTCCTGCCATTCATTCTTTTTTTCTTCTTCAGACTTCCCTTCCATCCGCCTTTCCCATTTTCTTTCAACTCGCTGTTCCACTCCCTCCTCCTTTGTCTATCCTCTCCTTATGGACATTCCTCATTCCTTCTCTGCTCTATGTCCTCCCTCCCTTTCCTCCCTTTCATTTTAGACCTCCACTTCCTACCCTCACGTTGTTGGAATCCCCACATCTTCCTCCTTTCCTCCCCATCATCACTTCCTCCTCCTCCTCCTCCTCTTCCTTCTCGTCCCTCATTAATTTGTTTCCTCCCCCCATTTGTCCCTCCCTTTCGTTGATTAGGTTGGATCACTAGACACAATGATTAACACAAAGGATATTATGAAAGGTTGATAGACAGGTGTACAGACAGACAGACAGAAATTATCATAAGTTACCTCACTAATCAGGAACAATAATAGAGATTATATGTAAGTAAACGGAGAGTAACGGGGAGGAGGTGAAGGTTGATGAAGCAATCGAAGAAGGGAAAGTGAGAACGATGGAGGAGGAACACCAACAGCAACAATAGGAGATGGATGAAAGGAGGAAGACAGAGGAAGGAAAGAAAGGAGGGAGAGAGAGAGGGAGGGAGGGAAAGGAGGGTAAGGTAAAGAAAGATATATTACCCACAAGGTTATGGTGTGTGTGTTGGGAGTGAGTCATGTCATTTTTCACGTATTTGTGACATAAATGGATTTCCGAATTTGTGGTCCGTAAATTTCGATTAGGAATTGGTTGGAACATTTTCTTTTTGCTATTTTTTTTATGTAACTATTAGTCCCATAGCAAAAACGTGTAGAGATAAATTTATTAAGCTTGACAAATTCTTCCTATTGTTGTCATCACCTTTTGTTCTTCCTTTGTGTTTCTTTGTGGATGGGCGTGATCAGGTCTGGTTCAGGTATGGAAATGGGCGTAGGTAATGGATGAGTCATCTCTCTCTCTCTCTCCCTCTCTCTCTCTCTCTCTCTCTCTCTCTCTCTCTCTCTCTATATATATATATATATATATATATATATATATATATATATATATATATATATATATATATATATATATTTCTCTGTTTTTCCAAGTTGTTTCCTTCTTCAATTTATCATTTTCACTTTTTTTCTTATTCATATTTTCCTTTTTCTTCTTTTTCATCTTTCCTCCTCTTCTTCTTCTTATTTCACTATCTTCCTTCCCCTCTTTTTTTCTCTCTTTTCACTCCCTTGCATCCTCCAATCGACCTTGAAACAGAATCCTCTGCATCGTCTCTTCCCTCCCCTTCCCCTCACTTTCCTTACCCTTCCTTCTCAACCTCTCCTCTCCCTCTCTCCCTCCTCATCGTCCCTTCCCACCCCTTCTCCCTCGCTTTCCTTCCTTCTCCATCTATCCCTCTCTCCTTCACTCCCTTTCCCTCTCTCGCTGTGCCTCTCTCCCTCCCTCCCTCCTCCTCTTTCCCTCCCAAACCCCGCGAGTCAGTCTGTGTTTCGCCCACGTGCACAGGGTAACATGATTCACAACAATAGCAATAACTGGTGAGAGAGAGAGAGAGAAAGAGAGAGAGAGAGAAAGAGAGAGAGAGAGAGAGCGACATGTTACGTAAATATTACAGTAAAGTACTTATACCTAATGCACACACACACACACACACACACACACACACACACACACACACACACACACACACATAAACCCGTTGCTTGGCTCATGATGCAAGAGTCTCACACACACACACACACACACACACACATTGACGAATATTTGTGTCTTATAAGTAACGGTCAAGGTGGTTGCGTGATGTGTGGTGTGGTGTTGTGTGTGTGTATGTGTGTGTGTGTGTGTGTGTATGTGTGTGTGTGTGTGTGTGTGTGTGTGTGTGTGTGTGTGTGTGTGTGTGTGTGTGTGTGTGTGTGTGTGTGTGTGTGTGTGTGATGTATGTGGTGGTCAGACGTGTTGCACAATATTCCTGTTAGCAGCTATTTTATATTTGTTTATAATCATCATCGTCATCATCATCATCATCTTCTCTTCACTTTCTTCTCTACATACAAATTATAAGCTTTAACCCACATTAGTAACATCACCATTGCCATATAAAAAAAACACTTCTATTTCAAAATCTCACCAAATTCCTAACTGGGTTTATATTCCTTCATGTCAACAACCCAGCTATACTACACCTCGAGGCGTCTGTTGTGTAAGACGAGTATCAGTCAGTCAGCCCTTTCACTTAGAGGGTTAACGGGGTATTTTTCTTTAGGTAATCATTAACACAGCGATGAAAGGAGGTGAAGTACGTGTTTTATCTATGGACTGACTCGTGCTCCTCTTAAAAGTTAGTGTGTTGCCTGAGGTCTTGAGGGAAAAGTCATGATTTGTAAAGGAAGAAAGTTGGTCGCTTTGGTATGCATTACGTGGGGTTGTATAAGGTTAGAAAGAGAGAGAGAGAGAGAGAGAGAGAGAGAGAGAGAGAGAGAGAGAGAGAGAGAGAGAGAGAGAGAGAGAGAGAGAGAGAGAGAGAGAGAGAGAGAGAGAGAGAGAGACAGAGACAGAGAGAGAGAGAGGACATTAAAGTTTCTCAATTTGTCCAAAAAAATCAAGTTAAATTAATTTGACCTCAAAAGACTCTAAAAAAAAAATGTTAGGTGACTTGAATATCCGGATTTTATCATGTGTGTGTGTGTGTGTGTGTGTGTGTGTGTGTGTGTGTGTGTGTGTGTGTGTGTGTGTGTGCCTGTGTGTGCCTGCGTGTGCGTAAAACCATGAGCACACACTTCTGTTTATTTCACAAATGCCATAAACTTTAAGGAAATACACAATTACGTTTTACCTTGGCATTCGCTTCCCACTGACGGCTTAATTGCACTTAAAATACCACACACTGAGGCTACTTGTCTCCTCGAGTGTCAAAGGGAGGCAGGGAGGCAGGGAGGCAGGGAGGCAGGGAGGCAGGGGAGGCAGGGAGGCAGGGAGGCAGGGAGGCAAGGGAAGGGTTTGTGGTGCTATACTCCGCCGCTAAGTGTGTTTGTGAAAGGAAAGGCGCAGGTGTAGGTGTGTGTGTGTGTATGTGGGTGAATCGTAGGTGTTTGTGGCACTGTTAAAGGTTAGTGTGGCACTTGAGAAGGCTGAGGAGAAGGAGAAGGAGGAGGAGAACGAGAATTGGCAGAAGTAGGTGACACTGAGGATAAGGAAATGGAACCAAATTAAAACAATTGCGTGTGAACAAGAGAGAGAGAGAGAGAGAGAGAGAGAGAGAGAGAGAGAGAGAGAGAGAGAGAGAGAGAGAGAGAGAGAGAGAGAGAGAGAGAGAGAGAGAGAGAGAGAGAGAGAAACAGACATAACAGTGGACCCTAACGAAAGGGAAATGTCATACTGCATTTTGATCCTGCAAGAATTTCCTGACCATTTATCTCTCTCTCGGAACGCCCTATTTACGAGTCACGCGCTTGCTCCCTGTATTAAATGTGAGAGTTGAGAATTACTCCCTCATCAGACACACACACAAGGCCGCGGGATGGTCAGTGTGTCTTACTGGTCTCGCCTTAGGGCTACCGGCGGAGGAGGAGGAATTAGTAGGAAGTAGTAGTAGTAGTAGTAGTAATAGTAGTCGTAGGAGTGAGATGGTGAGTAGGAGTAGAGGCAGGATGCAAGTAGGAGACCGGGGTAATGAAGGACACTCGAGGTAGGAGGCAAGGATGAACGTTGTAGTAATATTTAATGGGCGAGGCTGAGGCTGTGGCTACATAAATACTTAATATTATTTTTTTCACAAGTAAGCTATGTAGGCGGAAGACCTAAGTTTAACAGACACCAAAAATATATAGTCTAGCAGTGGGACAATTACTATAAAAGTCAATCATTATAATCATAGGATATAAATAGAAAAAAATATTAGTAGTTGTGGCAATCATAGTATTAGGTGAAGGCATGTGTGATACCGTTAATCCGGCTGATCAGAACATGACAGACACGTAGCAGGAGGGACAGATGATGGGGTGAATACTGAGTAGATACTGCTGACTGGTAGTAATAGTATAATAATAGTAGTAGTAGTAGTAATAGTAATGATAGAAACATAAGTCTTCATAAAAAGTATACGTAAACATGATTTCCTTCCATCTTTTCACATTCTCATCTCTTTTTCCTTCCTTTCCTCTTTTTCTACACTTCCCTTTCTCCACATCATCTTCCCAACCCGTCACCACCTCACCTAACCTTCACTAACATCCCTTTCTCCTCTCCCTTGCAGATGAGGTGGCCAGGAGGCAAACCACAAACCCGCCCCGACGCGTGGTCTGCTACTACACAAACTGGTCTGTGTACCGTAAAGGTCTGGCCAAGTACACCCCGCAGAATATCAACCCATACCTCTGCACTCACCTTGTATATGCCTTCGGAGGTCTTACGGATGAGTTTGAGGTGAAGCCCTTCGATTCTTACCAGGATATTGAGCAAGGTACGGAAAGGACTGTTTGGTCTTGTAGTGTGAAGGACGTTGGAGGTGACCAGGTTTTTGTGTGCATATTTGAAAGCTTCTGAAGGTTTTAGTTTGTGAATAATGAGATCTGGATTATTTTTGGCGGTTAAATGTTTTGTCTTTTTGTGTGTGCTTGGTTACTCATGTTTTCGATATTGTAGTAGTAGTAATAGTAGTAGTAGTAGCAGCAGAACCACTACTACAAACAACAATATCAGCAATAGTAGTAGCATTAACATTACTACACTACCATTAATCATTACAACATAATTAACCAGGAACACTAATCATCACCACCTCCTCTTCTCTTCCATCCTCATCTAGGCGGATACGCGAAGTTCAACGGGCTGAAGCAATACAACAAGGGACTCAAGACACTCCTGGCCATCGGAGGTTGGAACGAAGGCTCAGGAAGATTTAGCGAGCTCGTCTCTTTCCCGGAATTCCGTAAGGCGTTCATCATCTCCGCTATCAAGCATTTACGACGCTACAACTTCGACGGTCTTGACCTTGACTGGGAGTACCCGGCCTCAAGGGATGGATCTCTACCTGAAGATAAGGAGAACTACGCCTTGCTTGTTACCGTGAGTACGACTGAGCTTCTTAGAGTAGAGACTTGAGGGGAGTTAAAGATGTGTTGGGAAGAGAGGATGAAGGAAGGGTAATGAAACGGAGGAAGGGTGTAAAGTAGTGATAATGAGAGAGAGAGAGAGAGAAAGAGAGAGAGTATAAAATATTGAAAGTAAAGAGGGTGAGTGAGTGACGAAGGGAGTTTGTTATAAAAAGAGAAGCACCAAAGAAGAGAGGGAGAGAGAGAGAGAGGAATGTGAGTCTGTCTTTGTCCTGAAGAAGAAAAAGAACAAGAACAAGGAAGAGGAGGAAATGGGTGTGTCCAGGAAATAGGAAGACTGCACTTTGGGTTTTCCACTCTTGTTTATTATTATTATTATTATTATTATTATTATTATTATTATTATTATTATTATTATTATTATTATCGTTGTTGTTCCTGTTGTAGTAGTATCTCTCTCTCTCTCTCTCTCTCTCTCTCTCTCTCTCTCTCTCTCTCTCTCTCTCTCTCTCTCTCTCTCTCTCTCTCTCTCTCTCTCTCTCTCTCTCTCTCTCTCTCTCTCTCTCTCTCGGGATTGATACTGGAACAAAATAAGCAACTTTCCCAGTGTCAACGCTCTTAGGAGGAGAAGGAGGAGGAGGAGGAGGAGGAGGAGGAGAAGGAGGAGGAGAAGGAGAAGGAGCGTTAGGTGGGGGAGTTGACACTGGCCTCACACTTTCACCAACATGCAGTGGCTAGCAGTGTGTGTGTGTGTGTGTGTGTGTGTGTGTGTGTGTGTGTGTGTGTGTGTGTGTGTGTGTGTGTGTGTGTGTGTGTGTGTTGACTTAGAATGTTAAGTCACGGTTCAGAGCGGCAAGGAGGGGGTGAATGAGAGAGAGAGAGAGAGAGAGAGAGAGAGAGAGAGAGAGAGAGAGAGAGAGAGAGAGAGAGAGAGAGAGAGAGAGAGAGAGAGAGGAGAGAGAGAGAGAGAGAGAGAGAGAGAGAGAGAGAGAGAGAGAAAGTTAGTACGATTTATAACCTGCATTCAGCAATTTTGTTGGAAAGCAGGGAGGAAAACCTTTGAGTGAGCAAACAAACACGAACGAAATAAAGATAAAGCAAGTCAAAAATATTTCCCCGCCCCCCAAAAAAAGTACATTAATTAAGGAAACTCGAACAACTCAAACAAACCTAAAAAAAAAAAAGAAAATAGCATAAAAAAAATAAATAAAATAAAATGTATATAAGAAAAATAAATGAATGAATAAATGAATGAATGCAGAAATTCAAAACTCAAGGATCATTCAGGTCATACATATTTACTCATGATATTTAATAACGACAAGTCAACGCACCAATTATTTATACTTTTTAATCACTCCACCTTAACGAGAAGGTCAGGTCAGGTCAGGTCAGGTCAGGTCAGGTTGACTTTACGTGGGAAAATGACATCTAAGAATACATATGTAGCACTTTAATGGAACCTCAAACTGAAGGAGAAAGTTCATAAGTTCATAAGTTTGAAATATACACTTTTTTGGGTTTTAGTTTAAGGTTGAAGGATTGACTATCTGACGTGTGTGTGTGTGTGTGTGTGTGTGTGTGTGTGTGTGTGTGTGTGTGTGTGTGTGTGTGTGTGTGTGTTACGGCGACAGGTTAAAGAAAGGACAGGGTCAATAAAGGTCGCCTGGTGTTAGAAAGGTCAGTATGGTAGAAAAGGTCACTTGTTAGACATGACCGATTGATTCCACAGTTCCGTACTTGTGTGTGTGTATGTTTTTTTTTTTTTTTCATCTCTCGCATTCAGTCACTTTTTCACTAACTATATCAATGAATTATCTATACTGCAAGTTTTTCAGTCAGTCAGTCACCAAATAAGTCAGTCAGTCAGTTGGAAATATTTGTTGCACAGATGAGAGAACAAATGTAGATACGCTTCTTTGACTAGAGAACCTTATAACCTTTTCTCCACCTCACAGAATTTGCCAAAAGAAAACATGCTTCGATAGTTCTTTTCTTATTGCTTAACTAGTGACTCCTATGTACCGGTAACTGGGACATTTAAATTAAGAAAAATAATACGTAATTTCCACCCCAACCACCCACCTCTCCTCCCTCCTCCCTCCTCGCTTCTACTCAAAAACCAGAAAACAGGTTGAAAAAAAACCAACCACTTCAACCATGACATTTTAACATATTTATCAGGATTATAAACACTTTCAAAAAGACGTCATTTCATCACCCAACCCTGAAAACATGGGCAAAAAGATGAAAATTCCCCCAACATCAACATATATTTGTCACCTTTTTAGCAAGACAAACAGAGAGACAGACAAGAGATCCTGAAAACAATAGACGAATGTTTCCCAGCGACAATAAGTGAATCAATCTTAAGGACCAAACGGAATCCAAGTGTCTCCCGGGAAGAGGAAAGGGAGACAGAATAACGACAGTATATATTTTCTCGTCTTCCCGCTAAACGTCCTTGAAGAGAGAGAGAGAGAGAGAGAGAGAGAGAGAGAGAGAGAGAGAGAGAGAGAGAGAGAGAGAGAGAGAGAGAGAGAGAGAGAGAGAGAGAGAGAGAGAGAATATATACCCAAAGTGAAGATGAGTAAGAGTCACGTTCTTGTTGTCCTTCAGTAAGAGGGAGGGAAGGGAGGGAAGAGGAACTAGTCAAGGTTATGAGGAAGGGGAAGGGGAAGGGGAAGGGGAAGGGGAAGGGGAGAGGGAAGGGGTAGGGAGGAGGAGTTGGAAGGAGAAGTAGAGAAGTAAGAGAAGGAAGGGAAGAAGGAAAGAGATGTAGTAGAAGGAGAAGTTGGAGGATTTAATAGTAAGATGGAAATAGTATAAATAGTAGTAGTAGTAGTAGATGCAGAGAGAGAGAGAGAGAGAGAGAGAGAGAGAGAGAGAGAGAGAGAGAGAGAGAGAGAGAGAGAGAGAGAGAGAGAGAGAGAGAGAGAGAGAGAGAGAGAGAGAGAGAGAGAGAGAGAGAGAGAGAGAGAGAGAGACTGTGTCAATCTTTATAATAAAATGTCATGTGTACCAAATTTATAGGTAGAAGAAAGGTAAAAAAAAAAAAAGTTAGGTAAGGTCGTGTGTGTGTGTGTGTACGTAAGAAACTTTGTGTGCGTAACGATGCCGTACATAAGATGTCATGGGCGTGTTATGCTCGTGTACGCATGGCACGTGTACGAAACTTTGTGAATAACGATGAAGCAAAATGAACCCAAATACCTCAGGACCCTTTCACCTCCTTTCTCCTTTCTCTCTCTCTCTCTCTCTCTCTCTCTCTCTCTCTCTCTCTCTCTCTCTCTCTCTCTCTCTCTCTCTCTCTCTCTCTCTCTCTCTCTCTCTCTCTCTCTCTCTCTCTCTCTCTCTCTCTCTCTCTCTCTCTCTCTTTTTCTCTGTATCTCCAGTATAATCACACACACACACACACACACACACACACACACACACACACACACACACACACACACACACACACACACACACACACACACACACACACATACACACACACGAACCTGCTTTACGCACATGCATACATACGTACATCAAATATTTTCTCAAACAATTGTGATCGATGACGTAATAACCTTCTGTGACGTCACCTTCTAGTCATCCAATCAGAGGCTTTGAATGAAATCCCGTTAGGTTGTCTCCTAAAACCTACCCTTTCCTCCCTCCCCCCCCCTTCCTTGACCCCGACCCTTCCCCCTCCAACCCCTTAAAGGTCACCGTCGTGGAGGGTCTGTTTATAGTCAGCCTAGGTCACAACAGGTCAGGTCAGAAGGTTAGGAAAAACATGACCTCACGACCTCGATTATTTAAGTGATCAAATCTTATTTTTTTATTTTATTTATTTTATTTTATTATTATTTTTTTGTGGTTGTTGCTGTCTCATTTTTTTTCTCTCTTTTTCTCTGTCTCTATCTATCTATTTATATTTCACACACACACACACACACACACACACACACACACACACACACACACACACACACACACACACACACACACACACACACACACACACACACACACACACACACACACACACACACACACACACACACACACACCTACAATATACCCCCAAAAAATTAAAATATAAAATTTTAACCAAGAAATATAATCGAAAGTGAAATTCTTGATGATATGAGAACACACAAAGAAGAAAAAAAAAGAAAAAAAATATATAAAGTGGAAGCAAAATGAATATAAGAATTTCAAGGTGAAGTGAGGAAAAAAAAATAGAGAGAGAGAGAGAAATATGTAGTTAATGCAGTGAAGTTATAGCGATTCCTTAAAAGATGAAGCGAGATGGAAAAATTGTATTACCATAAAGGTCATTAGCGAGAGAGAGAGAGAGAGAGAGAGAGAGAGAGAGAGAGAGAGAGAGAGAGAGAGAGAGAGAGAGAGAGAGAGAGAGAGAGAGAGAGAGAGAGAGAGAGAGAGAGAGAGAGAGAGAGAGAGAGAGAGAGAGAGAGTTAATAGTCAAGAAACGATAAAAGAATAGTAAAAGGTATTAGAAATTAACATTAAAAAGAAAAGAAATAAAAATAATCACTAAATATAAAATCGTATTCAAGATTAAGAAAGAAAACAAAAGAAGAAGAAATAGACGAAGGAAAAAAATAACAAAATAGGAAACGAAAGTAAGGAAGAAGGAAGAAAAAAATATAAAAAGAATTAATGGAGAAAATGCGAGAATAAAAGAAAATGGAATCAAGACTTAAAAGAAAAAATAGAACAAGTAATTATTAATCCCAGGAAGGAAGACGACCAGAGGCATGACCTAGTTCGTCCTGGACACAACCTTCTTGCCTGTCTGACCTGCATTAAGGAAGAGGAAGAGAGAGAGAGAGAGGGAGAAAGAAAGAGAGAAAGAGAGAATAAAAATAATAAGAAAAGGCCAATAAGGATGTTCTTGGCCTGAAAGAAGAACATGAGATTGTAACCCAAATTTCTAAATGTTTTTTGCGCGAGTCAGAAAAAAATGGGAAAAAAGTGGAATGTCTTTTGTCCTTGATCTGTACTTACTTACTAACTTACATTGACGTAGTAATAAGGTGCATGGACTTAGAAGGACTGGTGAAGGCTGCTTTTAATGGTTGTTGTTGTTGGTAGTAGTAGCAGTAGTAGTAGCAGCAGCATTAATAACAGAAGTGCTTGTTTGTGTATAAGCAATAACACACAGACATTGACGACACATAAAAACATCAACACACACACATATAAAACGTAAGAAACATACCCAAAAAGATGATCCCTAACCTACCACAAGGCTATTTAATCCTACTTACCTATGCGTCCCATCCATATAAACCTTCTCCCAAGTGTTGCAAGACTACGAAAAAGTGGAAGTAAAGAAAATGAGAGTTGGTGATCTTCTTCCATGTTACTTTCCCTTGTTTTTTTTCTTTTGGCGGAAGGGGAAGGAAGTGAGGTGTTTGTCTATTATTTTTGTTTGTGTTTGTGTGTGTTGTAGGTCAAGGAGTGTATGCCTAAGTGGTTTGAAGGTGATAATAAGTAGAGTAAAGTTGGAGACAGAGGAAGAAGAAGGAAGTGTAACAGGAAGAGGAAAAATTGGATGAAAGTAGAACAACAATAACAATAGCAAC
>JAPQNM010000006.1:16058750-16196250 GCA_029783475.1 Metacarcinus magister
TAGAACGTCAATTAATATATAGATAAAAACCATTACGTAATTGATCACTCATCCAAAACCAAAATAAATTCCCTCGACCTTCTCTTCCACTTTTTTTTTTCTTCTCTCTCTCTCTCTCTCTCTTTCTCTGTAAAACGACAATAGCAGACTTTTTTTTGGTACGTGTTGTCACAGCCGCGTGTCTGTCGCCTTTTGTGTCACTTTTAAAACACTTAACCGTTCCTTTCTGCTGGAGGTAACTTGGATAAGAGCGATCGTGTCTCCGTTGTCTATGTCTAAGTCTTTGTTAATTCTCTTCAGGCGGAGTATGTGAAAGAGAACGGTCTGGGAGGCATCATGTACTGGAGTCTGGACAACGATGATTTCCGTGGTATCTGCAACGGCGAGCAGTACCCGTTGGTGGAGGCTGGTAAGAAAGCACTCTTCGGCACTGAAGGGAGGCATTGATGAGACGCTAAACGAAGCCAGGAATCTACAGAAGACCTCAGCGCCGGTACAGCAGTAAGTGTTGAAGTTTAGTCAACGTTTTGTCCGTCATGACCTTTTAGCGCCCCGTGGAACCTTAACCTTATTATAGAGAGTTACGTGTGTCTTGTAGGTTACCAGTGACATTTAGCGATGTTAAGTGAACCTCCCGTACATTATTTTTTTTTAATATAGAGGAGTAATGATATATGTGAAACTGATTGGTAAGTACGTTATGTGTGTGCCATGACAGTACACATAGAAGGCAAACCATGTGTGTGAGGGACAAAAACACACACACACACACACACACACACACACACACACACACACACACACACACACACACACACACACACACACACACACACACACACACACACACACACACACACACACACACACGCACACACATACACGCCCCGTAGACACACACATGCATCATACACACTTCCAGAGTACCTGAGCCTCCCACCAAAGAGACTGAAACCAGACGCCGCCGCCCATTAAGACCTCGCACACGCCCCCGCACGCAAGCCTCACGCCGAGACCCCACCACCACCACCACCACCACCACCACCACCACCACCACCGCCAGGCCCAGAACACGCACACGCACACGTACCCGCACCCAAGATACCCAGGACACCCCAACACGAGGTGGAAGTCGCTTCGGCGCCCCAGGGGACAGGTATAGAGGAGAGAAAGCTGCAGTATCCTTATGTATACCCGCACAACCCTACCCTCACGCCCGCCAGGAGAATGTATAGTTGTATACATTCTATAACCCGTATAAATGTGTGATTGCTCGGCTTGTGCTTTAAGTTCTAATTGAATTCCTTTACCTGCACGTGCTTCTTTTGTTTTTTTATTGTGTAGGTTTGAGTTGTGTAATTTGTATAAGGTGTTAGAGGTGGAAAGTATAAGAGATGTAATGTGTAGTTAAATGTTTGTTTATTGTGTAGGGAGGTAGAGATGGGTGAAGGGAAAAGGAGTTAAGTTTATGATATATTAATTAACCTCTATAATTATTTGCTTGGCAGTGTTGATTAAAAGTAGTGTTGATTTTATATTGTTATAAATTAATTGTGTACTCTGTGATTTTGTTTATTTTCTTCTTATCTAATCATTTATCTTTTTTGTTTTTCTTATTCTCTTTTAATTGTCTGTTTGTTTCCTGTTTTATTCCAATTTTTTTTTTCAATCTGATTCTTGTTTCATATAACTTTTGTCAATCATATTTCTTCCTTTGTATATTATTTTCTGCGTGTTTTTCTATAAGCAATTTTCGATATTTATTCTTGTATCTACTACTACCACTACTATTATTACTACTACTACTACTACTACTACTACTACTACTACTACTACTACTACTACTACTACTACTACTACTACTACTACTACCACTACTACTACTACTACTACTACTACTACTACTACTACTACTACTACTATTACTACTACTACTACTACTACTACTACTACTACATAAAAACAACATTAACCAAACCAGGAATTCCAAGAAATCAACTTTTTTTCTCCTTTCCACTATCACATTTCCAAACTTTCTCTATTGTAACTCCTCTCTCTCTCTCTCTCTCTCTCTCTCTCTCTCTCTCTCTCTCTCTCTCTCTCTCTCTCTCTCTCTCTCTCTCTCTCTCTCTCTCTCTCTCTCTCTCTCGCTCTCGCTCTCGGTCTCTCTCTCATCATCAACATTTTATCAGTGACGTCAAAAACCTTTAATAATTCAGCTTCCAAAAACATAATATTTTAACGCGTGCATGACTCTCTCTCTTTTTTTTTTTAACACAAGGACGCCACTGTACCATGCATGACACCATTATGTATTATGTTATGTTAGGTTAGGTTAGGTTAGGTTAGGTGGTGTGGATGTGATGGTGATTCTAAGATAGTGTGTGTGTGGAGGAGGAGGAGGAGGAGGAGTAGGAGGAAGAGGAGGAGGCTGTTACCACACTATCATGTCACCAACTCCCTTTTAACCATTGTCAACATAGCCTTAAGGAAACTAAACTAAACTAATAATAATAATAATAATAATAATAATAATAATAATAATAATAATGTTTGCATGTTTAAATGTAGGAATTTGAAGCTTTAAAGTGAATGTTATTTTATTTTCTCGTTATTTTTTCGTTTTATTTATTTATCTTTTTTTTTTTTAAGCATGCACGTTCGTCGCCTAATTAATGACAGAAACAATGTATTGGCGGAAATAACTAGCATTTTGTGACGCTTATTTTTTGTTTTATATATGTTAATGAGATAATTTGGAATATTTTCACAACAAAAACTCATCATTTCTTCAGTTTTTCATTTGATGTTGGTATATTTAGTGGTGTTTATTCAAGAGATTATTTTTATACGCATGATATATTGCGTATAATTACTGCATCTCATTTTCTTTCAATTGCCACACGTATTAGTCCATTTTTACCTCGCTATGTAAGTTGTCTCACGCCCTTTCCCTCCCGCCCAGGACCCGCCGCCCCGCCAGCCTGTCCTCCCGCCTGAAGAACCGACGACGAACCACTACCACCACCAGCACCACCACACAAAGGTAAGCACACACACACACACACACACACACACACACACACACACACACACACACACACACACACACACACACTTTCATGCCTTCGTTCTTGCTCCAGCCCCACCACGACCGCCGCCCAAGCATCCACTAGGAACGAGCCCAGTACAAGGCGACGACCTGGTACACGGCGACGACCTGGGAGCAATAGACGCGCCACCACCACCGCCCCCATCATTAACCCCCTCAACACCCCAGCTCCCCCCACCACCCCCAGCCCTGTCTCAAGTAAGTGAACCCCTAGATGTATAGATAGATGAATTGATTGATGGATGAATAGATTGAAGAAGTGCAATGATACTTTTATGATGTTCTACAATGATATCGTTTTAATCATCATCATCATCATCATCGTCGGGGTCGCTTGACTGATTGACTCACTCGTTTACTCGTTGCAGGTTTCGGGTGTCGTCGTGAGGGCTTCTACCCGAACCCTGAAGACTGTCACAAGTATTATTGGTGCCTCAGCTCAGGGACTTCAGGGCTTGGTGTTGTAGCTCACGCCTTCACATGTCCCGCAGGTAAGCAAGCATCAAACTCCTGTTCTTCACACACCTGTTCTTCATACACCTGTTCCTTACATCCTTGTCTTCTTATAACACTTGCCTTGCACACCTGTCCTTCTGTATCTGTAAATCGTGCTTTTCTCCGCGTAGTTAAAGAATATTTTCTGTATATTGTTTTAGAGTAAAGAGAAGGTTGAATATGTTACCTTCCCTGTCTTGTAAGTTTAGTTTTATAGGTGTAATTTCCTCCGCGGCGCTTCTTTACTTTCCTATTTTCTTCTTACCTCTCCCTCATCCATCTCAATCTGTGAAACACTTGACTTGTCTCCGTCTCCTTCACCCCGTAACTCTCCTTCCCTTCACTTCCTTCACTTCCTTCCTTAACGCATTTGTCTCTCCTTCCTTCAGACCTTGTATTCAGCAAAACGATTGACGGTTGTGACCATCCATCTCGCGCAAAATGCAGTACAACTAAGAGGAACAGAGGAGGAGCCGGCGTCACCACCCCAGGACCCTCCACCCCCATTCCCACCACCTCAGAAATTCCTCTTGACTACTCCTACCTTGATGATTTGTACCAGGACGAATACACTGATGATGAATACTACTACTACGACTACGAGGAGGAACTGCCGGTACAAGAGGCTCCAGACACTGCCAGTACACAGTAAGTGGTGGTGTGGTTGGTCTGTTGGTGTTTCTGAAGATGTGAGGTTGTGATATCATAGTATGTTTTTAAAGGATTATTTTTGTGTGTGATTTTTGTTTTCTGTCGTTTGTAATTTGTCTAATCCTCTTTTTCACTTGCCACCTCCCCACTTTATCCTTTGTTTCATCTTCCTCCTTCCTTTTTCTTTGCATCTTCGTCCTTGTCCGTCTTGTTTTCGTTTTATTTATCTTCCTCGTTCTCCTCCTCCTCCTTTTTCTTCTCCCTCTTCCCTGTCTTCCTGATTCTCTAGGTTCCAAAACTCCGGAGGTAACCAATTCTCTGGGGACTCCACCACTGCCCTAGAAACTCCAGAGACTCAGGACGCTCCCGCTAGTACAGGAGTGCAGGGGGGTCGCACCCGCCCCCAGTACAGCAGCATCTCCCGCGACAGGTAAGTTCTAACCTCCCCCCCCTTCCCCTCCCCTCCCCCAGCAATAGAGATCAAAATTTCGTTTATTTTGTCCTTCTCCACGGTCATGGTCTGCCCGTTTAGTTGTTATATATTCCTTGGCATCACGCCCCAGCTTCGAGACGTTCTGTACATCCCCCAAGGTAGAGTCTCTCCTTTGAACATTGTTAGTCAGTTTACGTCTCCTCCCGCCGCCCCGCCATCCCACTGTAAGGACCGAGTGGTCAAGATATTGCTGGATCTCCCACAGAGCTCAGACGCCAGCTCCTGCCGCTGAGGACCCCGTCACCCCAGATCGCCAGGACGTGCGTGGAGCAAATAATGCCCGCCCACAGTATTCCACCATCACGAGGGAGCGTCCCGTCGCCCCCGCCCCCACCCCCGCCCCCGCCCCCGCCCAACCAGAGCAGACGGTTCAACCCAAAGAGGGCGACGTGACTACAGGAGAGCGTCAGTATACTACCATCGATAGACAACGTCCTGCCACTCAAAGCCGTCCCGCCCAGCAGGAAAGTGAAACGAGGGAAGCTGCACCCCCTACAGGAGAGCGTCAGTATACTACCATTAATAGACAACGTCCTGCCACTCAAAGCCGTCCCGCCCAACAAGAAAGTGAGGCAAGAGAAGCTGCACCCCCTACAGGAGAGCGTCAGTATACTACCATTAATAGACAACGTCCTGCCACTCAAAGCCGTCCCGCCCAACAAGAAAGTGAGGCAAAAGAAGCTGCACCCCCTACAGGAGAGCGTCAGTATACTACCATTAATAGACAACGTCCTGCCACCCAGAGCCGTCCCGCCCAGCAAGAGAGTGAGGCAAAAGAAGCTGATCCTTCTACAGGAGAGCGTCAGTATACTACCATCGAGAGACAACGTCCTGCTGCTCAGAGCCGCCCCGCCCAGCAGGAAAGTGAGGCAAGAGAAGCTGATCCTTCTACAGGAGACCTCGAGTACGTCGTGATTGAAAGGGTTCAACCAGCGACTTCCAGCAGAGTGACGCCGGCATCCGAGTCACTTTTCCCGACGGACCCAACTCTTGAGTACGTGACCATAACCCGCTCCAGGGTCTCTCCCACCGCCACCCTCCCTCTCTCCTCCGGTACTGAGGCCACAGTTAGTGCAGCAGAAGTGCTGGAGGGCAGACCTTCCACTACTCCAAGGTACCACCCTGATTGTGCTGAGCAGAGCTGCCACACTGGGCCGCGGAACGCTGCTTTATTCTGGCTTTACTTTATTCGCTTCTTGTCTGTGATTGTTGCGTATGTTTCAGCAGGCCACCAGCGTTGGTTTCTCCGATGGCGCCTGAGAACCAACGCCTCACTAACCGCCATTTGCCTCAGTCTTTTTCCTTTTAAGTTTTCCTTTCCTCATGCATCGGCCCCTCACTCCTCCTACCTCTTCTTCTGACACTAATGAAACATGTTGCCTTGTAGTATCTACCTTTGATGTTTTTAACATTTGAAGACTTTTATACTAAACCGTGTCTGTCCTCATTAAGTGGTTGTGTGTTGCCTTCCATTCCTCCAACAACCTGTGCCGTGCCCGAGAGGCTACAGTCCCCTCAACCCTATGTTGTGTCCATTGTTCTTAACATTGCCCAGCTTCATTCAGCGCTTCTAAGCAAAATCGCCTCAATTTTGTTTTTAAGCTTTTGTGCTCATAATACTTAAATAGTTTGTCTCCAGAATAAGTAATCAGTGTTCCAACACGCCGCTTGGTTTCGTCCGGCCCACCGCTGCCAGTGGGGAAGGTGTGGCGTCATGACGTTGTACTGAACATTATTTTTTTTTCCATCAGATACGTTTCGATTCAGCGAGAAAGACCGTCCACCCCCGCGACTACAGAGAACCCCATCATCGATGAGGAGCCAGAAGTGACCAGCCCACCCGTAAGTTCGTCCTCTACCAGCTACCCGCCGCTGGTGGTGCTTCCACCAGCATCAGCGTCCACAGTGGCGCCCATCTCCACTAAGAATATTGTGGAAAATCTATTGCATGATGGTTTGACTCATTCTCCGGGTACTGCGGCTCCTTCCTCGGCAGGGCTCCCTCATTCGGGGGCCGAGGCGAAACGCCCCTCGCTGCCCGCCCCGGGGGAGGCAGAGGCGCTGGGCATTGACCAGTCTGACTTAGCTACACTAACACTTTCTGACTTGTATTCCTCTCAACCTTTTGAAGGCGGGACTTTCAATGACATCACGCCACAGGTACCGCACGGCCAACGAGTCTACCGCCGTGAGTCGCGTGGCCGCATTCGAGAGGCGCCAGTTCGTACGCGAGTGTCCTCATCCCGCAGAAGAATCTCGGCGGGCCACAGGCTGGTTCCCATAAGGGTTGTTTCAGCCAGTCAAGCTGAGAACTTGGCTCAGGTAACTCCCGACAGCACACTTTTCTCTTTCATGAACGTGCCGGAGTTCAGCCCGCAGCCTGTCCACACTGTCCCCAGACTCAACCCCATCAGGGTCTCCCCTGAGGTTGTACCAACACTGGAACCCGCGACCACCGAGGAGCTTATAACTGAGCCACCCACGGAAGCCTCGGATGTTCCTGTAACTGATGCAATCCTGGAGGAGACCACTGATCCGGCAATAGTTAACGACAGCACCGTAGTGCCAGTCACACATGTGGCCGACGCCTCCTCAGTAGTAGGGATTGTGGGCGATTTTGCGATAGAAGATTATTACTATTACGACGACGATTTTGTGTACAGTGATCCTGCAGTGGCAGCGACTGAGAGTCCAACCACTAAGAAAAATGACTTGATCCAAAACACCCGCACGAGTCACAGTGGGCAAGGAAAACAGCTCACGCCCACGCCCATAGACCACACCACACACCAGGAACACGTCACTTTTGATCACACAACAGAACAACACCACTTTGCACATGACACTACCACAACGCCTGACCACATAACACCCGACCACACCACCGAACACCACCACCTACCACTTGACCAGACCACAGAGCAACATCACGTCACAGGACATCACCTAGAACCTCACCCCACCACACAACAAGACCTAACAGAACAACAATACTGGGAAGTCGACTACCCCACAGAACAACACGCTACAGAACAACACCACCACCAGCCAGAACTACACCACGTAACACCTGCACACATTATAGAACAACAACACTTTGCACCTGACCACACCGCAGAGCCACACCACTTTATCGAGCCACACCACGCGGCGCCCACCCACTTTAGCGACCCACACGATATAGTGTCACGCATCGAGAAGCTGGTAAATGAGGGTATTTCTCACGACATTGGGGGAGTACGCCATGACCTGTGGGTTCACGGCGGTCATGAAGAGAACGTAGCACCTCTTGCGGCCCACGCCAGGGTAAGCGACTTAGTGGTACCTGCTGCCTCCATTGCGCGGGGCCACGTCATCCACGGCAACGTGCTCAAGCGGGGCGACCTTCTGTCTAAGGATAAATTTGTGACACACGATCACGTGGGGAGTGTCAAGCACCATGGCTTTGGAACACATGACTACTATGACTACGGTACACACGATTACTATGACTATGTTCAGGAAGACTATGCAACGAATACAGATTCTGTAACACAGGATGGCCAGGTAACGAATACAGATTCTGTAACACAGGATGGCCAGGTAACGGATACAGATTATGTAACACAAGATGGCCACATGTCCGGTACAGACTATGTAACAGAAGCAGACTTTGTGGCACAAGAGGAGCACGTGACCGATACAAACCTTGTTACAGAGACAGCTTTTGTTGGTGAGGACAGCCATCCAACGGAGGCTGGTCACACAGTACAAGATGGCTTAGTGAGGCAAGATGATCATGTGACACAAGGGAACCAAGTGGCAAGTACAGACTACGTGACAGAAGCAGATCAAGTGGTACAAGATGTCCAAGTGACAGGTACAGACTACGTGACAGAAGCAGATCAAGTGGTACAAGGTGTCCAAGTAACAGGTACAGACTACGTGACAGAAGCAGATCAAGTGGTACAAGGTGTCCAAGTGACAGGTACAGACTACGTGACAGAAGCAGATCAAGTGGTACAAGGTGTCCAAGTGACAGGTACAGACTACGTGACAGAAGCAGATCAAGTGGTACAAGGTGTCCAAGTGACAGGTACAGACTACGTGACAGAAGCAGATCAAGTGGTACAAGGTGTCCAAGTGACAGGTACAGACTACGTGACAGAAGCAGATCAAGTGGTACAAGGTGTCCAAGTGACAGGTACAGACTACGTGACAGAAGCAGATCAAGTGGTACAAGGTGTCCAAGTGACAGGTACAGATTATGTGACAGAAACAGACGTGATAACACAGGATAGTCTTGTATCAGACAAAGATTATGTGACAGAAGCAGACTTTACAGTACAAGAGGACCCTGTAACACTAGATGGCCTGGCCACCCAGGATGGCCATGTGGCACAAACTGACTATGTAACACAAGAACTCCCTGTGACACAAGATAGTCAAATAGGACAAGATGGCCAAATGGCCCAGGATGAACAAATGACACAAGATGGCCATGTGGTTCAAGATGTTCATGTGGCCAAAGCTGACCATGATACACAAGATGGCCAAGTGACCCAAGCTGATCATGTAACGCAAGATGTCCATGTGAAACAAGAAGGCCAAGTGGCCCAGGATGGCCAAATTATACAAGATGACCATGTGGTTCAAGCTGTGGAAGTGGCCCAAGGTGGCCATGTCACCCAAGCTGGCCAAGTGGCTCATGATAGGCCATTGATAAGCACAGATCATGTAGCACAGGACGGCCACGTAGAGTACTCAGATTACCTCACCTACAACGACTATTATCCCCAAGGTGGCCACGCAGCAGACGGAGATTACTGGACCTACGCAGACTACACGGACTACGGTGCACAGGACGGCCGTCACGCAGATACAGACTATGCGTATTATAGTAATCAAGCAACACAAAGTCGTTTCCCTGCACACGGCGGACACACTGCACAGCGTGGACGAACTTCATCACGCGGACGCACCACATCACGCGGACGTAACACCTCTCGGGGACGCCAGACATCCCGTGGCCGTACGACCTCGCGAGGCCGTGTTTCGCACCAACCAGTTGTAACATACGATGATGCAGCAACACAAGGACACTTTGATGCAGCAACACAAGGACACTTTGATACAGCAACACAAGGACACTTTGATACAGCAACACAAGGACACTTTGCTCACCACCGTGTTCCAGCGACGAGGCAGCGTTCATTTGTACGAGACAGGCATCACAACTTTCCGGCTCATGATGATGTAACAACAGAACATCATTTTGCCCCACGTGGCTTTACAGCAACACAACATGACTTTACAGCAACACATCACTTTGCTCCACAGGACTTTACAGCAACACAACATGACTTTACAGCAACTGAACACGACACTGCTGTACATGATGTTACAGCAACTGAACACGACACTGCTGCACACGTTATAGCAACACAAGACAACACTGCTACACAGGATACAGCAACACAGCACGACACTGCTGCACACGATGTTACAGCAACAGAGCATGGCCTCGTTGTAGAAGATATTACAGCAACAGAGCCTGATTTTGCTGCACAAGATATAGCAACACAACACGATTTAACTACACCAGATGTTGCAGTAACAGAACGTGAATTTGATTCGCAGGACACAGTAACACAATACAACATTTTTGTACAAGATGTTGAAACAACACAACACGACATTGAAGCACAAGTTGTTGCTGCAACACAACACGACACTTCTACACATGTTGCTGCAACACAACACGACACTTCTACACATGTTGCTGCAACACAACACGACACTTCTGCACAGGTTGCTACAACACAACACGGTGTCACTACACCAAGTGGTCAAGTAGCACAGACACACAGTTTAGCTCAATATGAATATGTAACAGATGACTTTGTGACCCACGATAACCTGGCGGCACAGAGTAAGGATGTCACGCTGGGGAAATCTGTCACGCAGCAAGATTCTGTCACTTTTGCTGACCATCATGCGACAGAGGGTGACTATGTGTCTTTCGACTATGATTATGTAACACAAGAGGCAGCGGCGCACGGCGGTAGCTCCCCCGCCCCTCAGGGTTGGGACTTGGCGTGGGCCGACCACCCGACACGTGATGCTACAACGCACAGCGAACTGGTGACACAGACGACTAACGTAGAGCAGACAAATATTCCCGAGACACAAAGTGACACAACCTCTTACGATGACATTATATATAGTGACCCTCAGACATCTCTCCCTCCCTCTAACCTGGCTGCTCATCCTTCCCCCCCGCTGCTCGGGTCTGTGTTGGGAGTAGCCGAAATAACCCCATTTGTATCTGAGACTTCCTTAACCCCAGCGCCCCCTGCCGTAGCCGCTGATACTGTACAACCCTCCCCGTCCTTCAAATCAAAGGTAGTGGTGGTAGTGGAGGCGACAGACGACCTCCAAAACCCCCTGGATTTTCCTTATATTCCCATTGGGTCACTCAGTATGCCTCCTCCTCCTCCTCCCTCATCTTCTCTAACGGTGCATGGTACTGAGGTGTTTTCTGAAGCTCCGAGGGATACTTTGCATGACGAGGCTCTCCGCGGGACGGCAAAGGAAGGGAAAGACTCTCCTCTTCCATTAGTGCATGACTCTGAGCCTGTCGCGGCGCCGCAGGGCACGGAGGGCGGCCGGAGCCTGCATGGCCACCTCCCCTTCCCGAACCTTGAAAACTTCGCCTTTGAGGATTACTATTACTACGACGAAGATTTTCTCTACGGCGACCTTAAGTCCCATGGCCTCGACCCCACAACCGCATCCTCCTCACCATCATTACCACCACCATCAACCACAACTACCAACACACGTGACACTACCACTACAGCCACCTTCACCACCCAAACAAAGCTCCCAATACGCAAGGGTTCTGCTTTGAGGGGTCGAGGCGTTGGGCTGCATGCGGGCCCATCTGTCGCCACTGGAAGCCGCGGCGCCTTCACTCACCTCTCCCTTCCTCCCGTGCACCTGCAGGGTTTGGGTGCCGGGAGGGTGAAGGAAGGTGAGTTGGTTGCCCAGGGGCACTCAGTGGACGGCGGGAGGTCCCCCACCCTCGTCCCCAACCCGCAGAGGAGGGTCGTAAGGAAGAGGCTCGAGAACAACGACTCCCCCATTCACGTAATTATCTTTGTTTTTTCTCTCTCCTTCTTTCCTCGGTGGCGGGTGTAGCGTTTGTATGTATGTTGGTATGCTCGTGGACTGTACATATATGTAGACCAACCTTCATCCCTCCCTTCCTCCCTTCCTCCCTTTGTTACATCCATCCTCATCCAGTCCTCTCCCCCTCCCTTTCTACGCCTTCCTCCCTGTACATAGTGAGTAGTATCTGTACTCACTGACAGTGAACCAGAGTGTACAGAGGTGTACTGCATGTGTGGGATGTGCATGTACTAGTAGTGGACAATGCACTCTGATTGACCTATTGTGTACAGTAACCAAAACTAGATTAATAAATATAATATCAACAAAGATGCAACCCCTAATGTAGCTCACAGTTGGTCGTAGCAGCAACACTTGACAATCGTAAATCCAATAACTTACTGACCCTAGAATGTCATTTGCGTCTTCGTTAGAAGCATGACGATGAGATGATGTTGATTAATGTTTATATATAAGTAGTACCTAAGTGTAACCCTGAAGTAACTTGACCCTTCATCCTCCCCTCCACAACACTGACGTTTGACCGACCTTTACCGAGGACTTAATGAGCGGTTGGACTTGGATGGACTTACTTTTCTCTTTCAGGACTTGGAGGGCAAAGAAAGGAGAGGGGACTGTGAGAGGTCACCAGGAGAGACCCCGGTTCCGCGGTGGCTCTACCTGTGTACTCTGGTTGTTCTGCAACTCCTTTGGTATAAATGACTATCTCTTCCAGATTATTACCCTCCTCCCCCTCCTCCTCCTACACCCCACTCAAAAAAAAAAATAAAAAAAAAAAAAATAAAATGCAAATTGCAAAAACTAAGTGACCAAAAAGTGGGGTAAGAGAATGTTTTGTTTCCTCTTCAGTTGATGACTATTGATGTCACTTACTGTGTTTGTTAATGCTTGTTATGTGCCACCAGTTGGTTCCTCGCTGCCTCTTCCTCTTCCTCCTCCTCCTTCTCCTCCTCCTCCTCCTCCTCCTCTTCTATTTTCGCACGTATCTTCCCTTAATCTTCACCGTTCTCTCCTTGTATAATATCTCCTCCTCCTGCAGACACACTCGTCCACTACACATAACCATCACTATCACCATCACCATCACCACCGTCACCATCGCGCGTCTTCATCCTAATGCTTGAAAAGTATTAACCAAAAATAATAAAGAAGATAAAAATTGGCCACCTGCGACGTGGATGAGAAAATTACTTACTTTATCCTTTGGTATATTGTTTGTCTTTCCAGAAACCTGTCAAGTCAGCAAAACGTAAATATTACCCTTCCTTAGTGAGTTGTGTTGTTTTTTGAGAGTTTTAATGTGTTGTTGTTCACGAAAAATCAATAATGTAATCAAATAATGTAATGAAAACGATCGCGCAGTTGCATAGGTTATTTTCAGCCATTTTTTAGATTATGTAGATCAATGGCTATCAATTGTTCCTCGTATGTGCCTCTCTGAACCAAATGTGATCTGTAATAGTACCTCCTATTCAGCAACGTTTAATAATGACGTTTTCTAAAATTAATTGGGTGACTAAAGTATTAAGTTAAGATCTAGAACAGGAAGGACTATACTATTCTATATAATATGCGTGTAAGTATTTACGTAAGATTTGTAAGATAATATAGGTGTCAGATCAGAAAATTACAAATATTAGTTACTTAAATTTAATAGTTATCAGTATGGGCAATAGATCCATGTTGTTTCATAATTGCAAGAGAGTAATTCCGGATTTTTTTTTTTAAAGAATTAGATAGGTACAGTTAGGTCTTAAAATAAAAGCCATTACAGTCACATTAATCTCACTACTTGCATTAATAATCATCACCACACACCATACACACACACCACTACCACACACACACACACACACATCACTCTTTACTCTTCCTTCCGGTGGCATTTGGACGAAGAAGCATCGACTTTATATATATAAAAACAAAAAAAACTTCTAGTGGAAGATGAAAAGATTATTATATATATATATATATATACTTTATTTATACTCCGACTTACTCTCGACTCTAATGTTTCTCCGACTTGAAATATTCTTACCCTTTCATTACCGCCGTCTGTCTGTCTGTCTGTCTGTCTGTCTGTCCTCTGTCAACATTACCACTACTGCCGACCATCCTGCAGAACGCGTGTCTCTGTTTGTTGTGTGATGTCATTGTTGTCGTCCTGGGTACTATTTAATTATATATGTTCTCTCTTTCTTTCTCTTTCTCTTTCTCTTTTTTTTTTCTCTCTCTCTCTCTCTCTCTCTCTCTCTCTCTCTCTCTCTCTCTCTCTCTCTCTCTCTCTCTCTCTCTCTCTCTCTCTCTCTCTCTCTCTCTCTCTCTCTCTCTCTCTCTCTCTCTCTCTCTCTCTCTCTTTTATTATTATTGCTTCCATTATTTTTCCATTATTCAGTTAGTGTTATAGAATTATTACCTTATCACCTTTCTCTTATTTTGCTTTTTATCAAGTTCAGTTTATTTATTATTGTTATATCATATTTTTCTCCTAAACTTTTATTGTTGTTTTAAATAGTATTTCTTTACTCAGATTAATTAAGGTGTGTGTGTGTGTGTGTGTGTGTGTGTGTGTGTGTGTGTGTGTGTGTGTGGGTATGTGTGTGTGTGTGTGTGTGTGTGTGTGTGTGTGTGTGTGTGTGTGTGTGTGTGTGTGTGTGTGTGTATGTGTGTGTGTGTGTGTGTGTGTGTGTGTGTGTGTGTGTGTGTGTGTGTGTGTGTGTGTGTGTGTGTGTGTGTGTGTGGGTATATGTAAGTGTAAGTGTATGTATGTATGTGCGTGTATTTCCTTGAAGGCCGCCTCTAATCTATTTCTCCCTGTATATGTAACGTGTAGGTGGAGGAAGTGACCGCCTCTCGACCTAGAATCCGCGTCCCTACATCCCCCACTCGTCGCCCAACTCCCCCGCCAAACTTCCTCAGTGCCCGCGACACCACAACTACCACCCAAGCGCAACAAGAGGACACCGAGCGCCCGGAAACCCGACGGCGCCCTAACCGACCCCTTGTCACCTTAAGACCGCGTCGCCCTATTGTAGCAATTGCCAGACCCACACCTCCTGAAGAAGACATTCCTATTACACTTCCTGTCACAGATGCCCCCGAAGTCAGCCTTCCTGCCCTTCCCGCCCCTGCTGAGGAGGAGCTGCTTCCTGCTTTCCCCGAAGATGATGGTCTGGAAACTACCTTCGTGCCGGAGACTTCTGTTAAACCTTCCCTGTTTTCTCTCCTCACCTCTCCTCTCCCCACCTCCCCTCTCCCCACCTCCCCTCTCCCCACCTCTCCTGCCCCCACCTCACCTGCTCCCACCACACCACCTTCCACCACGTCTGCCGCTCGGCCTCGTGTAACACCAGGACCCATTCGCAGACGCCCAGGCCCACGCCCACGCCCGGCCTTCACGAAAATCAACAGAGCACAACCTACAGTCGCAGATACTACTCCTCGTCCCCCATCCCAGCCCCGTACACGCCGCCCCACACCCCGGCCAACCTCCACAACCCGGCCACGTCCACGCACACCCCGCCCCACGCGTGACCCCTTCTCCCGTCACACAGAGTCTCCAGTGTCAGCCCTCAACCCGGCGTCATCGATTCTTGATGGTACTGATTACTATGACTACTACTACGATGACCTGGATGGTGCTCTGACGGGCACACTCGGCGACTTGGCCTCACTCACCGACACGGCGTTGCTGATGGCTGATGGCACCGTACAGTGCTACGACACTGGCTATTTCGCGCATCCCAACTCGTGCAAAAAGTTCATCTCGTGCTCCAAGACGGTACGAGGCTTGGTGAGAGGCTGGGTATATACTTGTCCGCAGAATCTTGTGTTTGACCCTGTAGGCGGCATGTGCAACTGGGCTGAGGCAGTTGACTGTCAGTAATAAACAATCATAACAATGCGGATTGGCAACAACGGCGCCAGACCTGGACGGAAGTAACACCTGTAGAATGTGTTGGTCCAATAACCACGGCAGCGGCAGACGAAGCAGTCCTCGCCTCGCCACAACACTCACAACACACTACAACCACACTCACAACATTGCCTTACACACACTGAAGGCTCTGTTTACCTGAACACGTTGCAAATACCATTCAATAGCTCATATTTGTAATGTCTCCTACGATGTTTCCGTCCATAAAAATTACCTTAATAAACGATACCCAGCTGTTGAGTATGAAGTAAGGAGCCAGCACCCCATGGGGAGGCCTGGCGCGTGGTGCATCACCTGAGTGTGTCTGCGGTAAGAGTTCACATGTTATTCTTTGGCCTGTAACTTTGAGGCGCTGAGAAAACATGGCCGTGAAGCACTCTGGAATTTTGTTGTTGATTTGAATTATTTCCCACGTATAGTTACATTATGTGTGTGTGTGTGTGTGTGTGTGTGTGTGTGTGTGTGTGTGTGTGTGTGTGTGTGTGTGTGTGTGTGTGTGTGTGTGTGTGTGTGTGTGTTTTCATATATATTATTCAAACATGTTAATTATTGCACCAAGATGGACACCGTTGCTCCGTATTGAATGTGTATATAGTATTTTGTAATAAACATCCTTATATAAGATTCCTTCATATTCCTGAGCTACAATAATTGTGGAGTTACGATATATTTGTTTCCTTTTAAAACAGAAATGGCGGCATCTCATCACTTCATTATTTACTGAACTTCCTATCCAAATTGTATGTACAAGTTTTACAGCATTTCCATAGTTTCTGCAATTAACGAGCAATTTAATCGGTCACCTCCCATTAACAATCACTCAACAATCACTTCTAATCTATAATATCACCTTTTACGTCTGCCACCACCCATCCAGGTAAAGGTTAAACACCTCTGATTGCCTCTTTATTCACGCACAAGTCTTGGTATTCATGCAACCCTAAACATGCAGACATTAGCCCCAAGTTTGGTCTCAGATATCCGAGCCTCAGCCTGTGTGTTTACTAGCAGTGATTGAAGGGTATGACATTTCGTCCTGCAGCCAACACGATGCAGCTTTAGTAGAGAGGGAGAAAGTAATGTTGATAGTAGTAGTAGTAGTAGTAGTAGTAGTAGTAGTAGTAGTAGTATAATCTGAACTAACAAAAAAAACACAGTACAATGACTATATATACCACATAGTCTATCCACGCTGCCCCTCCCTTTCTGGCACTCTTACAAACGGTATTTACCCTTGACATGGATCTTCCTTGCCCTAGGTCAGTAGTCTTTCATGGTTCATAAAGGAAATCGTCACCACACTCGCGGTTCACTGTCACCAAGGGAAGGGAGGCGACAGGGGGGTGTAGGGATGGGCGGCCTCCCCTCTAAGCGCCACGGGTGATTAGGAAAACAATGGAAATTTATTACAATGATAAATTAAAGCAGATGACAATACGTATCACTTTGTCGTAGTCACTTCAACTGTAATGCCTTGTTATTACCATCATCATCATCATCAGCAGCAGCAGCAGCAATAACATAATCACCGGAAGTAACAACAGTAATAATAATAATGATAATGATAATAATAATAATAATAGTTACATACAACCATTAGTTTCCTGCACGTGTGGGGCGGCATTTAAAAAGAATGAATACAGGAATCCACATCAATGAAAGAAAATTAAATATAATGTCACATTTCCAAAAACCTAAATTGAATACTGGACACAATGGTGATCTTGAGACACACATTCATTGTTGGCTCACAATTACACATCGTATCGTATTTCTTAGGAGAGGATTTTTCTTTCTTGTATATTATTTCTTCCTCCATGATTTTTCTTTTAACATTTTTTAATTGGACATTCGCTATTTTAACCTATGTGGCCACCTGCGTCTTAAACACTATCTATCCGTTCCATTTTGTTATCTTCCTCTCAACCTTTCGCCTCCTGCTTGAGAGATATATATATGTTCTTAATCAGTCAATCTCCCACTTTATCCGCAAGACCTAACCACGTAAACAATACTGCTTTATTCATCATATCCATCAAAGTGCGTTTCTCACTCTAATAATTGCCTGTAAACACTTAATTTTCAGCACATACATTCCCTTTCATGACGTTGTGCTTAAAAGTCATGTCTCATAATATATAAAACTCTTATATTCCTCTCAGACATTCCTTTGTTTCGCCTCCACACACAAACTACCCTTAACGGGCCCCTATAGAGTTTTCAGCACGGTCATTTACCCAATAGCTCACCTCTGCCTTTATGAATGCCGCTGAATTAATATCCGCATCCAAGTATTGCTGCTTTCCCAGCTTAACCCATTGTTTATATAAATAATAACTAATATATCATCATTCTTAGACTATACTGTTAATGTTTACTTCACTTTCTTCATCCCGGGTGCCTGCCTACCACAAGGATTTTCTACGAGACCTGTGTATATATGTAAGTAATAGTGATAGTCAAAGCAACAACAACATATGACAAGAGATTGATCATTAAAACACTGTCTGCTGTGGTAATGTTGTGCTCATTTGCATGTTTTATATTACTCCTTTGAAAAATCGTGGTATATGCTGATAAATAATCAGATCAAAGTAGGTTTTTCTTCCGCTAATCACACAGCCTGTAGATGGCAACCAATGGATTCCCCCTTCCCCCCCCCCACCACTCCCAGTTCTGCCCCAACCCTTAACCCCTTCCCCTACCTCTACCTCCAGCTCCTTCCCCAAACACCAACCCCTTCCCCAACCCAAGGGTGTACGCCCCTTTCTCCCACGTGTCCTTAGAACCTCCATCTATCCTCTTAGACAAGACTTAAAACATTAATTTCACCACATTTTCCCATCTCCTGTAAAAAGAGGTTAGTGCTTGTTATTATCTTATCACTGTAATCGTTAGTGTGTTCATTATCACCATACTTGTAATGGAAAATGTATACATATATAAGGACATAAAACGTAACCTAACCCTTGTTGGCAACACATTCTTTGTTTACAAATGTCTGGTAGTGAGTCAGCCTCAGCTGGTAAGTATTCATTTAACGGAGACATAAAAACTCATTATAACACTAACACATTTGAAATGATGCTGGATATCGTAAAACATGATAATTTAGAAGTAATCAGGATAGCGTATAGTAGAATTAAGACATGATTTAGTGGTGAGAAATGAATGTCTAATGATTTCTGATCCACGTTTAGTCCTGCGTGCGTTGTGTGTAGAAGGTGGAGACAACAGTGGTGGAGGTGGAGGAGGTGTAGAGCCCCGCCTTTCTGCGCCTCTACTCCCCAAGGCATTACTTACTACAACTCCAAGGCGTGAGGGGAGTGAAGAGATAGTGATAACAGTGACAGAAGTCTATGGTGATGGACTGAAGGACGTGAAACTACCAGTGCAGGATAGGTAAGTTTTGTTATGTTACGGCTAACTTCTATTTCCTGATTTCACTCCACTTCTGAGACTGGAGATTGTTTTTTTTAAGGTATCATGCACCTTGTTGAATAGTATATATATGTTAACTGTAGTGTGTGTATCTATAATAGTATCTACATTGTTGTAATACGAGTATTATAAGTTGAGTGAGTATCTACACCCCAACCAGCTTGTAAATTTACGTACAACACTTTTCGCAAATATATATTACTATTAAACAGTACGTAGAGCATTTAAATGAAAGACAAATAAGTTAAATTAAGTATATATATTCTTACGTTTATCCATAATTCATAACGGTTTATGGTCTGAATGCACCACTGCCCGAATGCACCAACCCTTGATCTGACTGCACCACGTATAAGGTTCCAATGTACCACATGCCTGGTTGTAATGCACCACTCCCAGTCTGAATGCACCATCCTTTAGGGTCCCAATGCACTGATCTCAACTACCTCGAAAAGACGTGGATAACCAGCGCATCACGTCCACCTTCTACCTTCTACTGTGCACCAGTAACTTTTATAATCAACATTGTTCATTAAAAACCCCACTTGACTAACAGTATTCAAACTTGGATATTACTGTTGTACATTTTAACTTTTTATCAATGATCTTCCAGATTTCTTCGTTTTAAACCTTCCCTGTTCCTCTACATGTCATTTTGAGGGATGGAGGAGTAGTAATACATTATTCCTCACCATTAATAGTGGTTGGATATAAAGAAAACAGTGCCTATTAAGCGTAAATAGCATCAACAAGTTTCAACAGGTACCCTTAGGTGGCGGCCGTGCGTTGATTGCTGGGTCACGTATATACAAAACCAAAATTGAGATTTTTATTATACGCAGGAAAGCAATTATATATACTTAAAAAAATCGTTTGAAATCCCTATCCCTTCCCTACATAGACATTTATTATATTTGATTCGTATTTATTTCATGAAAAATGTTTATTTCTAAGGTCAATCATAAAATCGAATAATAGAATAAAGCAATAATAATGTAATTAAACCAATATAAACCATAGAATAGAATATATAAAAATTATTCAAACCGAAAGTAAAGCCTAAATAAACCATAACACAAAGAAAAACGGAAAATACAACGAACAAATGAGGAAAAAACACCATAATTATTTGTTTACATCCAAGAGTGTTAATTATAGCGTGTTAGGTACAGTAAAAGAAGTGTTAGGACATGGTGACTTACAAGGATAGAGATGAAGGTGAGTGTGTTGTGTTGTAAGTGTGTTATGGTGGGCTGAAGGGCTTACAGGCTGGCGAATCGACAAAAATCGACTAAAATACCGGTATACCGAAAGGCTTCTAATGCCTGTAATACCGCCCCGAAAATAACGGTATGTCGGTATACCGGATAGGTGCATATCCCTAGACACACACACACTCAACTGACGCCAGACAATGTAATCTTATTGTGTTTCCGATGAATAATTATAATACTTAGGGCACCAGTGGTGTTGCATATCACGTATATATATATATGGAGTTTGGTGTTGTGAGTGTGCATTCAAACTAGGCTGGTGGTGCATTTGGTCTGGTGCATTCAGACTCGGTAGTTGGTGCATTCATACTACAAAGTTGGTGCATTCGGTCTGGTGCATTCAGAAGATGGTGCATTACATCCATTTACCTTCATAACTATATTCAAGATTTCACATTTGTGTATATCTTGTTAGTGCGTCGTCACTTGAAAGTATATTGAACTCATTAATAATCATTCAACTAGATAAGGGTAAGTAGAGCAGACTTGTGGTGAAGTGTGATGACTATCTGCTTGAGATTAAAGCAGTGAGGCAGCGCACATACCATTGCAGGTAATAAGAACATAAGGTCATAAGGAGACTGCAGAAGGCCAGTTGACCTACACAAGGCAGATACTGTAATAAGTGACTCTACAATGTTTCACCTTCACACAACCACTTAAAGGTGTTTGTAATTAGTGTATGATTCCCGATATGTTCTCTAGGCACTTATATTTTGTTCATTGCACATTGAAACTTTATTTTTATTAATATTGTTTTTATCTATAATGGTTATCAGATCCAGCTCACCAACAAAAAGTGAAGGACTTGAATTCCTATTAAGGTGACCGTGTACACCTAGCAGAATATATGTGTGTAATGCATATCTTAATTAATATGATAGAGGCAAATGCTTACAATGTAATCATCCTTTAATTAACTATCATTATTCTTTCATAATCTAATGCATTGTTTTTGCACTTATTGATGTCTTCTAAACCCCTAACAGATTTAAAGTAATAAAATTTTGTGATGCAAATTCATAATAGCAACTAACTTTGAGTCTTATGTATAAATCATTTGTTTGCAGAGAAGTGTATAGATATCCCGGAATCCCCTCCAAGATGACAAGTAGAATAGCAGCAATCAGCCGAAGTCGCACAGCCTCCCGAGAAGCAACACCGGCATCATCCCGGGCAGTGTCTCGCGTCCCTTCCCGTGATGATCTGAACAGAGAGACAATAATAATTAACCCTGTGCAAGTAGCTCTCCCCAATCATCCTCTCGCCCTTGACAACGGCTCTAGTCTCCCTCCCAGCAGACGAAGGTGGGTCACTTTGCTAAGTAAAATTATTAAACTGAAATTATAGTGTCACCATCCCATTAAGTTACTGTAAAATGTGATTATTAAGATATATTTTGTTTAGATTGATAAAAGGGAAGTGATCTAATATGTGTATCAATTAGGATTTTTATTTTATGTATTTTTGTTGTCCCTTAATGTAAAAAAAATAAATAAATAAATAAATAAAGTTCTGTGGAGAAAGGTGTTGAAAGAGTATAAGTGGAAAACAATTTAGTTATTTATATGGAAACGTGAATTAGTGTTATTTTCTCCTGACAGAAGTGATCCCAGCCACCACTGGAGGGGATCTTCCAATAACCTGACATCCTCAGACTCTACACCCACCTCAGAGCACACCACAGATTCAGGTAGACTCAAGCAACACTGTGTATCCATACCAATGATTCACACTCACACTCCTAACCTAACCTAACCCTCTAGGAATTAATTGTGAAGCCTAGACAATATATGTTTAATGATCTTTTTTGTATATATATCTCAAGTTTGTTATATCATCTCAAAGGTGTGTTTTTCGTTACATCTACTTTAGGTGTAGTCATTCGTATATCTACTTGATTTTTTTCTGTTCTATAAGTTCTATACGTATATTATTTTTGTATGATTCTTTGTTGTGTTGCAGGTCAGGCAACTGATTCTCCGCTCGCTGGCCCAGTCACCTCGATGGGCTTTCCCCCTGCTGCTGCTGCTGCTGAGGATCCGAGTCCCTGCCTCTACCACATACCCATTGTTGGCTATGAAGTGTTGGAGGAGAGGGCAAGGTTCACGGTAAGATCAACGCACGGTTCACCTGCCTCTTCACTTTACTTGGACTAACTATCTTTGAATTGATTTGATTTCCAAGGCAGATTATTTCTTGTTTGTGTTTTTTTGTGGTATGAGTGAGTAAATCCATGGTGTATCTGGGTTACTATTACTTGTACTATTATCACTACTACTATGTTACAACTACTATTTCTACTTTTACTCCCTCCATTACTACTAATACAAGTTCAATTATTACTAGGTACTGTTGTAGTTGATGCTGCTGATCCATAGTAATGTTGACAATAATACTTATAGTAATAGTAAGTCACCCTTGCCAGGTTTTCAAGATTCAAGTGATGCACCAGCCCTCGGGAGACCATTGGTTTGTGTTCCGTCGCTACACAGACTTCATTCGCCTCAACAGATCGGTGAGTAAGGGATAATGAGGTCAGGTTGCAATTGTTTTCATTGATAAGTGAACATTTACTGTCCTCCTTTAGCAAGTGGATAACCTTATCTGCATGGTGTGTTGAAGGTCACAGCCTTACCCATAAATCAGTGTATATAAGGTGTAAGCTCTCTCCGGGAGGATAGTGGCTGGTGATCACGAGTCCAGTGTGTGATGTTTAACACTATTGGTTGAACACACAGGTTGAGCCTAACTTACTACTACACCCTTTGACTTAGACTCCTGTTCTTCCCTCCACAGCTTAGGGCTCTGTTCCCGGGTGTACGGTTTGCTCTTCCACCCAAGCGATGGTTTGGAGACAACTTTGAAACTGTTTTCCTGGAGGATCGACAGCTGGGTTTGCAGGCTTTCATAAACAACATCATAGGTAGGTGCCACCCGCAAGTGTGAAGTAAGTAGACAAATGGGTATACAAACCTTACCATACTTTGCATACATACATACATACATACTTCAACCTGGTAAATATAAGTAAGAATATAAGTGCACTCTTCAGTTCATCTCTCCCTCCTTCAGGCCACATAGTCATCCGGGAAAAGAAGTGTGTACGTGACTTCTTCTGTCTAGACAACCCGATGGGAGCCCTTGACACACTGGAGGAGAGTCAGGTGAGTGATTGTGTTGCCTTAGCCTCAACACTGTAGGGCTGAGAGCTGCCCTGAGAAATCATGATGACTTTTTTACATATGATACCTATGGTTGTTACTTCCATGCACTGTTACATTACTATTGTTATTTATTTATTTGCTCAGGAGTCATATTTGTATTTGCATGGGTTATGGCAGCATTATCAAGTGAATCAGAGATATTATTTAAAGAAGTCCAAGTATCATATATTTATTTTGATGATTCACACACATATAGATCATTTAATAAGTGTAAATCTGCCCTGTCTCCAGGCTATTTGCCAGACCTTGGAGGAGACTGTGTCAGACTTGCAGGACCGTCTGAGGGAGAAGGAAGGGGAGTTGGCAGTGCTGCGGACACAGGTTAATTTCCTTATGGTGCAGCAGAAGACCCTAGTGAAGGCCCTTAGGTGAGCTGATGCATTCCTCTCATGTGTTATCCAGTTACAATGTTATCTTGTCTGTTTCCTTGTCCTGCATCCATTTATAAGTGCAGGTTGCCTATCTATATTCCGGTTCCATCAGTTTTCCGGCATGAATTTCAGAGCGCAGTTTCAAATTTCCTGAGTTGGCGCATCACTGTTTTCAGGAGGCGCTGTTTATGTTTATGTTTTGATAGCACTGTACCCAGAATTAGGTGTTTGTTTGCTCATGACGGATTATTGATAGTCAACCTGTAGCTGTTCATACCTTGAAATGTTATGTAGTCCTAATTAACTTGTTACCCGTTGTCTCCTCAGAATGGAATGTGACCTGAAGGGTGATGTGCCTCCAGAGAAAGGCTCCTCCCATGATCTCAACTTGGCCTTACTTAACATGTCAGTACCTTGGGTGTATTAAGCTTGAAGTTCTGACACACACACTATACGTTGTCCGTCCACACAGATGGCAAAGCATACGTAAATAACATAACATAATACAACAGGCACATGATGTTTTGTGTGTTAGACCTTTGCCTTCTATTAACCATCATTGTTTGTGGCTTACAGATGCGAGAGGACACTTGACGGAGGCATAACAAACTTCAACTTTAAACCCACAGAAAAGAGGTAAGTGAAGCACAGCACTGTTACCTTGTCTACTAATCTCCCCTATACTGGATGTAGATAATGGTAGTGGAGAGATATATGTTGATTAGCATTAATTTTGTTTTTTGGAATTTACAGCCTGACACCATTCTGCACTTTCATCCATTTTGACTCTATAATCATGTGTGTTTGATTTGTAAGTCAGTGTTATGTTGTCTTGTTGTGACATTTTGTATTTCCGTATTTACACTTCATTCTTTCATTACATACCCGAAGACCCTATTATTCTACTTCTCACTTTGATCCAGCAAGAAGCTAAATTTGTTATCTGGCCTTGGGGATTATATATTCCTTTTTTTCCAACCAGTCTTCAAAATAATTCCCATCTCATCTTTACTCTTATAGGAACGGAGTGAACGGCACTCAGCAAGACACCAGCCCAGTGGAGCGAGTGAGGATCAACTCCATAGCAGAGTCACCCCTTCGTAGGACACTGGAGAAGGCTTTCTTTCCAAGGTCCTGCTCCCACAACACTCTGTCTCCTGCACACAGCACCAATACAGCAGTCAATGGGAACAGGGTCGCCAAGGCACTCTTTGTAACGGAGGGAGGAGCCAGCAGATAAATGAAGGTGTTAAAGAACCAGAGAAATTTGAGTTCTGAGAGTTACTTTGCCGGTGTCCATCAAATCCTTTAATTACAAATCCATTAAGGTGCCAACATAAGGGAGGAGAGATTATTGTGCCACCAGATTACAGCATAGAGTACATTATATGCATGTGTTGGTAAATTATCCACCTATTATATGAATACAAAAACAATCAATGGGTTTGTAGGTGCATTGATAACATGTTGATTTGTTTCCAGATATGTAGGACACAAAGCCTTATCCAGCTGCTCAAAACTAGAGTGTATGTTTGTGTTGATATCCTAACAAAATGGAATCCAGAACTTTAAAAGAATATGTATTTTTGTACACTTCAGAATATGTGAGGTTGTGAATATTCGTAGAGATATTTGCAGTTGTGCTTTGGGAGTTGGGAATCAGAAGAGTTTTACTGTTATTTTCTGTATAGGTTTAAGTCTACTTCTCTTAGACATGAAATCCTTACTTCCTTCATCAACACAAAGGAGTCTCCATCTCCATACGTATGCGTAAAATTTTCAAAATCTCGTATACGTAGATAGTTGCAGATCAGAATGACTGTATGGAGGTGTGTGGAGCAGTGAATACCTTCCAAGATGTTGAAACCCACTCACATTAGAAGGAGCTCACGTATTGTTAACGATGTCATCTTGATGTTGGTGGTAAAAGTTATCGTATACATTTTTTATCAAAGTTTTTGGAGAACAATTATCATGAATCAGTTTTCCTTTTTTCTTTCTATATGTCTAGTCACTGCAACCAAGAAGGACGACTCCATAGCTTAGGCTTGATATCTTTTAATACGACTTTACTATCATGATTTCCTACAAAAATTTCCCAGTGAGATACTATCTATCTATTTATATATGCCCAGCAGAGACAAGGCGCACATACACACACCCATACATCCATACATATACAATCTTCTCACTTACTATAGAGGAGATGAGAAGTGCACACCACCCAAACAGTGAGTCAGGTCAGGTCAGGTCATGCAAATGGTCCGAGAGCCGGGTCATATCCACATCAGGATACCAGGATTAACAGTGCCACTTCATATTTAACTCCTATCCTCTCCCTCAACGTACCTGATATCATCCAAGGGTCACACCAGATGCACGGAAACCTCCTCCACAGATCGTCAAAGTCATTTAATTTCTCATGCATTTAACATTTTATCTTTACTCTGTATTCTCTACTACGAAAAGACAGGACAGAAAAGACAGGTGCAGAAAGGGAGAGGAGAGTAAAGTTTCACTGTCTTGGCTACCCTTGTTTAATGGTATATAGAAAGATAGATACATTAAGTTCTTAAGATATCACAGTTATTAGTAGTTTGTAGTATTGCAAAGTTCTTAATTACTCTGGACTAATACTTATTGTTTAAGTAATGTATTGTTATGCTGTTGAAGAACCAAATGTTATTTTGATATAGTTATATGTACTAATATTGGTAGCATTTTAAACGAAGGAGAATTTGCATTTATACTTGCATTAATCATTTTCACTTGACTGATTATAAGAGTGAGAAGATATTATTTTCCAAAAAACTACCATCTATTCCTCTTTGATAGGGTAAGCAAGTTGAGGAGAAGCAGTGGTGTAGGGCAGGGCAGGTGCACCAACTAGTTACCTTCCCTCTTAAGGTTGTCCCATTGCCTTGCTAACATACTACAATAACTGAGATGTGAGAGATGATAAGACATATGTCATACTTAGATTAAAATTTAAGTAATTCTGTTCATAGTCGTATTTAAGTCTTGAATGAGACAATTAGGTGCTGTGCTTTGTATGCTTGGAAAAAGAGATTTGTTGGGTATTAAAGTTTGGATTATTTTGGTCTTAAATTTTGCCTGGAATAAGCATTATCTACCCCAACCGTCAGACTTGCCTAATGGTGCTACATATTAAGTATTAAAGCAGCAAAACTTAAATACAGTCAGATCTTATTACAGAGGCAGATGACTTGAAACCTTATTGAATATTAGTGGTACTGTATTCACTTGTTTGGGAAGTAGCACTACGTATATTATATTAAAACTGCCGTCATGATTACTTAAGTGAATGTGTGGGTGTGGGTTTTTATTTTTTTTTAAGGGAAAACAAAAATACGTAAAAAAGAAAATCCTGCTCGTCGCCAGTGCCCTCTTTCGTTACATACTGTTGGAGACACAGCCAAGACTTCTAACAAAATAATAATAATGTAGCATTATAAGGATCCTTACATATATGCAAGACATCAATGCACTTATTATCCTTAACCTAGTGTGTATTTCCTCCGCTTCAGTGTTTCCTTTGCATTTTTTGTTAAAGTATTATTGGAGGAAGGTTTGGTTACGGGAGAAAACCTTCCATTCAATTTCTGGTTGTTGATATCACTTTAGGGAATCCATGAATGATAGTGTGCAACAAAGGAGGGTTGGAAACACTCGGATAAGGAGAGTTTTATATATATTATTATGCGTATGTTGGTGAGATATGAAAGACGTTTATTCACTGGTTGTCGAGAGTTAGGTGTTTGTGGCTGAGATCTTGATAATAATTTTGTGCCAGATAAAAAAAGGAACATTTGTCATATCTATCTCATGTGTGTTAATATTTTTTTTCTTATGACACAGTTTGATAATTTGTTGTTGATTAGTGTGTGTGTTGTGTGGTGGTTGTACAAGGCGTCAGTACAAATCTAGAAGCAAGCAAGAATCTGGTCAGTATCTCGTAAAGTCAACGGCAACAACAGAGATTACTTATTTTATATAAGGCTACTTAGTAAGAGCAATTAGGCATGTGATGCTTACACTAATTGATATTTATATATATGAAATTATATCGAAGCTCCACTCTTATACTATTTTCATGATTTTATTCATTTATTCGTTTATTTCTTTTTCCACGGAGATTATTGAGATGATATATAGCACAATATTGTGTAGAAATAGTAGACTAAGCCAAGAAAGATTGAACATTGGTGAATAATGAAATGTTTGAACACGTCTTGTCCAGGTGAGGTCAGTTAGGTTAGGTTTTGTATGTGTTTTTGTGATGTGAATATGTATGTATCGTTTGTGAGTTCCTGGTACAATATGGTGTCCATTTAGCAGCTTGTCTGGATCTTTATGGGACGACATAGTAATTCACAAAGCCAGTCTCTGTGCCTTGCTGCTGGTCTGTATCCTAGGAGTCCAGTTTAAAGATTACAGTTGTGGTGATGATACATAGATGTCATATAAGCAGATACAGCAAATGTGTATTCTTTTTCTCTTCCACTTTCACTCTGAAGCAATTTTTCAGCACCTTTACCACTGTGATAGATTGGTTTAGTGTAGTGTAGGATGCTGATCACCAATAGTCCTTTCCCTCCAATAGCCAAGTTGTGAATAAACAGGATGGGAAACCACAGCAGGCTTACTTGTGCCTTAACGCTAGACTAACTAACATCCATCCATCCTAAGAGTGAATATTTGTGGTGAAATGTTTGCTTTCATGCTATGCTCTTATGCTCTTCCCTTCAACGTTGGAAGGTGGTGCTTATGATGTGTGTTTGTTATTAAACGACATACTTGTGCTAGATCTGATTAGTTGCCTTGTTTTGTAATGTGAAAGTATGGAAGTATTTGTGAAGATCTTTTATGTGGAGTCCCTTGGTCATTAGAAGAAGGTTGTTGCATTGCTAGTGTCAGACTTAACTCACCTTTTCAGTATGTATGCAGACTTAAGATAAGGTTGTGTATTATCAGTTCTGACATTTGTATCAGTCAAAGGCCTTTATGTCAATGTTGTTATAGTTTTCAAATTATGTATCAAAATCTTGAATAGAATGCGAACATTTTATGCATACAGATAGTTACAATGGTGATTCCAACGGTTGTTTAGTGTAGGACATCTAGACTGTCCGTGGGACAACCTTTGTGCACAGAAATTGAGAACACTTGCTAGGGGATTTTGTGATTCCTCTTCTCTAAGTAGTTCCTCTCGATATTAAGTTCGCATCGAGTTATTCTAAAGAAATTGTGTTATTAAAGCAAAAGTTCTGGCTTCTTAACATCATATTATACCAAAAACGTGTATTCTAAACTTGTGTAAAATGAGAATTACCTGTGTGTGTGTGTGTGTTTACCTAGTTGTGCTATACAGGGCCTGAGCTACACTCATGTGGTCCTGTCTCCATATCTATATTTGTCCAGTTTTTCCTTCAATTGTTATACATTCTTTGCCATTACCACCTCTGTTTTTCAGTCCATTCCAAGTATCTATGCTGCGTCTCTGGAGAAAGCTGTACTTTTTTGTGTCATTCAAGCCAATTCCATTTTGCAATTTTTCTTGTGTCCCTTCAAATTTCCAGCCACTCATTTCCTTCTCAATATTAGAACTTTTCAATCTGTTTCTTCCAGGCTGTTCATCAATTTATATATTATTACTAAGCTGCCTCTTGTTTCTGTGTGTATGTGTGTGTGTGTGTATCAGAGAGATATGCCCTAGTAGAGGTATATATAACATGTAGTAAGAGTAGGAGAATAGACCGTATGCACTTATCTAGCTCACAATTATTTGATGTTTAAACAAGATATTAGATAATCCGTAGTAAGTGAATGAAGAGAATTGTGCTACTTTTGACCCACCTTGCCACCTATCTGCCTTGTGTAGTGTAGTGGGTGGCAGTACATAGATATAGGCTGAACAGAGATTCCACTAAAAATGGATCTTTTATCTATATTAGCCTAAGGTTCTGGAAGTAAAGGTGACTAAATAGACTGTATGCGTTGGTGGTCATGTCTTGTGTCTTGTGTGTGGGTGAGCAATACCTACTCACGCCATTAGATTACAGTGCATTTAGTGATGGCTTTGTTCCCTGTCATCCAAATTGAATCTAGTCATTGGTGACGACATGCTTCAGGTTATATGAATCTGATTGACAAATTCATACAAATTGAATATTGATTGGCTTGCTCATGAGAACAATCATATGGAGATGTAGTTACTTGTCCCCATTGAAATTATTTTTTTACTCTTTATTCGGGCAACTAAGGGTTTAAGTGTGGGAAGATATGTTAAAGTGAATACAGGACATGACTTTCCATCATGTAAACAATATTAAGTGGCACTTTGGATAATACAAGCACTCCTTTGCAAAATAGTCAAGTTTTTAAAAATTGAGGTTTATGTAATTGTTGAAAAATGCGGAGAGTATTTTTGTTGGAAAGTTAACTTGGGTGTTTACTGGGAAACATTGACATTTGTGGGTTGGTGTTTTCTCCATTGATAATAAATGATTTAAGACTGGTTTATTATGAACTTATTGCATTCCAGTCCCAGCAGAAAGTATGTCATGGTTAAAACAGCTCCATCATCTTTGAACTCTCTCTCTCTCTCTCTCTCTCTCTCTCTCTCTCTCTCTCTCTCTCTCTCTCTCTCTCTCTCTCTCTCTCTCTCTCTCTCTCTCTCTCTCTCTCTCTCTCTCTCTCAGATCTAGTACTGTAATATGCAGGTTGTAGATCAAAACACACCTCCAAATTCAGGTTGTAACATCTATTCAACTAAGTCACCCCAAGAGCAGTAAAGCAGTACATCCTTGGGTTTAAACATGTGGAATATATTAGGCAATCTTGACTCTGCAGCAAGTGGCGCTATGGTAGTCCCAGCTGCCGTCATTGTTTTTTATGATATGCACTGCTGTCAGGAGGTACAAATCTTGATCGTTCCCACCACACAGTCGCCAAGCCTTCCATTCAGATTCTTTTTGATTGGTGTGCTGTAGAGGTCCTGTGATTGTGTGGCAGTCAGAAGAGTCCAGCACTGAGACCGTGCTAGTATACCGGGCACAAGGTCCATATACGATGTCATTCTCCACTTTGAAACCCACCATAATTTCTCCTTGGCCACAGGGGTCATCCATACATTGCATTCTATTGCTGCTAGGACAGGGATCCTTCGGTGTCGAAAAAAGTATCCTATACGTGGGCGAGCTTCGACACAAAATGTAGTGGGTCCATGTGAAGAATATACCAATTGGGCCTGACTGAGAATGACAGATTGAAGACGGAACAAAAAGATCATATCGAGAGGCTTCTGATATGTTTGTTGCAACAATGGTGAGGGTAGTGGTGATGGTGGTGGTGGTAGGCTGTGGGAGCTAGGCGAGGAAGAAAAAAAAGGAAAACAAACTATATTAAATGTATAGAAAATAGGGCAGATAGAGAGAAATAATGGATAGCAATCAGACAGAAAGATGCAAACTGAATAATATACAACTGAATTTGCTGGTGTTATTATAAGTTATATATTAGTACTATGAAATGCAATATTATTTACTTAATATGAACAATAATAAGTACTGTCAAACATGAAACTCACGGGGGGGACTGCTGCAACTCCTGTTGTATCTGGTAGAGATGTCACTTATTAGAAATGGAGTTAGTGTTCACAGCTACAGTTTGTTCCACGTCCAAGTAACACATACTATCCATTCACACATATAGACGAGGAAGGAGAGCAAACCAAAGTCTCGTGATTGTATAAAACAGATTTGGTGTGAATACAATATGTAATGGATATTGGATGTATGCATTGTACCCAAATGAATGCAAGAACAGGTGAACAAGGTACAGTGTATAGTGCTGCCCACCTGACATGAAGCATGGGCTGTCGGGCCGTCCATCGGAGCTGATCACCGTTTCGTAAAACACACACTCGCCTTGCACTGTATTCACACCAGATAGCTTCGGCCGGAAACTGAAACCTGCACACTGCTCGTCTACCGGAGATATGACAATGCAGAGAGAGAGAGAGAGAGTGAGTGAGAGTGAGTGTGTGTGATTTCTTTTATCAAATTCACATGAGTTACAGTGGAGAGGCAAGGGTTTGACGTACTGTGGTTGCATTGTATAGCACACATTGTAGAGGTGAGTGCCCGAAAGGCCATGAATTCGTCACCACAAGTACTGTCCGTGCTCCAACGATACATCCTGAGGCCTGCCAGTGCCCTTGCCGCCACAACCACCGCCACTACTGTATGCAGGAGGCGCGTCATCCTCCTGCCACCTATTAATGGTTGTCGTAGCCTTTGATTTGAAGATGAAACCCACAGACGAGGGTGTGTAACGTTGCACCAGTGTGACTACTTCAACCACTTTTCAGGTACAGTGTTCAAGTGCAACTGGAATGCTTTGGCTTGTGTTCTCGCGCTGATTTGAGCCTCTACGTGAAAGAAATTTATCATCACCAACAATTAATCTCCTCTACTTGTATTCTGAGTGCACATGGGGGTGGCAGTAGGACTCGGGAAAGAAACTGAATAGACTGTCCCAGTGGTATTTTTTTTTCTTCCATGATTAATGTTATTGTCGTTATCGTATCACATGAATCTCCTAAGCCATCCGTCATGACGTTCACTAGCCAATAGAAAGGAAAATGAGGTTGTCCTCCGAGAATAACTAACAAGACTGTTCTTCTGTCATTACAATCGATCGTATCATTGGTTTTGGTATTGGATGTGCATGAGGTATACCGAACATCAGTAATGGATTCCAAGGGTAATTTTCATTTCAATAATTCTCAGAAGCAGCTGACTAATGGCCCGTGAAACCTGAATGGCAGACGGGAAGAGGACCCCTAGAACTGGTAACACCGGACGCGAAATACCAATATTTCACAGCCGGTATAAGGTATGTAGGATCAATGTATCACCGGTTGTACCCATTAACATACTTGATTGTAAAGAAATGACTCTTGTTTCTTTGTCACTGCAGAGTTGGTATTATATCTTGTATGTATATATTCGTGTGTATTTTTTATTTATTTATTTATTTTTTTTACACTGAAGACTGAAGTAATATGGACGTAGTAACATCACTCACGACACACACACGCACCCACTCACACCATGCACATACACACACAGGGAACAAAATACATAAAATTGAAGACCGAGCCTAACCGAACCAAACCGTACCTAACATGACATAATCAACATAACATAACTTGAAAGATGCTTTACCAGGTAAATAATAAGGCACAGGCCGTACCAATAGCGGATGAATAGTGGATGACAACGTATCTTTAAGCACTTCGATCTATAGTTTGTCAGTATCCAGGTGTTCCAGATACGAGTTTAGTACATTGAATCAACAGTGTTTAGTAATGAAGATGTAGATGTTAGAAGCTATCATATAGCAAAGGCAATTAGAAAACAAGTCATTTTCTTTCGTAGCCACATGCCATTCTGGTGAAGATGTAAACATCTACCGAATAAGATAACTTTGTTAGCATAACCTTCCCAGAGCTGCAGTTAAATGAGCCTAAACCAAACTAACCTAACCAAACCAAACTAAATCTAACGTAACCTAACCAAACCAAATAAAACCTAACGTAACCTAAAATAAATTGTATTTTTTTCTGTAATTCAGCGGAATAACTGTTTGAGGTGATCTTTAGAAGTTTCTGAGGTTGAATTTGCAGTGCATACTAAAGGTAAGGAGATATCGAATAGGTCGTCTTACCAACCTTTACCGGTAATAGGTCTGTAGACTACACATTAAATGACTACTTTAGGAAGGTCATATAGTGAGAGGGACTTTTGGGAGTTCAAGTAAGCAGTGACTTGCGCCCCAGGGAACAGTGTATTATAGTTAGACATGGATAAATAGAAAGATACTGGGATTTTTTTGGTAGGTATGTGACAAATAGAAGTTCTGAGGTCATTATGAGATTGTATTTAGCGCTAGTTAGACCCCACCTAGATTATGCAGCTCAGTTTTGGTTATGTACTGTGTAGGATTATTTTCGGCTCTGACATTAATTTCGGCAACCATAACAAAAAGGAAATTAATGTCGCCAAATAATTTCAAATAAATGTACAATAGCTATGTTTTACTTTTAATAAAGTTTTTAGGAAAGTTTGTAAGCCAGATAATAATATTTCGGCACCAAGTCAAGAAAAAGTGTTTTTGTGGTGGCCACCGATCGGCCCAAGACGGCCCCAAAACGGTCTTCGAAATCCAATCCCGCGCGTGGACGACAAAAATGCGGCTTATGCCTTCCATCTCCACCCACCCCTTCCAGACTCCCCCAGACCCCTAGCATAACCTGGACCCCACCCACCCTACCCTCTCGATCCCCAGCCCACTGCTCGTTCATCGCTACTTGATAATGCTCTGTTTTCCAGTTACTGTATGTACATGTATATCCTTCCCAAATCTAGATTTATGCCATCCAGCTATTATGGTACTGAATGTTTAGATTAATATAAGTCTAAACAATACTGAGTGTTTAGATTAAAACAAGTCTCGCTGACACCTTGCAAGGGAGCATCGTATCAGTAGTAGTTCGTTTTTGTCTCGAAGCATGTGTTAGGCTTAAAATTACAGTAGCTTCCCACATGTAACACTGAAGCTGTATCTAACACAAACTCATGCTATAAACTTAGGAGTCTATATTATCAAGGAGTATCAGGTGAACATTATGAAATGTGCGAGAACAACGATCGAGTGGGAAGAGACTTTATAGAGTTGGTGCTTCGAGCAGGTCGTGACGCGGCGACACCTAGTTGAAGCACCCTTGGACAGTACCATTTACATTCATATATGAAAAAAATATCCAAGTATTCTGAGAGGTGGTAATATACCTCCCCTTGCATACCATAACAGGTAGCCTCATAGTCAACTAGATTATGCAGCTCAATTTTGGTCCCCTTATTATAGAAAGGATATAGGCTCCTTGGAGGCAGTCCAGAGAAGAATGACCAAGATGATTCAGGGGCTGAGAAATTTACCCTACAAAGATAGTTTAAAACGTCTTAATCTCCACTCCCTAGAGAGAAGGAGGGCAAGAGGGGATATGATTGAGGTTTTCAAATGGGTAAAAGGAATTAATAAGGGAAACATTGATCAGGTTTTAGAAATTAGTAGTCAGGATAGGACACGTGGAAATGGGTACAAGCTAGAAGAAACTTAGATTCAAGACAGACCTAGGTAGATATTGGTTCACTAACAGAGTGGTGAACGATTGGAATAGGCTGGGTAGACACGTAGTAAGTGGTGAGTCAATAGCAGGTGAAGCAGCTGAAACAAACAAGCATTGAAGTAATACCTGGAGCAATTTTTCCGTTGTGTTCATTACACACGAGCTGGATCACTTCAACCATTGTATAGTTATTGATACACTTACAGTTTGGGTTAAAATATCTACAAGATTGAAACAATTTATTATGGGAAGATGTATTATTAGGAAGTAATTATGTACAATGATCTACAAAATTATTATTTGGTAGTATTTCTTGAATACAACTTACAAAATAATGAATTTCTTTAATTTGCAAGTAAAAGTTTTATTGGCATACAAAGTTGAAATTTGCATCACAGACGAGTATGTGTTGTCATACAAAAACAAACTTTTACCAACATAGTACAGTACATTTAAATGTTCTTAAGATACACCTATAAGTGCGGATCAGCTCCAACACTCCAATCCAAAGTAATGGAAGTAGTTACTGAGGTTGAAGTTTGAGTGCTGCTACATTGAAAGAATCCCCTTTATGTTGGGCAATTAATGAAAGGATGCTCAGCTTTTTCTGGTGAGCATTAGATGATTCCAATTCATACATTGTTGCCAGATTTAGAACAATTGCCTCGTGCAGGAAGCGTTCTGGTTGTGAGAAGACTGCACCCTCCACCAAGGCAATGGCCTCAGTCACCCGCCCGGTATACATCAGACACACACCGTAGTTGTTGATGACCTGAAAAATAAATCTTCGTCAGTGCTGGTAATCCTTCAGTGAAAATTTCCAAAATCAAAATGAAAAGGTTGATGAATGAATACAAAAAAAATGATACATTACCAGTCCATTATTAGGATTGATCTTGTGTGCTTGTTGAAGTATTTCCGTTGCATCTTTAAAAGCATTCTGTGCTATGGATACATAGGCAGAATGGAGGAGACCTTGAACGGGGTCATGATGGGGAGGAGGCAGACTGTGCTCAAAATACTGATTAAAGGTTTCCTGAAAAAAATAATAATATTTAACAAAACATTTTAGATTACCTTTTTTTCTTCAATATTCTTGTTGGAAGAATACATTTTTTCATAAACCTCAATGGATGCCTGAAACTACAAGACAAATCATTACCTTGATGTGCACGGCATGTAACGTGGAGGAAAACTCACCTGGGCTGCCGTAACATCACCAAGTTGCAGACATAACCTTCCTAGGGCAGAGTACAGCCCAGCAGCCGAGTTGGGATCCTCTTGAATTAAACGTTCAATCAGACTCCCGGCCAGGCGAAAATCCTTAAAGAAAGAGTGGAAATGTAAGGTTAAATAATGCTGATTTGACTTTATTCTCAAAGCAGTAGCAGAAAGGACTAGGTTACTGCTTTACAATTAGTGAAGATTGTAAAGCAGTTTCTGGGTTTTGACTGAGCATATCAAAGAAAGGCATTATGTCCAACAGGCTACAAGGTTAATATGTCAAGAAAATTCACATCATCATCATCACCATCATCATCATAGCTCCTATATCCATGGTGCTCAAGGTAGTGGAATATAACAAAAAATAATAGTGTGTTTGTTGGCTTTACTTTCATGCTGATGGCACAGTTAGTGATGGAGTACATGACTCGGTGCATTCGAGTCCGCCACAACTTGAGCGAGTCGTCACGCATGTTGTTGGCCATCTCCAGGTTGGTGCCATCTTCACTAAGACCATTATTAAGGTTTTTGATGATCTGGAAAAAGAGGATACAATATAGCAGGTTAGATAAGTGTTAGGTAACCTCACTTCAACAACTGCTATAGGGAATGAGGAGGATCCAGCTAATATCGTGGGATTATATCTTAAGCTACTCAAAAAACAACATCCCATAAGCATACAAAGTTACTCTTCAATTATGAATTTAAAAGTAGCACAAGAGAGCCATAAATGGAAAGTGAGTTAGTGAAGAAGCATTGTTTTTTATGACTTACTTGATTGCATGTCCTCAGCAGAGCATTAAGGCGATTGAGTGCTTGAATGTGCTTCCCTAAGTGCTGGGGAAGTTCTGCAACCAATAACCTGGGAAGGAATAAATGAACTGAGGTATCTAGTTGCCAAGACTGGATGGAACAATTGTTGGGATACTGTTCAAATTAACAACCTTAGTCAGTAACTTAATTTCAAGACTTGCAAGTAATTAAAATATATAAATGAGGACTTGAGAGAAGAAGAAGAATCACAAAATACACGGGCCATTATAAAATTATGAGTTTGCCAGTTTTCATTAATATTAAATAAAAAATAGAGATGATAATACAAACCTAAAACCAAATGGCACCATGGATCCTTTCCTGCCACCATAGAGTTCAGGATAAAACTCAAAGTACAAGTCTGGGGCATCAAGGTCGTTAAAATATTGACATTCTACCTCAGCCAAAGAAAATCTGCGAAGTTTGACGAGCAGAGCTATTCTTGTAAACCACAGCTGTTCGGAGAGATAGATAGAACATTTACTTTTGATGCAAACATGGTGTTCAAATAATCTAATACTCCAGTGCCTTATTACCCTAAAGAAACTGACACTCAATGTATTTTCCATGCGTCTCCCTATATATATAACAATCCCATAATGAACCCCATCCGAGCATAGCATAACTCACTTCCTGTATATCTCATCTATATAAATACACACAGGTACACATGCTGGTACTGATAATATAAACCATTGCCTACCTGTATAGAATGTGCCGTGTGTTTGCTTGTGTGGCCGGCTCTTCCTTCACCCTGGCCGTACACTGTCAGTAGCTGTGTTGTGAGGTTGACTGCTGCATGGTAACACCCTGCGGCTATTAACTGCCTCAATCCGCGGTCATCCTGGGTCACTGAGGCTGCCGTCAACACCACTCGTTTGGAAGACATGTCTTCTCCGAGGTAAGTTCTTACTAGGTTCTTAACAGGATCTCCCTGCAAAGTTAGGACAATGTAAATCTATGTGTTTGTGTTTGTGAGTATTTCATATTTATTACTTCAAGTAGGGCTTTTTCCTGTTTGATTCTACGTATGTACTATTGTCTATACTGATGCTATCCATGTCAGCTATAGTTATATCCACAAAATAGTATTATTGAGTGAAGGTTAAGGTGTTCTTACAAAGTCTTCCTTCACTGCTATCCCTGGCATGGTAAGCAGGTCCTTTTCGGGGAAGTATGTGCCGGGAGGACTTGAGGACATGGCTAGTAAGGCTTGACGAGTGGCTTCTTGAGGGATCCAAGCATCGTGTCTCCTGTCAGCATCACTAGAGAGAAGGCTGGCGGTAAACACATCTTGTTCTGTTGCTGGAGTCAGAAAAGAGTCTGGAGATGGAATGGCATTGCTGATGTTGAAGCTATCTGTTGGTGACATATAAACCGGATTGATCATTGTCGAGTCATTGCAACTCTTACCTCCAATTGTTTCAAAGGGATTAGATGCCTTACTTGTGCTGAAGTATTTATGCAGTTTAAATTCATTCTGTTTGGGTCTAATTGGTACTGATTCTTGTGTTAAACCTAAGCTTATTTGGGGCTTGATGTTTGGTGTCTGACATTTTGGGTCATTAGGTGGTGTTGATGTTGAAATCCCAGCTGATGTAGGATTTGAAACAGATATATTGTCAATAGCAACTGTACCTGGGTTTGCTATATATGATTCTAACTGTTGAGTGTTTGGATATACATCATTGTTGAGACTGGCTTGTTGAAACTTTACAGTGGTGGCTTCCACATCCATACTGGCGTTAGGAGATGTGGCAGCAGCCATCATTGAGGTCGACATGCTCATCATCATTGCCGACTGAACTGAAGTGAGCGATGTTGACATTGACTGAGATGAATCGTTGAGGCTGTTGGTCTCGGGTGTGGGAGCGTTAGGAGGAAAGAATGGTTCAGTGGTTGGTAGGTTAGCCTGAGGAGTTAATGGAATGGTAAGGTGTGAATCAGGCATATTCTGCATGGAGATGTCTTGACTTGGAGGGAAGATAACAGGGGCTTCATGCTGTGAGGTTATTGGCAGACTTGTGATTAGTGGTGACTCCACATCCAAGGCTGCACTCTCAGATCCTTTCATAAGCTCTTGAGTTTGAGTGAGACTCTCACTTGTAGTATCATCAGACTGGTGACTCATTAATAAGTTGGAGTGTGAGGGTTGTGGAGGTATCTGATCCACGGTAATACTAGACGGGATTGTCAACTCAGGGTGAGGAGTGAGTGTGGCGTCTGTTATAGTTGTAACGGCTGGTTGTGATGGTGTGCCTTGCTGGGTGACATCTTGGGGAGCAGGTGACAACTGATCAAAAAAACTACTGCTGTCGTCTCCATACTGATAATTAACAGCAGCTGAAGACTCAGGAACTCCAGTTGGGTTGGACATGACTGACTGCCTCGGGAGGTTAAAATCTGAAATGGAAACGTCTCATTATTGTTGAGTCTAATGTACATAGTTTCTGAAGAATCCAACCAATCATGAAAATGGAATGAAATGATAACGAAAAAAATGTAAATTAAGATAGAGTCTGAAGTTAAGTTAGATGCAGGAACGTAACCTTGATGGAAGAAAATCTGTAACTATGTATGTAGTATAAAACAATATCATTTTATTATCATCATTATTATTTTAGAAGGAAGGTTCCACACATATATGGTTCATCCTTACCCACCTAATACCAACTCTCAAAGCTTCATGGTAATATGGAACTGTCATATTAAATCCTTCGGCTCTAAGGTCTTTTTTCAGAATTTCATCTCATCTCACGTCTTGTCAGCTCCTACGCTCTGATGTGTTCTCGGGTTAAAGTACTTGTATCTTACTTCCTACTATTCTAAAATCTATGATAGCACTTCAGGTATAATGGAAGGAGGTCACCATCTATCTGGTTGTAAACTCACCTTAATATATTCGCAACTTCCTCACCGTTTGTGCCATTTTCTCTTATAAGTGTCAGGAAACATTATAAGAAGCAAATTGATGATACTTTCTTTGGGTATCTTATTCTCACTTCTTTTTGCAATGTCATTTTATTTTTAGATATATTTTCTATGCCTTAATCACACTCTTACCAAAGTGTTTTCAGTTCTCAGTGTTAGCCAATGATCAGTAGCATTATGTATATGCAAATGTTACTTTTACAGTGATTAAATTAAATAATCCCCCTGAACTAGGCATCTATACACCATATAGTTCTGCTTGGGTTAACGAGAGTGCTGTTTCTCTCACCAAGAAGCTGCCGTGAGCCTGGATCAAACTCACAACCTTTAGGTCATGAGCCGACCACTGCACCAGAGCCACCCAGCCCCCCACACTACTTTTACACTGGCTTAATATCTATCAATGGATGGGAAATAACGTAGTTGTGTGACCAAAACTCTCTCTTAGACACAAACTGAAGGAAACTTTTATATTAAGTGGATTTTTATTTTAATTGATTTATTTATTTTTTGCTATATTCTACCTTCCATGCACCATCAAAAATATATAATTTTTTATCTATTCAAAACGGAGTTTTCTCTAAGTTGAGAACAAGATAAGCATAATTTGTCACCGTTTAAATTAGTAGAATTGTAATGCATTTCTGAGTGTCAAGTTAGCACCCAGTCTCATCTTCAGTATTACTATAACATTCACAAGAATCAAATGAAATAAATGCCAAAATATTTTACATATATATATTCCATGATTATAAAATATATAGCTTTACATAATTCATTTTAATCCTTAACTAAACATAGTAACATTAATAATGTTTGAATAAATAAAGCAAAATACCATTTACATTACAAATGGAATAACAAGATACACATATACAAGCTGCATACATTATAAACAAACATCATTCATTCATCACAATAATAATGCTTTCATTTTGTTCATACCAACCCTCTTTTATTGCTTGCATTTCCATCACACCAACCAATAAAACATTGTGCTCGCAACTATGTATAGAAAATTATTATTATTATGATCAATATTTAACACACATATGATAAGTATCAAATTTCCTGTATATATATACACCAAAATTATTCAAATACAAAACACACAAAATATGTTGTACAATATGAAAATAAAACCATAGTTAACCATTGATGTAATGCACTTAAAGTAAAGTTAATTGTGCTTGATTGAACCTGTACAAAAAGTTAAGTCTAAAGCCAGTCAACAAGTCATTCTAGCTATACTGATGTTATCTAATGTACGTATTGCTTGAAACTTTATATAACTATTCATCAGTCAAGACTTCTAATTAGGTGTTTTCAAAATATCTGCTTCTTACTTTCTAGTGCCAATGTTTAATTCACTAGAAATGTTATTCTGGCATTGTATTGTCTCCCGTCATTCATTTAACATCCAACCATCTCTTAACACTCACTCACATACATCATCACACCATTTATCAACATCATCCTTGGCCTAACTCTCCTGTCACCTTCCACTTCACTCACATAAACCCTTTGTCAATCTCTCATCCTGTATTTCCTCCGTATAACCAAACCATCTTAGGTATTTCTCCTGATGCTTCCTACAGCTAGATATGATTACCACCATTCTCTCCGTGAACATCATGCATGTGTTCAGCAAATTTCTCAGCACAGTCTGATGCAAAATCCCTTTTACATGACTCTATATGAGCTATTTTGTACAAGACCAAGAATATCAGGCTGTGTACAAGAGTGGTGTAGAGGAAAGCTACTGTCCGTGCTGTTTTGTTGCCTAGAATGAACCGTCCCATAGACAAAGTGACCTTCTCAAAGGGACTCAGCGCTGAATAACGTCGCTGTTTTTCTTTCCTTGAGAATGACGAGAAAGGATCGAGAGCTTCTTCATACTGGCTGCTGTACCGAGATTCTGTTGCAGTGTCCTCCCTGCTCTGCCTTCCTTGATAGGATTGTAGGAATTTAATCTTTTCATATAGTTTAAGATTATCAGCTCGAAGAGAATCCAACTCATTTTGTAAGAGAACCACTTGTTGTGTTTTTCCAGCAAGTTCTCCCTCCAGTTCTTCATTGCGCTGCCGGAAACGTTCTCGCTGAGCAGAAACAATAGGCAAGAGAGACTCGGCTGCTGAAGGGAAGTCAGGTGATATGCCTCCAGGTGTAGGAGTGGGTGACTGAGTGTTGGATGATGATGTAGACACAAGTGGAGGCGTGCAGCTGCTGGAACCTCGGACGGCTTCAGCAACAATCTCCGGCATGGATGAACCTTCTCCTTCTCCTCGATACATGGTGGAAAGAGATTGGACAGAAGACAAATCCGATTCCAAATTCACTATCAAACCCTTCTGTTCCATTGCAAGGCAGCGAAGATCTGTCAATTCCTGTTCGGTTTCTGTCACTCTCTTGGTCATAGTTGCATTGGATTGTCTCAAAGCCATGTTTTCATTCTGCAGAACTTTAGTCTTCTCTAAAAGAAGTACCTCTAAGGGTTTGGGAGAAGATGACACACCTTCTACAATACCTTCATTTGTGTTTGTGGAGGAGCCGCCAAACTCCACATTTTTCATGATGTTAAGTTCCCTCTTGATCTCATCATAATCCTTCTGCTGTAAAATTGCTGCTTCAAGCTTTTCCATTTTTTGCATATCTTCACCTTTCTTTTTCTGAAGCTCTGCAACTTCTTGAGAGGATTTATAAGTCAAATCACTGAGACACTGTTGAACTTCTCTAAGATCCTCCACAAGTTGAGCTATTTCCTTGTCTTTAGATGCCAACTCAATTTCCAATGATGACCTAGCAAGTGAATCTGGTGATGGCTCAACACTGCCAGCAGAAGCAGCATCAATTAGTGCTTCATTACTCTTGGAGGTTGTCAGAGCGTGTATTTGTTCCTGGAGGCGAGCCACTTCCTTCTCAGCAATGACGGCATTCTGGTTGGCTCGCTCTAAGTCATTCATCAAAATATTAGTTTCTTCTGATTTTGCAAAGGTGGATTCATCAGATTTACTTTTCAGTTCAAATAATTCTGACTGAGTGACATCGAGAGTTGACTGCAGTGTTTTAACTCTTGCCTCAGCATCCTGTAGCCTCCTCATGACCGACTCTTGTGTCTCCCTCACTAATCTCTCCTTCTCTGTGTATTGCTGTTTTAACTCCTTCTCATACTCCTTCACCTTGGAGTTGACAGTTTCATCCATTACATCTTCATAATTTTTTAACTTCTCTTTCAAATTCTTTATTGTTACGTCCTGATTCCTGACTTCCTTAAACTCTTCATTATAGTCACGCAAGGTTTCTTTCAGGTTCTTGTTCTCTATTTCCATGTCCGCTGCACGTCCCACCTTCTTCTCCAGGCTGGCACAGTACTCTAATGTAGGCAGCGGATCAGATATATCAATGATTTTCTTGTACACATTTAAGAAGGAAGCTTCGACAAATTTACTTCGTTTATATAGATTGTCTATTTCTGACTGAAAACTCTTCAGCAATGGAGCAACTTGCTTTCGGATATCCTCAGATGTATTCTTTTTGAATTCTCTCGATAACTCCACCAATTTCTTGCGTGATTCTTCTGATTCATCTTGGCGAGCAGCAAGGTCAGAGGCATTTTCATCTAGTGACCTCTGTACCTCAGCCAGACCAAAGGCTTCCCATGCAGCTATAACAGCCTGTACCTTAACAGCCATTATGACCTACGACCATCCAGATAACATGAAGGTCACTTGTCACTTGTCACCTGCAAGGAAAGACAAAATCTGTTAGCCACTGTTTTCTAAGCTCTCTGAAAGTACACTGTAGTACCTATTAGGCAAATAAAAAATTGCAAGCTAAGGCAGCAAAAAAGTGATGATGGCTTCATTTGATTATACTATTACAATTCAGAGAACTTTGAAACACAGCTAACAAATAAATCTTTCACAAAGGGATTTTTTTTTTTTTTTAATGAAAAGAAAAAAGGGTATCACTTTTTTGCATACGTTGTTAGTGAGTAAAAATATGAATACAACATCACGAATATACAGTTAGCACGTAACCTTTCATCTTACAAATGGACTTCCTCTCCTAACACGATTCTCAATTTCTCTCACATACTTTTTTTTCACAAATGCTTTACCCTTCGTCCTTTCAATATTCAGTGGAACAAGAGTTAATTCTGCATTCACATTATAACTTATCCAAGCTTTATATACGTGAAGGAAGATGTCATTGATAAGAGGATGGATAAAAGCTAAACTCTCCACCTCCCAACCTTGTTTTTGTGTTCATTTAGTCTCCCTTAATTAACAGGTCTGGGTAAGGTTAAGTTAATTAATAAAAGGGGATTAAGAAAGCAGTGGGTGTTAAGCTGTATGGGTTAACTATATTGTCCACTTATAAAACATTAGTCTGGTATACATGAAAGTCAATTGACGACGTTTAAATAATAAAAAAAAAAAAATCACTGGAGTTATACTGAACGTTTACCCCCCAAAAAAATCACGTATACCAATTTGTCATATAATTGAAAGTACGTCCATGTCTAGTGGTGGTAGGCTGTGTGTGGCCCTAACAGGTGTGGTAACGAGGTGATTCAAAGACCAGGTAAGTTACTATGGATAATATGGAGATGACATTAGCGTCTTCTCCCGAGGTTAATACTTACATGTCAGATATCTGGTTACAGCCCCTTATCTCCATTTTTTCCTACAGGCTAACCTTATCTCTATTTTATCCCAGGTGAGTTAACAAGGTAGTTAACAAGCAGGTAAATGACTAAATATACCCATCCATGTATACTAAACGCCAACAGTTATTAATACCGTATGTAATGACAAGCTGATCTGTTTAATTAACCACATTGACTTTGACTAATAATTAACAAATGGGTTAATATATCCTAAACCTTGTCATCTTAGAGTTAATTAGTCAAGCCGAGTACCTGTATTAGGGTGACAGGTGACGCGCAGAGGTCAGGTCAATCTGCTTTAATGACCTTCTACAATACACCAGCCTTATATTATGGGTTATACCTGTGTTATATGGATTAAAAACTTATATTACCGCTCTTGAATAGTCGTAATGATTAATAAATGACCAGAAATCACCTTAATACTGACCTCTGTAAGTCTAGACGTGGCACACATACACACACACACACACACACACCTTCCCTCCCTCGTAACCTCTTGTGTCCGTAACATGTCATCTTATATTTCATTGAATTAATACCTTATCCATACGTTTTATATATCCAATGTAAGTTGTATGTCTCACTATGGAGTTGTGTTATATATGTGGCGAGATAGTTTGATTTACAACTGCGTAGGAGATAAAATAATAGTAAAATAGTACGCCAGGAAGTCCGTCATTTCGAACACATGTAATAATTGTCATTCAATATAAACTCACCATTCACATAATTGTAATCACACATATAATAGTCAAACATCATTATTTATTACACCACTCTATGTTAACTATGTCTCGGTATATCATAAGGGTGAAAATAACACTTAAATAGAAGTAGTTATTAAGACTGTGTTTGTAGTAGTTGTGTTTGCGTTTCCTTGTCAAGATGTCTAGATCACTGTCTCCCACACAACAGAAAATAGCAGAGAAACTCAGTATACTTAATGACAGGTGCACAGGACTACTAACCAGGATATACAACATTAAAAAGGTGAATATACAAGGCCAGGGAAGGGATATTAATGGGAGTTAATGGTGAGTTCCGGTGGGCGGGGCGGGGTTAGACTACACTATATACTATTATATTTACTTTCATTACCAACTTAATTGTCATTTTATTACTGTGAATAGGCAAGGGAAGTGATAATTAAGGGGAGCTAAGTTAATGGTGATTTCCGATGGGCGGGGCGAGGTTAGGCTAAGGGCTAAACTAATTCACTATTATACTTACTTTAATTACGTATTTAATATACTTATTTTGTTACTCTTAATAGACAAGGCAAGGATGTGGTAATTAAGGGGACTTAATTAAGTTAGTGGTGAGTTCTGGTGGGAGGGGTTAGGCTAAGGGTTATACTATTATATTCACTTTAATTGCCTACTTAATTGACTTATCTTAATCAAAGTGCTTACAGATACGGCAGCTGTACCCCATTGTCATCCCCTATTGGTACAGCATGTGCCGGCGTCACCCACTGTGTTCACATTAAATTTGACATTTTCATCGTACGAAGAGTTTCAAAAACACTTAGAAAGTTATCAACAAAATAATCCGCTATTCCTACGGCCTGTGCCTTATTGTTTACGTGGTAAAGCATCTTTCAAGTTATGTTAGGTTGATTATGTTATGTTAAGTTTGGTTCGGTTAGGTTCAGTTATATAAGCTTTTTACCCAAAAGTTAGGCACGTGCCGTATCTATAACCGAGCACTATGAGGATATGGCTTACGTTAGGTTATGGTTAGATTACATAAGAACATAAGAAATTAAGGAAGCTACAAAAGGCCCTGAGGCCTGCACTAGGTAGTTCCTGTTTAACTTAACCCCCCTATTACCTACACCCACCTCTCATCCCTATCCATGAAGTCGTCTAGTCTTCTCTTAAAACTCCCTATTGTCTGTGCACTAACTACCCGCTGACTCAGTCTGTTCCAATCATCTACCACCCTATTTGTGAACCAATTTCTGCCTATTTCTTTATTAAATCTACATTTTTCTAGTTTGAACCCGTTGTTTCTTGTTCTATCCTGACTACTAATCGTAAGAACTTTTTCTACATCCCCCTTATTAAAACCCTTTACCCACTTGAATACTTCAATCAGATCGCCCCTTACTCTACGTCTCTCCAGTGAGTGCAATTTCAAGTGTTTTAGTCTCCTTTCATAGCTGAAATTACGAATCCCTTCTATCATTTTGGTCATCCTTCTCTGCACTGATTCTAACAAAATTATATCCATTCTATAATACGGTGACCAAAACTGTACTGCATAGTCTAGGTGAGGTCTGACTAACGCTAAATACAACTTCAAAATAACCTCAGCACTTCTACTTTTAACACTCCTAGTAATGAATCCTAACAACCTATTGGCCCTATTTCTAGCCTCAATACATTGTTTTCTGGGACGGAGGTCTGAGCTTACCTGTACACCCAAATCCCTCTCACATTCTGACCTATTGAGCATTATCCTGTTTATTTTGTACCTGTTTTGAGGGTTTTCCCTTCCAATATTCATTACTTTACACTTATCTATATTAAAATCCATCTGCCACTTAACCACCCACTCGTTTAGCCTATCTAAGTCCCCCTGTAAGTCCTCTACATCAGTCTCTGATCTAATAATCCTACCTATCTTTGAATCGTCAGCAAATTTACTAATAACACTACTAATCCCATTATCTAAGTCGTTAATGTATATTATGAATAATAATGGCCCTAATACAGATCCCTGTGGCACTCCACTTGTTACTCCTCCCCAATTAGACTTAGAACCATTAATTGTAACCCTTTGCTGCCTATTGCTTAACCATGACCTAATCCAGCGAAGAACTTTCCCTTCAATCCCATGAGCTCTAACCTTACTTAATAGTCTATCATGCGGAACCTTATCAAACGCTTTACTGAAATCAAGATATATAATGTCATAATTATCATCCTTATCAACTGCCTCATAAACATTCCTATAAAAAGTTAATAAGTTAGTGAGACATGACCTACCCTTACTGAATCCATGTTGTGAATCATTTATTAAACTAAACTTTTCCAAATGCCCTCTGATCTTATTTGCAATAATAGACTCTAGTAATTTACCTACAATTGAAGTTAGACTGACGGGTCGGTAATTAGACATCAATGCTCTATTTCCCTTTTTAAAAATAGGAACTACATTTGCTTGCCTCCACTTTGAAGGAACCTCCCCTAATTCCACTGATTTCCTGAAAATATTGACTAACGGCTGGCTAACTACCTCCTTACATTCCTTAATTACCCTGGGATAAACCTCATCGGGACCTGGTGATTTAAACTTCTTCATTCTATCTATCTCCCTTACTACCAATTCCTTAGTTACTTCAATATCTACCAGCTTTTCACTTTCCTCTCCCCTAAATATTTGCTCACAAACCGGAACTATGTTTTTATCTTCCCTGGTAAAGACACTTAAGAAATATTCATTGAGAACCTTACACATATCCTCCCCCGAATTTACCATCTCATGCTCACCTAATCTCAACGGACCTACAGATTCCCTGCTTTTAGTCCTATAGACTTGAAAAAATCCCTTAGGGTCAGCTTTAACCTGACTCGCTATCTTAATCTCGTATTGTTTTTTTGCTGAACGTGTAAGTTTTTTAACTGATTAGGTTATGTTATGTTAGGTTAGGTTTGTTTAGATACGGTTCGGTTAGGTTCGGTTATATAAGCATATTATATTCTATAACCTAAAGGTTAGGCACGTGCCGTATCTGTAAGCGAGCACTTACAGATACGGCTGCCATACTTGTTAGCTGTGCCTATAAGTGCTTACAGATACGGCAGCCGTACCCCATTATCATCCCCTATTCGTACAGCTGCCATACCTGTAAGCACTGCCATATTTATTTATTAACTATGGAGGGTTGACATTTTGTATCATCTCTCTCCTTGGTTTCCTGCTATAAATGTCTATACCTTTTGGTAAACTTGATTCTCTCGCTCTCTCTCTCTCTCTCTCTCTCTCTCTCTCTCTCTCTCTCTCTCTCGCTCTCGCTCTCTCTCGCTCTCGCTCTCTCTCTTAACCTATCAAATCAAACCAAAATATAACCTAACCTAGCTATTATGAAAAATGAGTGTTACATTTTTGGTGTTCCCAACTAACCTAATATTACACAATATATTAAGCTGAAAATAATAGAGAATAAATAAGCTTTAAGGCATATAGGGCCAGCTTACTGCACAATACTAATCAGTGAATTTTTTTAGTGATAAATGAATTAGGTTTTTTTTTCAGTTTTTTGTTTAAATTAAAAGGCTACTGGCTCACGGACAACAAAAGTACATCTAAAAAAAATTCCGCTTGTCGCCAAACCCTCACAATCATTATTATGTTTTTTTTCCAGGCTTGCGGAGACGCCAAGTCCAAACCATCATTCCTCTCCGACAAAAGTTTGGAATCATGTATCAAGCAAATCATCAGGAAGTTCCCCAACATAGACAGCAAATCGGTATGTTGGATATTTTCTAGTAAATGATAAAACTTTTTGGATAATATGGAGCCACCGTCTAGAGGAGAGAGAGAGAGAGAGAGAGAGAGAGAGAGAGAGAGAGAGAGAGAGAGAGAGAGAGAGAGAGAGAGAATAAATGCATTAACTCCCTTTTATTTGATATAATTTTAATACACAATGAAAAGTTACGTCCAAATAATTTCTCATATTTAGCTTATTTTCATTAATAAGAAACAAAACAATGTAAAAACCTTTGAGACAAATCATAAAACAATTATAATCATTTTAGAAACCATAGAAGACAATAATAAACAGTTTAAGAAGTGTTAGGACATGACGACCTACAAGGATATAGATGAAGGTGAGTGTGTTGTGTTGTGTGTGTGTTAGGTGGGCACGGGCTGACAGGCTGATGGCAGTACTAGGGATGTACACCTTTTTCCTTCCTTTCTAAGTCTATTTGAGGGAAGGAGAAGCCGTAACACATTATTCTTCACCATGTATAGTGGAAGGATAGAGAAAACAGTGCCTATTAAGCATAATAACTTGATATAACATCACAGAACAGGTCACAGAAGAAGAAGAGTAAGATGGCGGACGTGATAAAAGCGTAAGAGGTCACAGAAGAAGAAGAAGAGTAAGATGGCGGACGTGTGAGGTGGAAGTGTTCGATAACGTATACACAAAACCAGAATTGAGTTTTTTATTATACACAGGAAAGCAATTATATATACTTTAAAAAATCGTTTGAAATGCCTATCCGTTTTCTACATAAACATTTATTATATTTGATTCGTATTTATTTCATGAAAAATGTTTATTTCTAAGGTCAATCATAAAATTGAATAATTGAATAAAGCAATAATAATGAAATTAAACCAGTATAAACCATAGAATAGAATATATAAAAATTGTTCAAACCTAAAGTAAAGCCTAAATAAACCATAACACAAAGAAAAACGGGAAATACGACGAACAAATGACGAAAAAACACCATAATTATTTGTTTACATCCAAGAGTGTTAATTATAGCGTGTTAGGCACAGTTTAAGAAGTGTTAGGACATGATGACCTACAAGGATACAGATGAAGGTGAGTGTGTTGTGTTTTAAGTGTGTTTTGGTGGACTGACGGGCTGAAAGGCTGAAAGTAGCATTAGGCTAAGATCATACATACGCGGTTCAGCAATACGTTTTATTGTGGATAGCTATCCGCAATGAAACGTATATCCATCCGCCATGATCCACCACTATCCGTAAGAGTCCGCAGGGAACCGTGGAGGGGCTGTGTGTGTGTGTGTGGTTTTTTTTTATTTTATTATTTTTTTTTTTTTATTTATTTATTTATTTTTTTTATTTTATGTAAAAAAAAAAAACTGCAGCCTGCCGCCAGGGCTGAGCATCCGCAATCGAAACGCAGTGGCACCGCAAGAGATACGCATCCAATCCGTATTGTGCGTAATCGATCCAAATTGAACTTAGTTGATCTGTATTGAATGTATTTGATCCGCAACAATCCACAATGAACCGCCACTGACCCGCCGATGTATGATACGTTCAGCGGATTGGTGTGGCACCAAGGCTTTGAACCGCCAACATTCAATCCGCAGTGAAAAGTATCACTGAACCACATATGTGTGATCCCAGCCTTAGGGTTATGTGGTATAGACAAAAATACCGGTATACCGAAGGGCTTCTAATACATGTAATACCATACCCCACTGTATTATTATATATACATTAAAATGGTACTGGCCAAGGGCAAACAAAAATAGGTAAAACAATTAAAATCCCATAATACACTTTAAGTCTACGAAGTATAATAATTAATAAATAGTATAATATAATAATTAATCAATAGTTTACGTCATTATGTTACTCTTCACTTGACTAATTATTTTGCTTATGTTGCAGCTTCAAGCATTGTCGAGTTTGCGGACAGACATTATGAAGTCACTGTCCCTCTATTACTACACCTTTGTGGACCTCCTCGACCTCAAGGATCACATCTCAGAGCTGCTCACAATCATGGATGCGCTCGGAATGTCAGACTCGCTAGACATTGTGAGTTTAAAACATGTTCATTGACGTACATTTTACACATAGGATGGATAAATATGTGTAGAAATGTGTAAATGTGTTGTAGTGTAGTTTTACATGTATATATTGTAGTTTTATAAGTATATTCCTTAAGAAAAAAGTAAGTCCCCAATCCAAAGCAAGTTTATTTTCTGTATTACACAAAAAGACTAAATAAAGTATATATTATTATTATTATAAGAAAAAGGAAAAATAGATACATTATACATTAGTTATATTATGAAATATAAACACTTAGTTTGTATATGTAAGAGATATCATTAATAGTACAATTTAAGACATATATCACAGTTATAGAATATGGAAACTCAAAAACTATTATGTTGGTAATAGATGTAACAGTTATTTAATATTTTTCCTTTCAGAATGTGAGTTTTGAGTTGACCAAAGGGTATCTTGACCTGGTAACCAACTATGTAACGTTAATGATCCTGTTGTCTCGCGTGGAAGACCGCAAGGCAGTGTTGGGTCTGTTTAATGCTGCCCATGAATTAGTCAACACACAAGGGTAAGGAAGGTGCATCTACTTATACATTATTATACCACTCCTTCCATAACATAAATATTTCTGTATTGTATTACCTAACAATGAATATTAATGTAGTGCATATGCATAGGATTGAAAGCTTTACGAGTAGGTTACGTAGATGATAATGATAGACTGCTTTTTGTAATTCTTCAAGTTCTTAGCTTCATGTGTATTTCCATGACATCAGCTATTCTTGTACAACGAATGATTGTTTAATATTTCAGTGATCCGAGCTTTCCACGTCTCGGCCAAATGATTATGGACTATGAAACACCTCTCAAGAAGCTTAATGAAGAGTTCAACCCACACGCTAAGCTGCTGTCTGTGGCGCTCAGTTCACTCTGGGTACTGTACAGCCGCAGAAACTTACGAGCTGATCAGTGGAGGTGAGACAATGTTACAAATATTAGTATTAGTAAGAACCTGAGTTTATATATTGTTTTGATATTTTAATTCATAGATGATACTCATTTTTAATAGAATGTTCTAAATGAAATGTAATTGTATTATTTTTCATATCAGAACTGTATCATCTAAATGTCTATACGTATACTAAGAAGAACAATTTTTTTCTCATTAGAGCCGCACAAATGCTGAGTCTGGTGAGCACTTCAAGTCAGCTGCTTAACCCAGCCCAGACGGATGTGATGCCGTGTGAATACCTGTCCCTGGATGCCATGGAACGCTGGATCATCCTCGGCTACATGCTAATACCTCAAACCCTGCAGAGAACACAAGCACTAGAGTGTTGGACCCAGGCACTGCAGACTGGATGGGTCATCACTCTATTTAGGTGAGAATTAAACTTATAATTAATGACCTATTGAATTGTAATTGTTGCATGGTGGGGGGTTTTTTTCTTTATCTTTTTCAACACTACCCTAACCTAACTTGATCTAACTTGGCCTAGTGTAACCTAACTTGACTATTGTTTACAGAGATGAGGTGTTGCATCCACATTCCTACGTGCAGTCATTCCTTGAGACTCGGAAGGAACTGAGCAAAAGAATATCAGATGTGAAAGAAAGTTACTCCCAAGCTGTCACACATGCGTAAGTTTCTTAAGGCCTCTTGTGAATTTAGTTAATTTTTAGTTTTATACATCTAGCCTTTTTCTAAACATATTGGCACATTTAAAAACCCCTTCCAACCCTTGCTTCTATTTCTCCTACTGTCCTCTTTACACGGTCTGGCGACAAGCGGGGGATCCAATACTTTTGACTAGTACTGTAGACTCAGAAGTTAAGTTATATCTACTTATTAAGGAAGTTAGTTGAGTTGGTGGTGTTGATAGTGTACCGTACTGTTTTGTTCTGTACTTCATTGTTTGTTTGTACTGTGACTCAGGCCGCTGATGCACCGTGAGCGTCGCAAGTATCTCCGCACAGCCATGAAGGAGTTGGCTCTCATCCTTACTGACCAGCCAGGGTTGTTGGGGCCCAAGGCTCTATTTGTGTTCATGGGTCTCAGCTTCTCCAGGGATGAAGTGAGTACTCTTCCTGTACTTCAGTTGTCTTTGGTCCTGTAGCTGTAGGAGTATTTAGTTGACTTTCTTCAAGGTATGTTTATGTTTGCACTAATAGATGACTAGCATGTTGATTCTAGTAATGGGGATAATAAATATAATTGCATGTATGTCTTAGGTGTTGTGGCTTCTTCGTCACCATGAGAATCCTCCACTACACAAGGTGAAGGGAAAGAATGCAGACGACCTTGTGGACCGTCAGCTGCCTGAGTTGTTGTTCCACATGGAGGAACTCAGAGCTTTGATCAAGAAGTACTCTCAGGTGGGATCAATAGTGGAAAGGAGAGGAGGTATCAGGTTGAAAAGACTGTCCAAGGTGTTGTCTCATGTAGTGATTGATAAAAGAGTGCTTGGATACCTTAGTTTTGTGTTATAATTCAATGTTCTGTTTGTGTATTTGTTGATGAAGTAACACAACTTTCCACAGGTGTTACAGCGCTATTACACTCAGTACTTGTGTGGCTATGATGCCATTGCTCTCAACCAGTTGATACAAGAACAACAGGGATTACCAGAAGAGGAGTCGGTCATTCTCTCCTCTATGTGCAATGAAATCGGAAATCTGTCCGTTAAACAAGGTGAACTTTGTAACCTCATAGACTGCATACGATTCTACTTTCTCTACCAATTAGATATTTTCCATAACTGGTCTCAGTAACCTTTACATTATGACTCACACTTTCATTATGACTGATGCATCTTATCCTCACACTCTTCATTTCACGCCACAGAGGAAGGGACGACCTTTGATTTCCGTGGCATCCGGCTGGACTGGTTCAGGCTTCAGGCGTACTGCACGTCCAACCGCCCCGGCTTGAACCTGAAGGACAAGCGGGAGTTGGCAGCGTTGATCAACCAGATAATCTTCCACACCAAGGTGGTCGACTACCTGGACGAAATGCTGATCGAAACCTCAGATCTTTCCATCTTTTGGTGAGGAATTAAATGTTGATGATTTAATTTCATACTTTTTTGTTCAATGTTTATATATATATATAAGATTGAAGGTAAAGAAAAAGTATAAGTTATTGATTGATTAGAAGGATTATTGATGTTTATATTTGTGTTTTACTTTTCAGTTTCTTCAGCAAACAGTTTGAGGAGAACTTTCACATGTGTCTTGAGTTTCCTGGTCAGAACCGCTACATCATTTCCTTTCCTTTGATCTGTTCACACATGCAAGCGTGCACACACGAGATATGCCCAGAGGAGGTAAACAACTGGCGTAGTACAAGAGGGCATTCTTATTATACTGATTATGATTTATATAATCTACATATTTTCATCAACATTTACATAGCACTTAGTTATAAATATATCATCATTTTCATCATTATTCCATACTAAAAGTGTAATATTCCTTACAGCGTTACCACATACGAGAGCGGAGTTTGTCTGTGGTGAACATGTTCCTTGAGGAGATGGCTAAGGAAGCTAAGAATATCATAACAGCAATTTGTGACGAGCAGTGCATGTTATCAGATAAGGTGAGAGTCAGGAATACTGTAATATTTAGTTACTGCGGAAGAGGACTATTTTAGAAAGAGGTGACCATCCTAGACTGGCTCAGAATCCCATCCATTGTCTTGAGTCTCATAAAACACAACACAAATTGATCTATCCTAAGATATAAGGGTTTAGAATATATTATTTCATGTTCCCATTGTTTCATAAAAGGAATTAAAAGGAGGAAAGATTGGCATACACTAAACAGAAGAGATCTATTTATTTATTTATATATTTTTTCCACATTTTAGTCTATCTATGTGTAATGCAAAGATGTTTTTAACGAAGCGAGCGAACTGTGTGAACATTGATGGTATATTTTAACTTGTGTTCCAGCTTCTCCCCAAACACACCGTTCCTCTCCTCGAACAAAAGAAGAAGGAAAAGAAGAAGAAAAAAGAAGATGCCACAGAGGGCCGGCCAGGATATGAGAGCCACAGGAAAACAAGAGAAGAGCTTACCACGTACGTGACTTTTATTCTGTGACACATTCATCTTTGTATACATTGTACTGTTTACTTATTTATTTATTTATTTATTGCAGGATGGATAAGCTTCACATGGCCTTGACGGAGTTGTGTTTCGCCATCAATTATTGCAGCCAAGTTCAGGTTTGGGAATACACCTTTGCGCCTCGAGAATACCTTTACCAACACCTAGAACAAAGGTAAATCCTAATATTAGTGCAAGGATATATATCTTTTTGTCACATGGAGAAGTATCAACTGAAAAATAATGTATCAGATAGGCAGAACTAAACTTTTTTTTTTTTTTTTTTTTTTTTTACTTATATTTGTTGTCCCTTAGCCAGTACCCTTTTGTAAATATGTTAGAGAAAGTTGTTACATTTATTTCTTCCTTCCTTCAGGTTTTCCCGAGCCTTGGTGGGGATGGTGATGTATAATTCTGAAACAAATGAGATTGCCAAACCTTCAGAGCTGTTAGCCAGTGTGAAGACCTACATGAGTGTTTTGCAGACCGTTGAATATTATGGTAAGTGTTCACATCAGACTGTTGAATATAGTGATGGTTAGACTGGATGTAGGTAGATAGATGTGGTGTTAGGTGACAGCTGTGACAGTGTGAGACAGTCATTAACTTAAATCCATGCTTACTGGGGTCTTAAGTAGCCAAGTATGTTTCCAACTGTTCTATTATAAGGCAGTGGTCAGCTAGTGTCCTCTGAAACCCTATCAAGACCACCTCATCAGAGAATCACTAAGGTTACTGTCTCCTGAGTTTGCATGTCGTTGAAAATTTAGTAATGACAAGGATTCTAGCCATGATAATCTTGTCCGCAGTACACATAGACATCACAAGAGTGTTCAACAACGTGCTGCTGCAACAGACTCAGCTCCAGGACAGCCACGGGGACAAAACCATCACTGCAAACTATAACACATGGTAAGGCATTGGTATAGAGAGAGATAGAGGATTTCCATACCTATTGCATTAAGGTAGGAATACTTACTCCTTCTCCTTAGGTATTAATATTGATTTCCTCCGTAATTCCCACACCAGGTATTCTGAAGTCCTGCTGCGTCGTGTGAGCGCCGGCCACATTGTCTTCTCCAAGAACCAGCGTGCCTTTGTCTCCCTCACCTCAGAGGGCGCTCAGCCATTTGCTGCCGAAGAGTTCTCAGACATTAATGAACTCCGAGCACTGGCTGAGTTAATTGGACCTTATGGAATGAAAGCCTTGAATGAAAACTTGATGTGGCATATTGCAAACCAAGTACAGGAATTGAAGGTAATGTAATACTCATAATATGGAGTATAGTACAATGTAATTTTATTCAAGTACAGTTTATGTGAACATTTATCTCTGTAGTTCATTTCTATTGTCTAAACTCCAATTTGTTTTTTCACTAAGGGTCAGCGAAGGGTTATGATTAGAAGTGTATTAAATAAAGTTGACTTTCTTTTCAGAAACTTGTGGTGGTTAACAAGGATGTTTTGCTCTCTATGAGAACCAATTTTGATAAGCCGGATCAGATGAAGGAACTGTTCAAGAAACTCCAACGTAAGTCACAATTCAGCATTAGAGTAAAGATTATTCTTAGTTTTAATGGAAAATCATTAGTTTGCTTCTTATACTGAGTACACGCTTCCATCCATACACTTTATCCTTGCACACTAGCACTGTTTTAGGTCATGCAATATGTACATCCTTTCATTTTCAGAGGTGGATAATGTGTTAACTAGAATGCAGATCATTGGTGTCATCCTGTGTTTCCGACAACTGGCTCAAGAAGCGCTGACAGATGTTCTTGATAACCGCATCCCTTACCTCATGTCATCCATAGCTGACTTCAAGCATCACGTGCCTAATGGAGACACAATGGTCAGTGTTCGGGTCTTTTTACTAGACATCAAAGTGCCGGATTTCTTGGAAGTAAATTTTTACACTTCATTCATTTCTTTTAAGTAAATTTTACGTATAGATTATACAGTGAAAGTAGTATAGCATCTATATATTGTCTTATGTCTGGGACTAAATAACTTTAGAATATTTTGTATATACTTATGTATGTGATATTACAGCCTATCTATTTTTTATTTAGGATTTTGTTATGATTATTTTTATCTACTGAAACTACCTCGTACTCAGACACACACTGGTGATAGGATGTGGATGGAACCTTAGTGAGAACAATATTGAACACAGATATATATATATATATATATATATATATATATATATATATATATATATATATATATATATATATATATATATATATATATATATATATATATATATATATATATATATATATATATATATATATATATATATATATATATTTTCTTTTCTTTTCTTTTCTTTTCTTTTCTTTTCTTTTCTTTTCTTTTCTTTTCTTTTCTTTTCTTTTCTTTCTACTACATCAAAAGGGCATTGGCTAAGGGACAACAAATAACTTTTTAAAAAATCCCACTTGACGCCAGACCCTGTACAGAGGACAGTAGGAGAGATAGAAGCAAGGGTTGGAGGTCCCGTTAACATTAGAGGTGTCTTGACACTCCTCTTTTGAAAGAGTTGAAGTCATAGGCAGGTGGATTGTTATGAGACTGTGTTTGTGTTACTTTCATCCTTGTCTTTTATTCCATTATAAGGAACATTAAGTTGTCGTGGGTTACGGGTACAACACATTTTGTACAATATTGTGTGTGTGTCTGTGTGACTGTGACTGTGACTGTGTGTGTGAGTGTGTGTGAGTGTGAGTATGAGTGCATGTGTGTGTGAGTATGAGTGTGTGTGTGTGTGTGTGTGTGAGTGTGAGTGTGTGTGTGTGTGTGTGTGTGAGTATGAGTGTGTGTGTGTGTGTGTGGAACATTTCCTTGGCTATTATTCCTGCAACATGAATTGAGGTTCCAATCGTTATGGTGTCACACACACACAATCTATCTCTGCTTCCTAATACCATGTGCTTTTATAACAGATGAGTTAGTGAAGCTTACACCTACATCATATAAAACACCCTAAGCAGTCATGCTTCTAAATACTCATCAACTACAGGAATTTCTGGGTAATAAGAAGACTAGAAAAAATATTCAGTGTATATAATGAAAGATATTCTTTTACTCAGCTTCATAAATAAAACATTTCAAAGCTTTATTTTACTGTAAAATATAAGCTTTATGAAGACCACATGCAATTAGTGTTGCTAAATCAACCCTTCGATGGAACAGTCATAAGGCTCAGTTGGTAATAATACTAATTGCCTTATACATAATAATTACAGTGATGTTATCTTTTTGTATCTCATGATAACGTTTGACACAGCTTGAGCCAACTATGTTCTGACTCCATCTGAGTATCAAATAGCTTCTAAATCACCATTCTTGGAACCGTGAAAAGTGACCGCAGCAGAATACTAATACCCTCTTCCTTCCATGGGATGCGGGGTTGGTCATGTCCAGATTGAGAACATTAAGCTACAGGTTAGCAGAGTGAGTTATTTTAGCATGCTTGGGAGACACTGGTGGTGGTGGTGGTGGTGGTGGTGGTGGTGCGTGCAGGTGGTGATGGTGGTGGTGCGTGCAGGTGATGGTGGTGGTGGTGGTGGTGGTGTTTGATCCTTTGTGGAACACTGATTCTGGTTATTGTACTTATCATTAACTGTTGTTGGATATTTGGCTCCTTGTCATTTATTTAAAGATTGAAGTATGGTTTGATTTGCACTTTTAAGGAATGTTTTAAGAAAGTACATTGTCACCATATAGAAATTATCATGTATTAAATTTTTGATTACCTTACCAAGTTTTCAAATTATGTATTGATATGATTGGAGCCTTTTATCTACTGCAACTGTTTTCTTCTTAGATTATATAGTTTCACTAATGCAATGGGGAACAGGCTTTCTCTTTAGATAACTAATATTTTTATCATAACATGCCTATGAAGAAAATAATCTGATTTCATAATGTGGTTTATTGATGAGGTTTTGTGTTTGTGTTTATGCAAATAATTCCTATTTAATCACACCTCTTGAGGCGTAGTATTTAATAATGACCTCACTCCTGCCTCCTTTAGTTGGATAATGAGATGAAGGTAATTCTCAACACCATGTAATGTGTTTTATAATTCCTTGATTTGCTGTTTTAACTGTGCCGAAGATACTCCATCCTTCCCTTTCCCTTCCCTTCCCTTCCCTTCCCTTCCCTTCCCTTCCCTTCCCTTCCCTTCCCTTCCCTTCCCCCCCTTCCCTTCCCTTCCCTTCCCTTCCCTTTCCTTCCCTTCCCTTTCCCTTCCTTTCCCTTACCTTACGTTACCCTTCAGGAATGTTTGCCTTGTATCCCATCCATAGCTATATAAACACTTGTGTCTCCCCTTGTCCATGTGAGGGAAGGTTAAGGCAGGAACACACACACCAAGGCACTACAACCCCACCAAACACCTCTCCCCTCAAGTCCCTTTCTCCTCACCGTCAGGAATTCATCTGCCACTCGTTAAAATGACTCAATCCAAGGCTCATTCTCCTAAATCTGTTTCTATGTATGTGTTATGATATACACATTTGATTGATTGATACGTGGTTTTATATTCTGCTTTTGAACCATTTGATGTCCCCACCTTGCACAGAAATGTTATTAATACACCACTTTGTCAACCTCCCTCTTCACGTGACTTTATTATTCCCTCCACTCGATCCCATATCCACAGGGTTAGAACATTTAATGCAAGAAGGATCTACTAACTGGATGGATTTACTTCATGTCTTAAGCATTGCCCAAGTTTCTCCAGCAGCCCCAGTACTTGGCTGTGTTTCTGTATGCCTTTGTACCTTCAACTAAATCAACAGAACGTTTACTGCTTCTTGTTGAACCATAACCTTGTATTCATTTTTCAAAACCTTTAGAGAATCATGTAATGTATAAATGTGGATGTAATGGAAGTAATAGTTTTAGAGTTATCAAGTCTCTGATGAAACTGTTTATGTCATAGTTGTGGGTTTGATTTTTTTGTTGTAACATATTAATTATTACATTCCACTATAGATTAGGTGATTCTCTAACAAACTTATTAGTATGGTAAGCCAATGATTTATAGATAAGTAAGATTCCTGACACTTTCAAAGCTAAAATTGAAGTATTGTTGTGATTACCTTTTAGGGAAATGTGTGAATCTCACTAACATTGTATCTAACAATTAAGATTTATCAATGACAGATATATATTCCATATCAATATCAATAGTAGTTTACAGCCAAGTTTTTAATAATCAGATAATAAACAGGTATTCCCTTGTGGAAGGAAAGAAACTATGTATATCAGGGCGTATTTATTGAACAAACCTTAAATCATTATCAGTCATTCACTCGTCCATTCCGTTTTAGCTTGTGAATGAAATGTCATCGGCTGCTGGTCACCCTTGTGATGTTGACCCAGCGCTGGTTAATGTACTGAGAACACACAAAAATGGTAGGTATGCAATTAAGTTTGTATCGGGTTATGACTAATATTTTCATATCATTACGCAGTGTAAAGCTTTCTTCAAGTTTAATTAATAACCTGTATCTCATATGAGGTTTACCTGATTAATGGATCTAGCTTTATACTTTACAAAATGTTGACCCTCCTGTAAGTTACACAAGGAGTCTATACTATACTGTAGTGCATATATTGTATTCCATATCACCATTGTTACAGAAGTCCCGGATGAAGAGTTTATCATCACGTGTTTGTTAATGGTGTTCGTGGCTGTATCCATTCCCAAGTTGGCCCGTTATGATAACACGGTAACTATTATAATTGTTACCAGCACTGGTATGTATGTATGTATGTATGTATGTGGCTTAACAATTTTATTTAGACTTTACTTAATAACTTAATAAATTCATTTTTGTTCTAGGTTTACAAGCCAGCCTATGCAGCCCACGCCAATAACTCCCACTGCCTGGCACAAGCTGTTAACACACTGTTTGCTGCACTCTTTACATACTGTGGACGAGCTCAAGATATTGAAGAAAGGCTCAAGGAGTTCCTAGCTGTAATATAACTATACAAAAACTAAAATAATCTGAAAAATAAATACACAGTGATTACACGATATTCACCTTTTGCATTGTTGTGTGTGTGAAACATTTCTATGATTTACAATGACCAATATTTTCAGCTTGCGTCATCCAGTCTCCTCCGCTTAGGCCGAGAAAACGACAAAGATGTTATCAAGAACCGAGACGCTACTTACATTTTGCTTCATCAGGTGACTATTTCAAAATGAATTCATGTCTGAAATAATCATCATCATCATCATCATCATCATCATCATCATCATCATCATCATCATCATCATCATCATCATCATCATCAACAACATCATCATTATCATCACAGTCAAAGTTTACACCAGTCAGTGAAGATGAAACAAATAAATTTGTGATTTACTTCCTTTCAGATTGTTGTAGAGTCACCTTTCCTGACAATGGATCTTTTAGAAGCCTGCTTCCCATACGCACTTATCCGTAATGCCTACCATACAGTGCACAAGTCTAGTTCACAAGGCTGAGCTCTGAGTCAACCTTGTCAAGCCTAACACACAGTTTACAAGGCTGAGCTCTGAGTGTGTGTTGATTGAGTCGGCCTTGTACAGCCTAACACACTCAATGCCAAGCTGTAAGTGTGTCTCCTCCACTGCAGTATGAGTATTTACAATCCTCTAAACCCAAGCAGTTATGGAACAATGTATGGGATGCTCACTACTTCAGGTTTTGCCGAGGCTTAATCTTAGATAGCGATGAGTTTTGTGGAAGTGTTTTTCAGCGACAAATGTGATGTGGTCTATACGCTTAAGATTATCCTGTAAGATTTTTGTAATTCTTTCTATGAAATGACAATTAGCATTCATCATTCCAGTTTCTCAGTTTTTGGGTGAATTATTTTGACACAGTATTATATATGGAATGTTTTAATTTTCTTTGATATTTCACAAAAGTTCTCACAAGCGACTTTTATACATTTAACATTGACTTGGGTATGACAGTTACCATAAACCTTTCACTTACACTGTTTCAGCCTAGGATGTAAAGTCAGTTGTTTAGTGATACTCTCAGCAGTGTGACACAAAGCATGGAAGTGTTTGTGTGTGTGTGTGTGTGTGTGTGTGTGTGTGTACCCATAACTTAAGTGTGTTTGGTGAGGCACACTTTTGCCAGAGTATGTACATGAAACTCATTTGTTTTAATTAATTTCATGAGGAAAGGTTTATGTACAGGCAAACAGAAAGTAGCCTCACTTGTATGAATGACATTGTGTTGTGTTGGTATGCTTGAGTTATGTCATCATTGTAACAGTTTTAGTCCATAAGTCCTTGGGATGAACATACTTTTTTTGTCACTGCAACACTTATATGTATATGGTAATGAAAATATAATAGTTTGCAAGGTTCAAATTAGATACAGAAAGTCCCGAACTTACAAACTCTCACAGATACAAGCAAAGTTGTTCTGAAGTTGAAAAATTTGCATGTAAGGTTTAGTTCACAATCCGTTGGGTGGCGGTGCTAATGTAGCGCATGACACGCCATGCTGTAAATGATAGACCCCTCATAGCATGCACAACACTTACCACATAGCTATCCAGTATGTGGCAAAGGCTATGAGGAAGATGAGGACAAGCACAACATGGAGACTACCTTAGAAAACAGGACAATGTTAAGTTATCATGACTGAGTGATAATGAGTTAGTTACTCTACATACCTTGACTCTCTACCTGACCCTTCCCCATGGGGCTGTCACTCTGCAGGAACACTCCACCATGGATTGAATTACTTTCTTGTGGGAAGTAGATGTATTAATCATGTATGGATGGATTACTTTACAGATTGTATATTATTAGTTTTATATGTAACCAATAATAGGTACTTTTATCCTTCCTAGGAATTTCTGCAATAGAATGTTATATCTTTTTTACATTAATATGGCTGTTATTTCCATGTATCAAGTATTAATCTATTTAGAGCAATGTACAACGTGCTTATGTAGTTTATCTTTCTTTGGAAACAACCCATTTACATGTTTATTGCAATATTCAATTATTATTATTATTATTGTATCATCATCATTATAATCATCATCACAATCATCATGATCATCATCGTAATCGTTGTGACCATAACTTTGACTCTACACTCTGGCAGGTTAGAGCTTCTTGCTGTCAGGACGAAAACATTAATATGTATTATACTTCACACAAGGATTTGCATAGGAAGACACCCCCCACCATCACCTGGACACCAATTCATATACAGTACTAGTAACTTACCTTTAAATGTGACCTACTCATCCTGCACAAGACTGACTGTTATTTGTTTTTTGTATATCAGTGTCATTCTTTTCTTAAATTAAAATGCACAACGTGAATTTGATAATGCACATTTTACAAGAAGTGAGTCAAAAAAATACATTACATTTGAAAGCAATTCAGGTTATGTGTGCTTCTATTTGTGTGAGGCTCTTTTGTGGTAACACTTTTATTAGGGAATTGTGAATATTAATGTCATACTAAAGAAATAAAATGACAACAATAATATTAAATATGTTACTAATTTGAATCCCAACTCTCTAGAATCCCTAACATCCATCAGACCAAGTTGACAGCAGTATTAATGCATATCAAACCAGTATCCATCTTAGCTATTTGTAAGAAAATGTTTCCTTGAAGTATTCAGAACATTAAGGAATTTACAAGAAGAGGAAGAGGAGGTGGAGGAGGATCTGAATAGGGTCAGTCACCAAGAAGTGTTAGCTAGGATCATACACATTCATATCACTAGCTGGAACTTGGAAGATAGGATAGGATAAGAATACATGAGAAGAACAGACACCAGAGAACCTATTGGGTATCTGCTGGACTATATACTACTACAAGTACACTAACACTTTGAGAACAGGATAGAACAGAACAAGGCTCTCCTCCCAGCTCACCATCACCTTTAACATACAACATAGAAGAAAGATAAGGAATACAAAAGCTATCATTCGGTGTGGTGATGGTAATTGTGTGACAAGGTAATTAGATTGAAATAGAGTATTAATATATCCAATTATTCGCTCTTTTTATTACGAAACTGATAATATTAAAGCAGAAGTATCCTTAAATAAGCTAAATACATTAGTGGTATATCATGATATAATCTAAGGTTGTATATGCATAAGGAATGTATGACAATTTGCCTCTCTGGTGAAAATATACTAGGGATACTGAAATTAGGTATATGCTACTAGTTGTACGCTTTATTATGAAATATAAGGTTACAAAACTTATTATACATATATGTAGCTTACAAAATTAATTAATATAGTAGTAGTAATAATATTGTCTTCTTTTATTTTTTGTCTTCGCTTCACTTATGCTTACCAGTTTTTTATTATTAATTTTAAAAATTGCTAATTACTTTTCTATAATTCTATATTGTCATAGTTGTATCCTTGCTTATTTTTCTTATAAAAATAAAGTAACCCCGCACAAAAGTATGAGACAACGGAGCGCCATTCCCTTCCCTCTGCATCCAGCGTTCCACCTACAGCCACGTGTGTGTTCCGTAAGTTTCAGGTTAATTTATATAGTTTACAGTGGCCTTTCCCTTGCTATTAAGTACCCATAATGACCTTGAGTTAATAATGAATAGATGGTATTAATATTAAGTGGCTATGGGTTGTTATAATGGTAATACAGATGATTATGTTGTGTTGGGTGAGTTTGTTTATTATTATTATTTTTTCTAATAGTCTTCTTTGCCTTTGCCTTGCTGTTAAGTATCCATAATGACCTTGAGTTGATAATGAAGGGATGGTATTAATATTATGTGGCCATGTGTTATTATAATGGTAATACAGATGGTTAGGTTGTGTTGGGTAAGATTATTATTTCCCTTCATCCATCTTGAGTTTTTTTTTCAATTAAATTATGGGTAAATATTAGTTATATTACCACACAACGTACTCTTAATGATGATATTAATTTTTTTTTTGTATTGTACTGCTGTGTGTGTTCAGGGAGGCGCCACAACACCATAAAATCAATGGTATATATAAAATGTTGCATCCGTCCGAGCCCCGCCTTCTTGTTGTATTGCTTAGTTCAGACATTCTAAAAACAGTATATATTTTTTTATAATCTAATCTAAGGCGAGAGCGGACATGCATATACCAACCGTTTATTTTTTAATATTTATTTTATTTATTGGTAATATTATAATCTCCGTTGCCTTTCATTAAGATTACAGCGACACATTTATATATACAGTAATACATGAGCCTCTCCACTTGCAGCATCAACAACCACCACCACCACCACCAACATGCAGAACGACGCCGGAGAATACGTGGACCTGTACGTCCCCAGGAAGTGTTCCGCCTCCAACCGCATCATCCACGCCAAGGATCACGCCTCCATCCAGATCAACATTGCAGAGGTACACAGGCAAATGGGGTTAGGTTAGGTTACAGAGAAATTATTGGTTCTAACTAAGGTGTATCGTGTAAATTTTGATATATTTTCCATTTATTTGTTTTTAAGGCAGTGAGAAAGTGTGATAGAGAACTGATACTGTAAGAGAGTCGGCTGATTGAACAGAGCGAGGGATGTTTTAGGTTATGGTTTGGTTATGTGGAGAGAACAAGAATAGATGAAGTTTGATTGATGGAAAGATTAATAAGTCTGATGTGAAGTGTGAGGTTGAGGAGACATTGGAAGGGATTAATGGACTAAGTAAAAAATATCGCTAAATGCACGAGTGACATCTATAGAGCAAAGAATAATTGTTGTGTGCGAGAGACAAATGAAGAGCAGTTGTAAAGGCATGAATACAGATGCTGCCTCGTCGAAAGGTTGTACCACACTGGTCTGATAAGCAAATAAAAATAGTAATAATAGTCATAGTTTATCAAAATAGTTATGAAAATAGTCTTTATAGTAAAAAATAGTAATAGTTTATAAAATAGTGATATAAATCATTAATTGTGCTGTGAGATTCAAACTAGATTCAGTGAAAACCAACATTTTCAGGTTAAAGGTTTACATAAAAGATGCAAGAAGTGTATGTATGTTCACTATTCTCTGTACAAGTGGCTTATATTAATGACTGAATTTGTCTTCTCGCAGGTGGATGAGAGCACCGGCAGGATGACCGGCCAGTACAAGACTTATGCTATCTGTGGAGATATTAGGAAGATGGTAAGTGCTTCTGTAGAGTGTTAGGGTTAGATAGATAATATTTAATGATGATAATAGTGATCATGATTTTAGTCTTGAAGTTACGCATACTCACAAACATTTATATGATAATTTACAGGGTGAGTCTGATGACTGTCTGGCTCGTCTGGCCAAGAAAGATTTGATTCTCCCCAAGTAAGTATTGCGTAATTAAACTGTATGCAATATGATTTTGTAATTATTTGTACTTATAAAATGTTGAAGTCTAATGAATACAGCAGATATCATGGATTTTATTAACTAGAATTACTATATATATATATATATATATATATATATATATATATATATATATATATATATATATATATATATATATATATATATATATATATATATATATATGTATTTAGCTGCATTTTTGTATGTGATAAGATTGAAATGTGGTTATATTCTAAGTAATATTTTTGTTAACATATATTAACATTTCATTTTTCTTTCTCCACAGGAACTACTAAATAAATATAATGTTCCAGTATATATGTTTTTGCTTAAGCCTTTTTAAATTACTCTTAGGTGTTATATTTTGCCACAACACAGCAAATGGAGTAAGTGTGTAGATCAGATTGCAGATCATTATGTGTAATAAAGCGAACCTCATCACAGGATTGAATGAGGGAAAATTTGATAAGCAGCTAGTACAGTGGCTCCCAAACTTGTTCATGCCACATTAGGCGTGCTACCCCTTTCACAAAATGTCAATATTGATGTATATGGCTATCTTAAAACACTACACCCACGAAAAACTAATATTACCCCCAGTTTGGGAACCACTGGTCTAGTATGATGTGGAAAGAAGACTTGTGTAAATGATAAGGAATTTTTGATATGTTTGTTGGTTTGTTATAAAGTCTCCCTGAGGCCAGCGTGGTAAAGAAATACTATCTAGAAATCACCAGTTGGAACCCCTTCTAAGAATACTGAGATTATGATGACGTGTTGCATCCTATCTCAGGTTAGGTGCACAGGAGCTGCCTTGTAAAGGTCAACTGGCCTTTTGCAGCCTCATGTTCTTGGGTTTGTGGGGCCAGTGACATACTACAAATGTACTTCATGACGAATCTATACAAACATGAACCCATTGTAAACAGTAACAACAGTAGTAATTGTTGGCTGAACATCCACGAGATCCTGAGATCCTGATAAGATGAGAAATAGTTACTCTTAATCAGATATTCTATCTTCCTACAACGTGAACATCTCCAGGAGAAGCCTCATCACGCCTGGGAAAATTATCAGATTCTGGCATGATTTATAACTTGCTTTTAGTGTGCTTCTTTGACAATTTTGTTGTGTAATCCCTTGCTAGTATAATTTTGTGTTCCCTAAAATGTATTATAAACCACCCACACCCTTTAGTTCATAATTTATTCCATCTTAACTGAAGCTATCTGTCCTTTACATCATTACTGAACAACACATGTACACTTGGATGCATTTTCATAGTTGGCTCCTTTCTAACCCCGCCATGGCAAGGAGCCCAGAAGCTTGTCCTAATCAGCCACTTACTCATACATTCCTATCAGTCATGTTGCCTTACTCGTAACGTTTGTCTTAGGCATAAAACAGATGGCAAGCCCACCACACCTGGCAGTCTATACTGCGGCAGGTTACAGGTACACAGACAGGCTCGGTATAGGAAGCCAATTCTGCCGCCACTGTGAACCAACCATAGGCAACAGTCCAAGACCTTGTGCAGCAGACCACCACCTTGTTCACGTTGCCGTGGTTAGGACTGGGCATTGGGGATTATAACTACTGTACCAATGTTTCATGAATAGCCCCTGATTCTCTCTCTCTCTCTCTCTCTCTCTCTCTCTCTCTCTCTCTCTCTCTCTCTCTCTCTCTCTCTCTCTCTCTCTCTCTCCAAGTTTAAAGATCCCATATACACCCTTGCTTGTTCAATAATGATTTAATAAGATAATGACGTGTTTGATACATATATACACACCCACCATCACCATTGTACGCAACATTGTGCTCTGTAAATGCAAATGGATTATATTTTTTTGTAGTAGGAAAATATACTGAAGTGGTTGATTTAACTTTGTTATGAATTTTGCCATTTAGTTGAAAGTAATGGTAGTAATGATGTCAATATCATACTACCTAAGACACAAGTTACAGGTTGTTTAGGAATACAGTTTATTCATTAATATATTGCACTAGTGATGGAAACACACGTACTATATTGGTAAGGTATACTTGAGTAGGTCAGAACAGAATATATAGGACGTGTGTACTTGCATACTATCTGTTCACCTGCAAGTATGCATAACGTACACACATTGTATAAATATTAAAGTACACATGATAAACAGTGCACATGAAAAACCGTGAGGCAGAACCTTCATCATTGCGTCAAAACAGAAAACGGGAACTCGATGTAAACAAACCATAAATTTGGTCGTCGTTTTATTTTCGCGATTAAAGGATATCCTTCAAAATAACCAATCAAAGTTTGTTGGTATGAGTAGAACATGTTATGAACGAGTTAAAGAAGGTTAAAAAATGTTTGTATTATTTGAATGTTACAACAAAGCCTCATAAACGTTTATTGATTGCGCCAATGCGCGCGGCAGGTCTGTGGCAGCGGGTGTGTGGCGCCGTCTTGCCTCAGATCACCATGGCAGCTGGTTGGGGGTGGGCGGTGAAACATTTGATAGTGTGCGTCCTAGTGTGTGCTGGCCATGTGTGTGCGGGGCGCCGTGTTCCAGTCAGGGTGGAAGCCATATTCACATCGGGAGGTAACCCTGAGTGGAAAACCGACGATGGGGCCGTGGTGGTGGCCGGCGAGGAGACCAAGTTGGAGGTGTGGGGCTCAGGACTCAATCGGAGAGTGGAGATTGGGCTGACGGCGGCGCAGGGGGTGCAGGGGATGCCGTGCAGGGCCCGTGTCACGCCCCCTCTTGCCCCTGCCAACGACACCACTAACCACAACTACGCTGCCTACATAATACCTGCGGCGTACACCCGTCCCATCCCCGTGGTGGGTGAGTTAGAGCTGTGGGTGTGCACGCAGGACCAGCACCCCGTCAGCACCAGCGGACGTACACGCCACGCCGGGGGCTGGGTGCACCAAGGACAACATGCACGCCTCCTGCTGTTGGCCAGCCAGCGGACACCCGTACACAGACTGAGGTAAGCAGGTATACACACACGCACACTCACACACACACACTGGTCCTGGGACGCTGCCCTCTTCAGTGGCACCTCGGGCATACATCTATTTGTCACGCTGACCCCGTTGGCACTGGTCATATGGAATGCCAAAAGTGATTTCACCCATAATTTTGTGTCTGACAGTGATACTTGGTCAATCATCTTCCCAACAGATTTATGTTATGTGACCTCTTAATGCCCTTGCCAAAGTGTGAATGACAATCCGTGTTACTAATTCAGAATTGGTGCCACAAGTACTTTGCACGGAAGCATGTTACGGAGGTTTGCATTGAGAGGATCGGTTACGTACAGACAGGCAGCAACTCGCCTCATGACAGTGTGATCAGCTTATTCCTTGGTTGAGTTGCTGCCTCCAACGCCTTGTCAATCATTAGCATACTTACTTTTCTCACTTTAGGACAAACTGTTTGTTTCACATGCGGTGAACAGGTTGCTAGAGGAGAGGTTTTACTCCCTGTTACTTGTGTTGTGCAAGGTATATTACACATACAGTGAGGCGTGTTTCGAGGTGCTGACCGTGTCTGGCAAATGTCAAAAGTGAACGTCATTGAAGAATTCATAAAACGGAAAGAAGTTGTAGTACGCCCCCACGAACACCTTGGGAGGGCGGCGGGGTGACCACAAGACTGATTCAGGGATGTTTGTAAATGTCAATTCAACCTCTTAAAACACATTGTAAATAGGCCTGTGTGTGTGTGTGTGTGAACGATCGCTTCCTAGCCAGTGTGAGTGTGTTGGAATGTATAATGCCGTGCAGAAGCCAGGCATGTATGGTGCCAAGACAGTGCAAACCTCGCCTAGCCTCGTCTCTGCATTACCCGTGGAGTGAGGAGGGAGGAGGAGGAGACAGGAAGGAAAGACTCAGACCACGGACGGGAGAAAGTGCAAATCTTTTAATGTAGTGTGTTCAATTGTGTTGGTAGTGACTCTTTGGCAGACAGACGACCTCTTGACGCAAACATTTTCGTATGAAAAGTTAGTTAGTCCTCATGTTTAGAGTCAATTAAGATTCTTGCTTGAAATGACATTTATTAATTATTCATGTGAGCCGACCTTTTGCCCGTGATATCTTGTGTTTTATTTTGTAGCTTCAGTTTATTGATGAGTTAAAATGCATGATGGAGGTGGAGGTCGTTGGCATCTTGTTATAAAGAATACCTCGCGTTGCAAACCCTCATGGAAAAGAATATTCACATTGTAAAAACTTGTTTGAAGTTCTTTAAGGGAAAATGTATTCGTATCAATAGAACGTTTTGCTTTCAAAGTTTGGTCTGTGGAAGAGGTGGGGGTGCCTGTGTGTGTGTGTGTGTAGGATTTTGAAGTTGTAGTAGGATAGGAAAGGCAGATGTGGCTTGTTATAGAACGAGGTGTATCTTTTATTATTTATTTAGTTTTATTTCCATCCTCAACTTTGACCTTTAACTTCTCTCTCTATCGCTTACACGCACAAGATATAAATAGTTGTTTGGAGCTTGGAGTGTAAGCCAATATGAGCAAGGTTACTTTTATCAACACTTCTTCGCGATAAGAGACCAACACTTGATACACGGGAGTAATTGTGTTGTGTAATGATGACTCTCCTTCCCGGTAGTCCGTCACCTCACTGGCAGGTCCTGAGGCTCTTGAGGGGAAGTAATATTACCCATCATAGCGAGCACCTAATAATGATTGACGGTGATCAGGTTAGGTCTCGGAGGGGAAATTTCGCTCAGATTGTTAAAAAAAAAAGCTTGTTCTTGATTGGATTGAGATGCTATACGAAGGGAGTAATTATGGGCTTAGATTGGACGTATTTGCAGGTAGGTAAAGGGCTTAGGAAAAATTTATTGTTCCGTTCCGTAGTAAAACATATATGTATGATGCTTATTTTTCCTTGTATTATGCCTTGGGTTTGCATGTGAAGCCAAGTAATGGTGACCAGGTCAGTGACACTAAAGGAATCTATCTTTCATTTGTTTCTTTGCGATGTGGACACACTTGCATTACGTTCACAGTTTACGTTATAGTTTTCATATCATTGTTTTGTTTTCACTTACAAGCTCATGTTTCTATTATACACATTGGTTACTTTTGTATTTCTTAATTAGTAAGTCCATGAGTGTTTTTCCTTCATGTCATTCTCTTCACATTGCCAGCGAAGCATTACAAGGTTATCTGTTGCCTTCTTCCCTTCCGACCAGAGGACTAGTGATGTAATATTTCCTGTTTTACTTCATCGTGGAATGTTGAACAACACTTACTCTTTGGGACAGAATGATAAGCTACACTCTCCCAGATAGACGAAAACCTCACGGCTCAGTAGTAAGCACACAAGCTGACATATCCATCTACTTTGTATAGCTTAGCGTCACATTGATCACGACAGACAGTGTGGAGACAGTATCAGAGGCTTCTCAGAGAGCTTATAAATTTATGTAAAACCGCAGTAAAAAGAAAATCTCTCTTTGGGATATTTTTTTGTTCTTATTTCATGAGTCATCTGTCTAAGTGCACACAGTCAGTCCATAGATATCATTTTGTTGTTGGTGAGAGGAGGAGTGACGGACGGCCACATATCATTATTTTAACCAAGCATAGCGTCCCACCAGCTTGCAAGTCTCGTCCCGCTACAAATCACGAGTGCTTGAGTTGCTAACCTATGCATGCAGTGTGAATAGAAAACATGCAGTGCCCCTATCAGTCCTGTAGTGTTGACAGGATGGTGCCCGCAGACCCCTTCACCCCGCGCACCCTCTCTTGGGATGCTGTTGTGGCGTAACAATAAGAAAATATGAGCCAGTGTTGCGGGTAGAGGAATTTACTGTTTGTTGCTAGAGGAGCCAGACGTGTGGAGGGAGGGGAGCTTACTGAGTTTCGTATGGTTAAAGCTTTGTGGTTAGAGCATTCCCCAGTCAACTGAGATCACCAACACATATATAAAAGTGTGTGATGGTTAACACGAAGGTTACAACGCGATGACGGTCCATGCATCACTGGATTATTACATTGCCAACCCTCTCCACGCGTGCTTGTGTGTGTGTGTGTGTGTGTGTGTGTGTGTGTGTGTGTGTGTGTGTCCAGGTTTTCGTTATAAGAGCGGGAATGTTTAGAAGGTGGGGGCGGAAACTCCTTGTGTATAAAGCTGGTAGTACGTTGCCGTGCGTGACAGGTAAACATACGCCTTTGTGTGTGTGTGTGTGTCGGGGTGGTGACGTAAGTAGTATACACTAGTTGAGCCACACAATGCTAAGTCTACCAGAAGATGGATTTATGCGTGTGTAGAGTGGCGGGCGGCCTGGGCACGTCTCCACTCCTTGAACCAGCGGCGAGGACTCAAGACTCACGACTCAGGACACATAAATAAACGCTGGAGTCACGCATGGAGGCTAGGGGTGGTAGGGTCTGGCCTAAACCTACTATTAGGCTACATTTGCTTTACCTCGCCTCTACTGTCGCTGCTATTACTGTCTGATAGTTAGTTGTCGCCTAGCAAGAAGGAAAATGCACCGTGAACAAGTGTGTATGTAACCTAGTATTTCCTCGGGGCAAGCCAGCGCGACAGACTCAGGTTTCGCCAACTAGTTTCCTTGTTTCCGTGATATGTTCTTGCTCAAAGCACCGCTGCACTGCTACCCGCTTCCTGCACGTCGAGACTCATATTACGAAGAGAAAAGTGGAAGCATTCCTACCTAAGGGTTTTGTTCTGTAGATTACGATAATGGCTGCTCGTTTTGCACAAAGCGCCTCCAGAACTGTAATGCATGTCGTGGATTTACATTGATCGGGTTATTACATGCATGAAAATAAAAAATGCTTCCCCACTTTTCAGTTGAGACATAAAGTATAGCGAGTAAATGATTGTTATGGAAAAACAAATGAAGGTGGAGGTTAGACATTGACACCAACGACCGTGACTCTGTTATTGTTACTTAAAAATACTCCACTCTCTCTCTCTCTCTCTCTCTCTCTCTCTCTCTCTCTCTCTCTCTCTCTCTCTCTCTCTCTCTCTCTCTCTCTCTCTCTCTCTCTCATGAACCATTCCAGTATAAGTCTTGTTTTACTTACGTCCTCATTCACCTTATATGTTTCCAGTCGTGGATTCAGGTTATTATTACGTCTTTCTTTCCCTTTGTGACACTCTGAAAGGTGCGTCGTTAATGTAAGTCTATTTACGAACCTCAATCACATCACCTTCCACTCTCGCACTTTCTTGGGACTGCAGATTCAGCTCTTTTTGAAAGTTTCTTAAGTAACTTCACTATTCTGCAAACCATTTTCTATAGAAGAGATCTGCGAGCGTAAAATCTTAGGATCTTTTCTTCCTTTACATCGCTGACGACTCCATTCCGACAGTCTTTGCCTTGTCGTGTTATCTCAGACTCAACCAATCAAGTTTCCTATCAGTATGGATCATCAATTCCAATACCTTTTAGCTCCTTTGAGTCAGTATTTTCCCTTTATATTTCCTTCCATAGCGGCGTACTCTGCGACCCCTTTAATTGCAGTGAAGCACGCCCACCCACCCACCCTCCCACCCACCAGCCCGCCCGCCGCTCCACTCTGATCTGTCGCCTTCAAGGACTTGGCTTTCATTATGTGCAGAGATGAGTGAGCTGGTCTGAGCGGCGTTGGAAATGTATGCTTCGTGTTGTTGTGAGATGCTTTAAGGCTTTCCATGGTTAGCACTTGGAGGCTAAACGCTGAGTCTTGCTGAAACACTACATTGACTTCGTAATTCCTATTTTCTCCCTTGCAGCCCCTAAACAAGTACTTAAAAGTTACTCAAAACTATCTATTTAGATGTTTTTAAATGTGTCTATTAGTTCCTGACGATGCTGAGATGATAGTTAAGTCGACCTTACACTCAACATTGCAACGACCTTTGGAATGGAAAAATTGATTACTTGTCAAGTGTGGAGGCAAAGGTCGTCGTCTGTGCGGGAAAACGACCCCATCCAGGGACGCAACGAGGGTGTGGAGTCAGCAGTGTCCTCCAATGATTGGCAACAACCTCAACCTTCATCTGCCTTCACTTGACTCTGAATGCAATCATGTTTTTGTTTGAGAGTTGTGACTTGAGCAAGAATTGTCGGTGCTTATTTTTCCCTTCAAGGTAGAGATACGAGTGTGACCGTGTTAATTGGAGACGTGGGGTGTGGGGGGGGGGAGGGTGAGACAGTGGGTATGGAAAACACACGTAAGGATGATAAAGCCTTCACTTATTGTGTTGTTGCAGGAGGGGCGGGGCAAAGTTAAGAGGGAGGCATGAAGTGAAATGGGTGAAAAAGAAGTGAGGGAGTGGTGGGCCGGCGCGTTGTTTGGCTTCCCTTGACGAGACACTCTCTGGTCGTCTCTTTAGGGTGTTTGAACTGAGCGTGTGGGTAAAAATGTAGTGTGTGTAATGGCAGGTGTGTCTGTATTAATGTGTTGTGTAAGATTCATAATTTTGATGTTCAATTAATTGAAGTGTTTTCTTTGTCTGTTACAGCTTGCGAAGTATAAATCGATTCTCCTCGGCTGGCACCCAGCCACCCGCCGCCCCTCAAACGGAGTCCCCCCACACAAACGAGGCCCCCGTGACGGATTCACTGGTGGTGAACGACGAAACAGTTTCGACGGTCACCACGCTGCTTGCTGACCACGGCGAGGAGACGCCGGCCAAACCAGGAAGCTCCCTGGCTGACTCCGACAATGGAAGTTTTAATAATGATGCAAAAAACTCAAAGAATAGTGAGGTGGACAGGACCAAAGCGGCTGACGAAATGGTTGACGCCGCTAGCGGTGCCGGAATGCCGCTCGACGTGATGCTAGCTGATGCGCCTGCCGGTGTGATGGGCAGGACTCCACACGGTGAACTAGTGAGTGATGATGCCAGAACTAGTGGTAGTGATGATTCGGTGGTGAATGGGAAAGGATTGGCCGATCTGACCGACGATACGAGGAATCTCATGAAGGCCGGCTTGACGCAGGCAGACTCCCCCGCGTCTGAATCACCTCGGGACACGGACAACTTCGACAAAGACCCGGTGTTCTCCTACGAGGGCAGTGCTGTCGAGATGGTGAAAATCTCAGGCATGAGGGTGGAGTCCCATGGGAAGGGCATCGAGTACGAGGAGGACCTATCGGCCAGCGTACTGGTGGACACAGCCGCCACGCTCAGGCTGTTTGGCCAAGACCTCACCATCGACACCGAGATCCTGTTCACAGCCAACCCTGCGGAGCCCGGGGAAGTGTGCAGCGCTCACCTCTCCAAGGCTTTCAAGGTCAGTGCTCCCTTCAGTATTTCCATATATCGTGAGCCATGCTAGGAATATACAGGGTCACCAGTTATCCCGTCAGTTTCTGTTGTGAGGGATGACAGGCCACATCTCCTTCCTTCCCGCGGCGTAGGTGACCTTGAAGTCCTTGAAGTCCTATAATGAGTCCAAGCAAGAGAAAGAGAAACACGGCCCGCAATGCGTCCCTCGCGACCTACATCTGCTGCGTTCACTGAGGCCTGACGCTTCCCCTCAACCTCACCTCCTTCCCCTCCTCCCGTCCCCTCATCCAGCGCTCTCTCTTCCTCTGCGTCTCCCCTCTTCTGCATTACTTCCTCTCCCTTCTCTTCTTGTCCTCTTTTTACTGCACCTTGTATAGCTTTCTTCTCTTTTTCCAATCTTTCTTCTCCCTTCCCTTCACACCCTCTTCCCTCCCTTCTCTCTCCTCTTCTTCTATCACCTCTACCCTATGTTTTCTGCTCTTCTTCACTTACCTTTTACTCCTCTCCCTTTCTTTTATTTCTCCTCCTTCACCTCTCTCCCCTTTATCCCCTTTTCCCCTCCAGCCAATGCTCCCTAATCTCCCCTCATCTCCCCCTCTTCCCTTCCTGTACCTCCTCCTTTCCTGTCAGTTTCCTCCTCTTCCGGTTTCCTTCCTGCACTCTCTTCTCTTCTCCACCCACCTCTCTCTCTCTCTCTCTCTCTCTCTCTCTCTCTCTCTCTCTCTCTCTCTCTCTCTCTCTCTCTCTCTCTCTCTCTCTCTCTCTCTCTCTCTCTCTCTCTCCTTTCCTCCCCCACTTCCTGTTCTAAACTTGAAAGCGTCAAACATCCTAACTTTTATTTTCATTTTTTTTCTCTTATTTTTTCTTTTTTAAGGTAATTAATTTATCCGCCTCAAGGAAGTTCTTATCTCGAGGAATCTTTTGTGTTGAGAAAAAGTCATTATTATATACATACATATATATTTTTTTCCCTCTCTCACTTTATCCTGGCCTTTCCTTTCCCTTCTCTCTCTGTGTTGCGTCTTTGTGACTCTTATAGCGGAGGGCAAACCTGGGTGCGTCTTAGAGGGAGTTGCCTGGCCCCACGATGATTTAAGGGACGTTTATGGGTGTGTGTGGAGGGGCAGGACATAGAGGAGAAGGAGGATGAGGAGGAGGAGAAGGACGACGACTATATACAACACAGCTCGCTTTCTTTCTTCTGAGGCAGATGGCAACTTTACTGCCTTACACACACACCCACACACACACACACACACACACACACACACACACACACACACACACACACACACACACACACACACACACATACACATACACACACACACACACTGCCTGGTCGTAGATACAAACAGCATGAGGTCGTGTGCTGAGTGGGTCACACTGAAATGCCAGTTGCACCTAACCTAACCTAACCTAACCTAAAGCTGTACTCGCAGTCCCGGTGTACCAGCCGTGTCATGAGGTGCGCGCCGTTAAACTTTCAGGTCATTACTTCTATTATTTATTGAGTTGTGTTCTCTTATGTACCTGGATAAGAGACGTTAGTTAGCGTTAGGGTGAAAGGGAAAGGTAGATTAAGTGTGTGTGTGTGTGTGTGTGTGTGTGTGTGTGTGTATATATGTGTATATGTGTGTGTGTATGTGTGTGTGTGTGTGTGCGTGTGCGTGTGGCCTGGTGGAGGAAGCATATATATAGATGTGTAAGATTTTGAGGTCACTGAAATGGGAATGGAAGGGATTTCAGGGTAAAGTAATTTAATTTGGGTGATAAAAAAGATGACGTGTTTTATGAGAGAAAGAGAGAGAGAGAGAGAGAGAGAGAGAGAGAGAGAGAGAGAGAGAGAGAGAGAGAGAGAGAGAGAGAGAGAGAGAGAGAGAGAGAGAGAGAGAGAGAGTCTACCTGGTGTGTGTTGTGAGTGAGTATTAACGTATTATTGGTGTTTCTTCTCCTCCAGGTGAACTCAGCGGGGGATGGTTGGGCTACCGTTATAGTCAAGCTGCCTACCATGAGTGCCGACCAGGAGCGATGGTACCTGTGTGTGCGTGCCTCATACCAAGACCAAGCCTTCCACCAGGGCAACGATTCCTGGCTTACCATGTCATCCTACAACCTCATCCTACCTTTGTGGCTGCAGGTGAGTGTGTGTGTGAGGAGAAAATGTAGTAAATATTATTCCTGACAGTATACACAATGCAACGTTTTTTAAGGAATGGGTGATATTTCCTCCTCGTGTAGACCTCAATATATTTTCTACATTCAGGTTTTCTCTTTCGTAAGATGGATTCCTGAATATTCCGACGTTATTGTGTTTATCGACAGGTACACTTATATAAATCTTTATAATTAGATACAGTGTCATTAGGCTGTGATATAGAACGCATAACTTATCATTAGTTTATTCATTACGTATGGAATTGATGATAATATTGGTAGTCAAGGAACGGTCCAGCCAGGAATGAGACAGTGTTCCTTTAGTATGGAATTAACAGATAATATTGGTAGTGAAGGAACGGTCCAGCCAGGAATGAGACAGTGTTCCTTTAGTATAAGCGTGACAGTCTCCTCAATCCTCTGTCAGAACGGAGATAAAGTATCAGCGAGAATCTCATAAGTTGAGGTAGAGGGACACTATCCATAACTTACACATCCCCGCGCCGCCACGTCAGAATCTAAGGATGACAGACGAGCATCATTTTCTTGAGGTTCTCTGAGACGGTCACTAAAAGAGTCGTATTTATCTGAACAAATTGACGGCGTAGCATCCATATTATGTGATGCGTTGTGTCTGGGATCAGGAGTGAGTGAGATGGTGGTCTGTGTTTCAGGGTTGTTTCATCATGCTGCTGCTGGTGCTGTCTGGTCTCTTCTCGGGGCTCAACTTGGGTCTGATGGCACTCGATAAGACGGAGCTGAAGATCGTCTCCAATACGGGGTCAGCGGAGGAACGTCGGTACGCCCGCGCCATCGAGCCTGTACGGAGCCACGGGAACTTCCTGCTGTGTACACTCCTGCTGGGTAACGTGCTGGTCAACTCCTCCCTCACTATTCTGCTGGACGAACTCTCATCGGGACTCATAGCTGTCCTCGGGTCTACTATTGGCATTGTCATCTTCGGCGAGATTATTCCGCAGGGTAAGTACTGACTCCCCCTTCCCCAACACACCCCAACACATCCCTCATCCCTCTCCCTCAATTGAGACTCTTCCTATTGCCTTGCTACGTATACGCCTTATCACCCCTTAGCAACGCCACAGCAAGTACCTCCTCCCTCCCTCCCTCCCTCCATCCCTCACGCCTCATCTCTCTCCAACACTTATCCTTCTCCTCCTCCTCCTCTTCCTCCTCCACCTCCACCTCCTCCACCCACATCACACCATCACTAACTTCAAGCAGTGTGCAGTTAGTGTCATCCTCACAACTCCTATTCATTTTAAACATTCTCCTCTACCCTCTCTCTCTCTTCCTTCCTTCCTCCCTCCTTCGTCGCCTTCTGCAGGGTGAGAAGAGGAAAGGGGTGAGAGTCTCTGAGTGGCACTGATGTGTTTTGTGTTTTGTTTGTGTTGACAGCTATCTGCTCCCGGCACGGACTGGCTATCGGGGCGAGGACAGTGTGGCTTGTGAGAGTTTTCATGATCATCACAGGACCAGTGGCTTATCCGATCTCCAGGGTGAGTGTGTGTGTGTGTGTGTGTGTGTGTGTGTGTGTGTGTGTGTGTGTGTGTGTGTGTGTGTGTGTGTGTGTGTGTGTGAAGAAGACTGAATAATTTTGGACACTACAGGCTGTGATTAAGGCTTATTAGGGTCTGTATAAGCTGTGTACAGACTTTTAAGGTACTGTAGGCTATGATGGAAGGCTTAGGAGCTGTACAGATTGAGTGAGAGAGGATTTCAGTGCGGTAGAAACATGCTATTATATTTATTATGTGGTGGGTGTACAGACGCGTGCGTGTGGTGTGTGTGGTGTGCGTGCGTGGAGTAGATAGAGACGAGTGTGTGTTAGGAGTGTTATGTGAAGTGAGTGTGTGTGTGTGTGTGTGTGTGTGTGTAACTCTTTTTTTCTTTGTCTTCCTCCTCCTCATAGATCCTGGATTGTTTGCTGGGAGAGGAGATCGGGAACACCTACGACAGGGAACGTCTCAAAGAACTGATTAAGGTAAGTGTGTGATGGAGTTTATTTATTTATTTTTTATTTTTTTATCTTCGTGTATGTTATCTGAATCGTTTTTCTTTTTTCTTTTTATCTATCTATATATCTCTTCTATACTCTCACTCTGTTATTATTGTTATTATTATTATTATTATTATTATTATTATTATTATTATTATTATTATTTTTACACGTGATTTCCTTTTTCTCTTCTATTTTATTTTTACTTTTCTCTTTCCTTGCAAGCTTTTAAGCCTTTTCCGCCTCCATTCATTTCTTTCTTTACTTCCTGCCTCTTCACCTTCCGTCATTCTTTTTTATTATTATCTTCTTGCCTGAAACCGCCTATGTGTGTGTGTGTGTGTGTGTGTGTTTGTTTCAGATATTAGATAGGCTGCTTCCCACGCCTCAACCCTCAGGCATCAATGCAGTGACAAACACGCGGTACATACACACACAGCACATACCACTGTGTCAAGACATGTGATTGTAATTATGCACGTGTGTGTCAGGGTATGTATGTGCATGCAAGCATATACACACGCACACACACACACACACACACACACACACACACACACACACACACACACACACACACACACACACACACATAAACAAACACGGATTTGCTGCTGAGTGTGGTGAGGGGTTGGGTGGTGGTGGTGGTGGTGGTGGTGGGCGCCGCTGGTGTCTTCAGAATGAGGATCAATAAAGTGAAGAAAATGGTAGAGGGAGACGGAGGAGGAGGGGGCGGGGGGTCGCTTGATGGCCTTGGAAGGTTGACCCAGTGCGGGGGAGATTGCTTTCTGGTGACCTTGTTGATGACCTTGCTGGTAAACGGATGAGTGATTATCATACGCAGGAATGTGTGTCATCAGTCCTATTTACTTACCTGGTAACAAGGGAAGGAAGGATGTCTGTACTCTTATAGTAGTGGCGCCGCGGGAGTGTCCTATTACGGAAGGTGTTGAGTTGAGCAGGTCGACGGCCGCTCTCTCGCCCTCCCTCCCACGCTATCTGCCTGGTATCCTTTGAGGCTTTTGGGCCCAGTGGCTGCCGGCCAAACTAAGGAAGATGAGGGCAACTTTAACTATGACGCAGCAGCTCTTCAGGCTAAGAGTACTGGTGGCGGAAGAAATTTGGACGGTGATGGTGGTGGTGGTGGTGGTTCGTGTGTAGCGCCACGCCACGCCCGTCACACCACGTCACACCACCGTCACCCTCACAGCCTTTCATGTCCTAAGGTGGATATCCTTCACATGCTTCAGTCCTTGAGAGCGTGTGACGTTCTAAAGGAGCGGAAGGATCGTTATGACTTGCCACGTCACTCGCTGCAAGCTAAACAAGGAAACTTTAGGTGTTGGATGAGGTGAGGTTGAGGGTGGGTTGGGTTCCTTGCGACACACCTGCATGGGGCTTGACGGTGACCTGCTGTCCTTGCACCTTGTCCCCTGCCCCCTGCCACCTCCCCCTGCCCCTACCCCCTGCCAATGGTCGTGATGATGCACTGAGGTGGGTGTGAGGTGTTTGTATAACCTAGAGAGTGTGAGGTGGTGGGGGTAAAGGGAGGGTTTCTTCACACTTTCAGCTAATGTTTCTGTCATTGTGGTGGCGTTTTGACATCCACATCTATCCACATTTATTCATTATATTGTATTACGATTCACTATTTGAACGAGTGACTTGCTTTTGTTTGTTTACCTCGATGCGACTCATGGCAGGGAAAATCAACGATAAACCTATGACAACAGTTTATATTTACCCTTATCGTGGGCCTTAAGGTTCTGCCTGGCCTTGACCTGCTACCTGGACGCGGCTCAAGCCCAGTAGGTGAAGGAAGAGAGAGGAGGGCGGGGCGAGGAGGAGCGAGAAAATACTTAGCAGGAGGCGTGATGGAAGGAAGTATAGATAAAAGTTACGGAGAAGCAGACCATAGTAGGATTGAAAGGAGTCCTGTTGATACTACTACTACTACTGATGATAATAATAATAATAATGAGGTTTTCACTTGGAGTAGTTCGTTGCCCGCTGTCCAAGGAGGGAAGAGGCAGCTCGGCCGTTGGGAGAGGTGGAGATAAACAGTCAACAGATCGATGTAAGTAACCGTGGGTAGAGGAGAGGGTGAGGCGGAGGAAGGTAGAAAGTAGTACAAGATGCAGAGGGGTGACGATGCCTTCTCAAGAGGAGGATGTAGGAAAAGGTGAAAGGGGGGGGGGAGAGAGGTGAAGGATAGTTTTAAACGTTTGCTTGTAGAAGTTTGTATATTTTTAGTTCCTCTTTAATCTGTTAGTGTATTTGTTTTTTACGTTTTTTTTTTCTTCTGTTTTTTCTGTTTCGTGCAGTTGTTCTTTCTTTTTTTTCAGGTTTCGTATTGATAACTGTGAGACCTCGACATCACCTTTGAATAATTCCGTTTACGTGTGTGTGTGTGTGTGTGTGTGTGTGTGTGTGTGTGTGTGTGTGTGTGTGTGTGTGTGTGTGTGTATATGTATGTGCAGGACAGGGTACGGTAAGGTAGGCGCCGTGAAGTGAGACAACATGATCTTAGGTGTGACTTGAATTATTATTACGTTCCCTCCCTCGTCCTGCACCTCATCTTTGTCACTATGATAACACACTTCTTCCTCCTCCTCCTCCTCCTCCTCCTCCTCCTCCTCCTCCTCCTCCTCCTCCTCCTCCTCCTCCTCCTCCTCCTCCTCCTCCTCCTCCTCTCTATCTCAATGTATTTGGTCCATGTATTTTTTTCCACCAAATTGCTGTTATGTTTTATCAATAGTCCTGTTTTAGTTATTTTTCTTCTTTCTTTCTGGTTGTTGTTGATGAGGAAGTGATGGTGATGACAGATGTGTGTGTGTGAGTGTGTGAGTGTGTGAGAGTGTAGGTATGAGAGTAATCCCACACTCCCATCCAATGATCATGTGAAGAGTGCAGTCAGCGAATGTTTGAGTGTCTTGTCATGAGAGAGGTGAAGTGTGAGATTAACATACTACTACACTACTACTACTACTACTACTACTACTACTACTACTACTACTACTACTACTACTACTACTACTACTATCACTACTACTACTACTATCACCACTTCTATTTATTCATCTAATACTATACAAACACACACACACACACTTTTACTACTGTTTGCAATGGAATCTAAAACACAATTAAAATCCCCTTACTTTGTTTGTGTGTAGCTAAGGTGATGCATGCTTGAGGCTCTTTAAACGAACACTCTTCACCATCCTCCACCCATGTATATGAGGGTGGGGGTGGGTGGAGGGGGTGGGGCAGCGTGTCATGAGAATACAAACCTCTCTTAATCACACACTAAATTGTATGACCTGACTTACCACAACCTTGACTCACCCTCTCACCTTGAAAGCATGAAGGAGTGTTAGGTAGGTATAAGTGACCAGTATAAAAGAGGTAAATAATAGAACTTATAGACGTGTGAACTCTAATCTGGTAACACTGGAGAGAGATAATGACACAGGTATAGGACTAGGTATAGGAAGAAAAAAAAAGAAGGTAAGGTAAGGTGGGAGGAAATGTGTTTATAGTGGAAGGGAAGAGAGGATGAAAGAGATTTGGAGAGGAAAGGAAAGTATGATTTAAGAAAAATATATGTGATGGTGAGATGATGTAAGGGAAATGGAATGAAAAATGAGAGAGAGAGAGAGAGAGAGAGAGAGAGAGAGAGAGAGAGAGAGAGAGAGAGAGAGAGAGAGAGAGAGAGAGAGAGAGAGAGAGAGAGAGAGAGAGAGAGAAAAAAAAATGTCTTGTGGACCACTATTGCCATGACAACCACCATGCTATCTACATACACGTTTCCCCCTTGTGTTGTGCGGTCTTCTTCAGTGCCTGGCTCTTCCTCTTGTTTTCCTCTTCCCTTTCCTCTTTCCTCACCTCACATCCTCTCTCTCACACACACACACACACACACACGCCTCACTCGCTCGCACAGGTGGGGTGAAAGGCGAAGTGAATGTTTGACGCGCCAGTTATGTCCAAAAATATACGAGTGGTGTTATAGGCAAGCTGGCCTATTTTAAATCCTTTATATTGTCGCTGGTGAAAAAATATGATACAATCTGGATGAATCCGTACCTTTGAACAGACAGAGAGAGAGAGAGAGAGAGAGAGAGAGAGAGAGAGAGAGAGAGAGAGAGAGAGAGAGAGAGAGAGAGAAGAGAGAAAGAGAGAGATGAGTGACCAGTTGCTATCCCGTTAAGGAACAAGAGTTAAGCCAAATCCTTAGTTATCTATCACTTCCATGGCTTCCTCACGGCTGGCCAAGCATGCCTCTCTCTCTCCCTCGCCCTGGTAACGAACGCACAACATGGAAACCTGTATGTAGGTAGCCTTGACGGAGAGGGAACCGGAAACATGAACTGGTAGAAAAGAGTTTGATAAGCATTCTTCCTTCCTTCCTTCCTTCCTTACTTCCTTCCTTCCTTCCTTCCTTGCCATTACACTGCATGCATAACGAGGCCCAAGTGATGCTGCAGGAATGATCTTACTTGTCTCGTGTTACCTGTGATGCTGTGAATGTATGGAGTTTGTGAGAAGAGAAAATATATGTTGATTAAATTAAGTGTGAAATTCATCCATTTTAAAAACAGATGTGGTGTTGAAAGAAGGTACTTGTTATGTATGTATAGATTTTTTTTTAACGCCATCTTGGATATATAAATGAATGAAATGAATGACTGTTGTATACATTTTGGAATCTATCTATCGTAAGGTTGTGTTTGTTTTTTGTTTTGTTTATTTTTCTCAGTATAACAAGCTAGATTTTGTATTGTAAAGTTGGATGTAAAAATAAAAAATAATAAAATGTGACTTAGAGGGAGTGTTGACGTAGTAGTGTGTTGTGAAAGCTGTGTGTGTGTGTGACGCAGCGTGTGTGTGTGTGTGAGTGTGGTTTTTTTTTCCAGCGCTCTTGATGAAAAAAAACCACATATAACTTTTCCTCGTTTCGGATATTCTATTTTGGTTTTTTTTCTTTTTTCTGCATCAAAACACTTGGATTCTAGTATGATTACAGATTTTTTGGTGAAAGAATGTGAAAAAACAGATTTGCTTGTTTAGGTAAGCTGTGATGTGACGTTGTGTGTGTGTGTGTATGTGTGTGTGTGTGTGTGTGTGTGTGTGTGTGTGTGTGTGTGTGTGTGTGTGTGAGAGAGAGAGAGAGTAATTGCTTGAGGCAGTTGCACGAAAAAGTCACCTCAAAACCTGTATTAAATCCTGGTGTTTGAACCTCTGAAAGCAATAACGTTCTTTGAGATCAAACAAAAAACTGAAACTTCCAGCTTACAAACAGCCTATGGACACACCACTTCACAATCCTACGCAATAACCTAACCTTGCAACCACATCAAATTCGACCCTTCCAACACACATATATACGCACATGACAGAAGGCAGGCCAAGGGCAAGGATGATTAAGAAATACCAAGAAAGAAGTGACCACTGTTGTTAGTACTCCTCCACATAACAAAGAAATCAAGGCTAAGAGGATGGTGGTTGTGTCAGCGTGTGGCAGCCCGGCAGGTGGGCGTCGCGGGGCTAGGGTCTGTTTTCCTAGTGTCCTAAGGGATGAAGGTCAAATGTTCTTATCCATACTTTCTTATGTAGTACTTGGGCACCCCTATAGACCTCCTCCCTACCCCTTACCCCCGGCCCGCCCCGCTGTGAGTGGCCTGTCATCCCTCTCTAGCGGGTCTGAAGAAGGGACGGGCCTCGGGACGCCCCTTCTCTCTCTCTCTCTCTCTCTCTCTCTCTCTCTCTCTCTCTCTCTCTCTCTCTCTCTCTCTCTCTCTCTCTCTCTCTCTCTCTCTCGTGTTACGTAAAGGCGCCGAAGAGGGTTTGACGCCCGCTCTGATTTTCTTGAGTTGTTTCTTGTCAGTCTAGGAATTCAAAACTTTTCCTTCCTTACTTTTTATTGTTTATTTTGTGATGTGTCTTTCTTTTCCTATTTGACGCTTCATGTCTCTTGAGTTTTCCTTCATTTTTTTCCCTCAAAGTGGAGAGTTTTCCCGTCGACATGACAGGAGTTTCCCATAATGACCGCTCTGAATAGCCCTTAAGGAAACACGCTTTTCATTCATTTCATCCGCTTTCCAGTTTTCTTCGCAGGGAATTAGAACTGGAGTGAATAGCGAGTTCTCAAACCTTAATTTACTTCGTTAAGGGGGGAAGGGAAGGCCTGAGGGTGCGACAAACTAACGCGGCTCTGTCCTGTGGGAGGTTTTGTCTGTTGTTATAGCGGCAGAAGCCTCGTGGGACTGACTGGTAGGTAGCTATTGATCATTGTAGCGAGGTGGTGGTAGTGGTGGTGGTGGTGTTAGGCCTTTGGAGATGGCTGTACATAATGGTGGTGGTTATGGTGGTGGGCGAGGGTGTGGTAACGAAGGAAATGGCATTATGTTGTTATGTTGGTGTGGTGGCGGGGGTGGGAGTGTTGGTGTGGTGGCGGGGGTGTAGGTGTGTTGGTGTTGGTGTTGGTGTGAGTGCCTCGTAGGTTTGGCAACACGTGTAATCAGAGTTGGTGTCACCTTAATTTCCCAGACTCTTATCACCGTCGCAAGGAGGCAGCCCAAGGACACTAATTGTTTACGATAAGAAATGTGCGGCAACTGATGGTGGAGACGATGCGTTACGGCCTAAAACAGCTACACTTACGACAACCCGACACCCACAAATATAGTAATGGCCGTGATGTTTAAAAATAATATTACTGTTCGGAATTCACAGTAACAATCGGGTTATGTCCGCCTCAGTCACTTGTATTATGTTAAATGTTTGAATGGAATCATGTTGTCGATGCGTCGCCTGCACACCCCACCACTCTGGTAAAGCGAGGAAAGTTACGCAGTGAGGAAGGTGAAGAGGTTTCCGTGAAGCCGACTTCCCTCACCTCACACACTTCCTGGTGACTCTAGCAGCGAATGCGACGCTTGCTGAGATCACCAAGACGCCAAGACGCCGCATCCGCCTACGGCCATTGATTTGCCAGACAACACTCGGCAAGGTGTGTGGAGGGTGCCGCTGCGTTGCAGGCCGCGCTAGCCCCGTCAGCTGTTCCCGTTGGGGACTGCAGAGTGGCGCATAGACGCCCCGCGGAGGTTGTATAGGGCTCGGATACCACCATTAAGTTTGTTAAGGAGCCGCTGACACTGGCACTGTTTGTGGTGATTCCTGTTTGTTGGTGTTCAAAGGAGGAAGTATCATTAGGACGAGTCATTGTTAGTGAGGGTCAACACTGACCTTGGCCGGTACTGGATGGTGACCTTGACCTGCTGGTGTGAGTGAGCGGCCCTGGCTGTGTGTGTGTGTTTGTGCGTGTGTGCGTGAGGGCGGCGCACCTTTAGTGTGGTCCGGTCCAAGCCACCCCATTGTTCCCTGGCCGCGCGGCTATTTTCAAAACACTAATTAAGCATTGGAGTCAGTTTTGTAGCGTTAATTACAGGTTTGGGGAAATTTTTAATGTTTATGTGTGTGTGTGTGTGTGTGTGTGTGTGTGTGTGTGTGTGTGTGTGTGTGTGTGGTTGGGTCATGGTATTGTGTGGAAGGTGTTTGTCGTGGCGTTAAGAGTACACCCACGAAGCAGCAGCAGCAGCAGCAGCATTACGTGTAGTGAGTGAGGGTGAGGGCATGAGGAGGCTTGGCCCGTGCTCGCCGTGCCGCCAGATGAGGAGAATTGGATGATATGTATTGGCTAACCTACCCTCGTAGAGCCTCGCTGCAGCCTGGGTCAGGGAGGGGAACGCGGCGGTGTAGTGGTGGTGTGGTAGTGTGGTAGTGTCTGGTACTTTGTGATGCTGTAGTAAATGTGTGTTTTGAGGACAGTGAAGTAATTATTATCCAGATCACCACGTGACTATTTTATCATAATTATAGTTAGAGCAAATGTGATTGCTGGACATTCTGTGTTTCATATATTAATTTTCCTTCACTTTTTTTGGGATTGCCATTAACTGCTGATCTTTCATTGTTCATATGTTCAACCTTAGACCATATCACCATTCAATGCGGGAAAATTGGCTCTCGGAACAAACTTTCACTTGAGTCGTATTGGTTAAAATTTAATAGTTAGCGGAGAAATTCAAGAAATCTCAAAATCCATAAATATCTTCTTAGGGCACAGCGCGTTGAGTATACCATACCATACCATACCATGCCATACCATACCATACCCGGTGGTCTATATGGTCTGTGTTACTGCGTAGTGTCTGTGTTGGGGAATCATTTACTGTCAGGCTTATAAGACGTTGTGACGGCAACCACCGCGTCCCCACACTTACCTCTTTACATTGCTGGCGGAGCGTGAATCTCGCCTCCTTGTAATTTGACGAAGGGGTGACGGTTATGCAGCTGATGGGGCGCAAGGGTGTAAGGGTGTAAAGAGTGGGATGGTGGAAGATGGTGGAAGAAGGTTGAGGCAAGGCACGTTGGGGGGTCAGGGAGGCGGAGGTGAGGGGGTCCAAGTGTGTGCTAATGAGAGGTAGGTAAATAAAGGGGCGACGGTAAGGCGTGAGGAAAGAAGCGGACAGGAAGCAGGAAACGGTGAGGAAAGGTGCATAGAATAATGAGAGAGAGAGAGAGAGAGAGAGAGAGAGAGAGAGAGAGAGAGAGAGAGAGAGAGAGAGAGAGAGAGAGAGAGAGAGAGAGAGAGAGAGAGAGAACTCAACTCCAAGCTACGTGAAAACATTCCTTCCTTACAAATTTCATATTGCCATTTTTCAACTCCAAGCTCTGCGAAAAGTTTTGTGCTTGGAACCTGACTACCTCTTTATTTTGGGCATCACTGTTTTGACGGGTGTCACAAACTAACATATTCCATCATGAAAGTCTCGCTCAAGATTGTTGGTGTTGAAGTGTTGAACAAGGAAGACGCTCGAACGCCTACGAAGCTCACTGTATCGTACAAGGGCTGGTGGCACTCGCCGCTACTACACGTACCATTGGCTACGGCGCCGTTGCGTGACGGTATCCAAGCAACGCGCAAGGAGGGAAAGATCACACTGATCCAGCGGTTCCCTGAAACAACGGCGCCGATGTTTCGTGTGAAAGGTCGGAACAGCAAGCTTGTGATCCGGCTGTACGCGGGACACAGTCTGAGGACGCAAGCCAAGGTGACGGTGGGGGACCTTGTGTCTGCCACTGCCGAAAGGATGGTTAAGGTGCCCTTCAAGGAAATAAAGGACGGGAAGGTGGAAAAAGCCTTCCTGTCGGTGGTACAAAGCTCACCCATCTCGACCCCAGCTCCACCTCCTGTCCAACCATTAAGACACAACGTGATTCTTGACATATATCCCCAGTACACCTTTCCATTGGGAGAATATGAGCCCACCCAAGCCAGGCTAAAGTATCTGGTGCAGGAAACATACGGTCCTTGGCCTGATACCAAGGAGTGGCTGCTGACTCCCAGCCACACCTCACAATGCGTCCGTGAAGACAACACATCCCTGCCCACCTTGGAGGACGACTCCACATCCCTGCCCACCTTGGAGGACGACTCCACATCCCTGCCCACCTTGGAGGACGACTCCACCCACGGAAGCGAGTATTTATCATGCCAAGGAAGTGAGGACGACTCCAGCCGAGATGACGAGTATCACTCCAGCCGAGGAAGTGAGGACTCCACCCAAGGAAGTGAAGGTGACTCTCGCCGAGTTTTTGCCTTCCCATTTATTTCGTATTTGAAGAACCTTCTCTTCGACTTCCTTTCTTCCCTATTCAAAACAAGTGTGAAGAAGGAGTATGAGATTGTACAAAGTAAATATAATAATGAAACTGAACACCATCTGTGGAACCAAGTGTTCGGGGAACACTCCAGCCGAGGAAGCGAGTATCACTTCAGCCAAGACGAAGACGAAGCTCCACACCAGTTAGCGGACGTTGATGCCAGCTTTGTGCTGCTGTGGAACCAAGTGTTCGGGGAACACTCCGGCCGAGGACGCGAGTACCACTCCAGCCGAGGAGATGAGGATGACTCCAGCCGAGGAGATGAGGATGACTCCAGCCGAGGAGATGAGGATGACTCCAGCCGAGGAGATGAGGATGACTCCAGCCGAGGAGATGAGGATGACTCCAGCCGAGGAGATGAGGATGACTCCAGCCGAGGAGATGAGGATGACTCCAGCCGAGGAGATGAGGATGACTCCAGCCGAGGAGATGAGGATGACTCCAGCCGAGGGAATGAGGATAACCACGTAACGGAGCCTCCGCGGCACCACGAGGCAGATCACAAATGTGAGACCGCAGAAGATTATGATGGGGACACAAGTGCCCCTAACACGGTAGAAGAGGATTCCCCTTGCGAAATGACGCCCCTGGGGACTGCAGAGGAGTATGATGGCATCAAGACTCCTCTCGACATTGAAAAGGATGAAAAGCGTCTCGTAGATGGATACTCTCCCATCCCTGAAGAGACCGATGATACTCAACACAGCGGAGAGAAAGACTTATCATCTAGCCTGCGCTCGGCGCAGAAGGAAGCCCAAGGAAACAAGGCACGTCACAGAAGGAAGCAAAAGTCCTTCAAGTCCTTGGAGAGTCCTGCTAAAAGTATCAGGGACGCAGACCACGTGAGAGGCGCCTCTCTCTGGGATTATGTAGCCAAGTGTGCCGGCGTGGTGGCTATGGGACTCATTGTGTACAACAGCGTGGTGGAGTTCAACAAATACTACTGATGAGTGAGTGACATTGTTTGACGCTACACAAACAAACAATGGCCGCCGCCACATGAAGCCTAACACCACCTCATAGGAGTGTCAGGTGTGCAAACTGAACGATCACTAAACAAAAAGAAGCCGCACTCACCACAAAGGAAAAACTCCAGCCGAGGAAGTGAAGATGACTCTCGCCGAGTTTTTGCCTTCCCATTTATTTCGTATTTGAAGAAGCTTCTCTTCGACTTCCTTTCTTCCCTATTCAAACAAGTGTGAAGAAGGAGTATGAAAGCCGCGGCATCATTGAAGCTCCACATCAGTTAGTGGACGTTAGATGAACCAAGTGTTCGGGGAAGTCTGAGGTGGAACAACATTACCTTCCAACGAGAAGAAAGAAAATAAAGAAGAAAAGTGCAATTATTTCCCAAGTTACCGTCGTCTGCACGTAGAGAACAACTGAAACCACCTCGTGTCACCAACCTGTATGATCCAAACCTTAAATTGATAACATGACAATCGTTGTTGCAATGATCAATTATTTAAAGTGACAATACAATCACGTGACGCTCGGCTCAACCAAGAAAATGTGCGAGTTATTTTTCGGTCCATGTTCACTAAATTTATCTTTTTCTTGTTGTATGATTTAGTTTTGATTTATTAAAATGTTTGTAATATTTCTTAAAGTATTATTGTCCTTTATTTTGTCAGAATATATTGTTGCTGCTGTTGTTGTTGTTGCTTATGTAATTTCATTTAATTAAAAGTGACTGTAATTATTATACATAACATTTTACAAACGAAAAACATTACACTTTCTCTCTACACATTTACTTGTTTTTGTCCCATTGAGAGAGAGAGAGAGAGAGAGAGAGAGAGAGAGAGAGAGAGAGAGAGAGAGAGAGAGAGAGAAAGAAAAAAAAAGAAGTGGAGAGGCTGCTGTCTCACCCTGGCGCCCGCTGTCCAGATTCCACTCCGTTGCGTCATGTGTCTCACTCATGCTGATGGAGAGTCATTTGGCGCGTCACTCGGGGGTTTAGGGAGACGAGGCAGGGCAGGGCAGGGCAGGGCAGGGCAGGGCAGGGCAAGGCAGGGCGGGGCGGGTATCGCAGTGGCACCGTATCTTAAGGAACAGCGGCTACCTAGAGGCGCTGATGGGTGCTATAGTATCTACGGAAGCTTATAGATGTCTCGCTGCTAGCTGATGACACTGAATGACAAGTAAAAAGACAAAAAAAGACAAGTGAGTGAACAAGGGATGACGGAGGAAGGGAAACGAGGAACGAGGAACGAGGAACAAGGAACAAGGAACAAAGTTGATGGGAAGCCTTGTATAACCTGCAAGGTCATTCACCTCTAATGCTGACCCGGGTCACTATCTCACACACACACACACACACACACACACACACACACACACACACACACACACACACACACACACACACACACAGCCTCATTAACGCAAGACAAAGACTGCTAGCCCCCAGCAGTCGTCCCGTCCTCCTGTCCTGCTTCTAGTCCCCGAGGCGGCTGGAGGGAAGAGAGAAAGAGCCTCAGAATACAGTCGCTTCATTACACTGAGGCAAATCGTCACCACCAAGGCTCTTCGTTTACTAGGTCATTTTTGTCACCGTCCGTCCACCTTACTTATCCCTGTCCGTTTTTCCGTCCGTCCGTCCCCTGTCAGAACGTGCCGCCGCAGAACCATTACCTCCGGCCATCGCATCCATAACGTCACCACCGCCGATACATGTATATATCCGGATGCTATTAAACAAAATGCCACCACCACGACCTTTACAAAACGACTGACCCTTCTCTCTCTCTCTCTCTCTCTCTCTCTCTCTCTCTCTCTCTCTCTCTCTCTCTCTCTCTCTCTCTCTCTCTCTCTCTCGCTCTCGGTCTCTCTCACTCGCTCCTGCTCTTATAAATGACGTAACAATAAAGGAATCGTTGCGGACGGACATGTCTTCTCGGCCCCACTTGAGACCCGTAAAAATGGCGGGAAAACATCACATACATCAATAAACGAAGGAATATCTCTAACATTTCCTTTATTAAACTGATCCGAGAAGCTGCATCACCTTCTCTCTCACCCTCGCCAGGACGTGACTAAAACCACTATATAGGGATGTCCGGGTCTCGGCAGGAAATGTACCGGGGATGTGTACACCTTTAGGGTTCGTGTTTAGGTGACGTGTGGGAGGGTGGCGGTTCTAGGAGAGGTGTAGAGTGTTATTTTTGATGTTGTAGGGAAGGAAATCGTTGTTTGGGGTGGTGAATTTTGTCTTTTTTTCATTCTTTAACCTTCTTCTTCTTCTTCGACCTTAGATGAGATGGGATGCGTGAAAAATATAATACACAGTTCCCATAATATAATCGAAACAGACTTCAGGAAACTGGGTCACTGTGTAAATCTTCTTGGCCACGTAAAGCTCAGTGCATTTCACAGTCTTCAGTAAATGGTGTGAAACGGATCTAAGCCTTTGTGCTCGACTCTGGCGCGTTGACAGAGTTGGGCAGCTGTTTTAAATCACCCTTTAGGAGCTGTGTGGGTCCCCTTACTCCTCTTTCCACTGATTCATATAGGAACCAGTGGAGTAATTATTAACAGGAAGCTATAGATACAAGACCACTTGGCGGAGACTCAAGTGGCGGCCTGTGATCGAGTGTCTTAGCCTCGACGTGTAAATAAGTGATGTAATAAATCATACAGGTGCTTTACGGGTGTGTATTTTTAATTTATTCATTTTATTTATTTATTTTGTTATCCTTTATCCGTGGCGCCGGTATGCTTAATGGATGCCTTATATCGTCGGCCTCGGCCCCGTTAGTAGCGCTGGTTAGATGTCTTGTAATAATGGTACAGTATTAATGACTCCTTTCCCCTAATGCCCAGCCGTGACCCGTAATGTGACGAGGCTTAAGGAAGGCTAAGTGTTAGTGTGTGTCCTCCCTCACTACATGCTTTTATATAAGGTGTTTGTCATCACTCAAGGCTCGAGGCATTGTGTAAAGGTATTAATGTGATGTGTGATGCCAGACATGTTCCGTAAGTGCTTGTTGGGTATACGATGTACTGACCAGAGCATGACAACTAATAATTGAATTGAACCAAGAATCAGAGCAACACACACACACACACACACACACACGGCCCGGCACACACACCACACACACCAACACCTTAATTAAGACTCCCTTTGAACTAACCGTCACCACCACCACCACCACCAACACCACCATCACTGATCACTCTTTCATCGCCTCTTCCAGCTTATCTATACCGACCTTTTTGTTCAGATTCAGATTAGATCACCATGCAGAGTGTCATGGTGCTTTGGGACTTGTAGGAACAGCTTAGTGCACCGCGTCCTTAGTGTTTGTGTGGAGGAAAGACTTGATACAATCCTTTAATGATCAGCCTTTTACGTGTTAGCTAATGAGTGGATGTAAATAGTTAATTATTCTCTCCTGTTTTGTGAGTTGATTTTGTTCTTTGACTGTTGTGATATTAGTAACCTTGATGATATGTTTTGTTTTGTTTTGCTTGCTTGGTGTCGTCACTTTGCAGACTTCGTGAAATCCTTTGCGTGGAGCTGAAGGAAAGGTCGACTTTAATCTGGCGAGGCTATGCAAGGCTTCTATTAACTTTTTTATTTATTTATTTATTTTTTTTGGTTTAGCAAAGGACGTTATTGAATCAGTGGCGCGGCTACCTACCACGACCTTCCGCTTTACGTTTCAAGGGCAAGGTGAAGCTTAAAGAGAATTGCACCCTAGAATGGGGAGGGAGGGAAGAAGGAAGTCAACGTTATGCCTCGCTGCCTGATTTTTATTTTTATTTATTTTTTATTTATTTATTTATTTTTTTGTCCTAGTTACGTCTTGAATCCTAAACCTTCTTTTCTGATTGAAGTTTATATATTAACATTGTATGGATGGATTTAAACTTACATATAGGTGAACACGAGTATTATTTGGCATCTCTTCCTCTCCTTTCTCCTTATACTATTCGTTTTTTTCCTCTTCCTAGCCTCCCCACCACCCCCCCACCCCACCCCCACACACACACACCTTCGCACACATGTCTGCCTCCACACTCAACCTGAAACACTTGTAACACTTGTGCACATCTCGGTGGGATTATTTTGTTTTTATCTCTATGAAATATATACACGTGGCCAGGATGAGGCAAGCGTGTTACATAATCATTTCAGTTTGTTCAGTTGACAAGACAACCACTGCGTCTGTGTGTCTGTCTGTCCTTGACCATTCGTGTGTGTGTGTGTGTGTGTGTGTGTGTATGTGTGTCAAATCTATACACTTAATCGTACTATGCAGGCAAAATAAGAACATAAGGAAGGAGGCTGCAATAGGCCAGTTGACCTACACAATTAAGGCAGCATTAATAAAAAAAAAAACTAAACTAAAACAGCAATTAGAACTACTACTAATACTAAAAATTTTCTCTTCTACGTCGAATATAAAAATCACCCTTATGATTGCGTATACATAACCATTCTTCTTCTTCTTCTTCTTCTTCTTCTTCTTCTTCTTCTTCTTCTTCTTCTTCTTCTTCTTCTTCTTCTAAGCTTCAGGTAATTCGTCTTCATCATTTTAGTGACTTGAGAAACTAGACCAAATTTACCTTCATTATGTATGTCCACGCAAGAGAGAGAGAGAGAGAGAGAGAGAGAGAGAGAGAGAGAGAGAGAGAGAGAGAGAGAGAGAGAGTGAGAGTGAGAGTGAGAGAGAGTAAACACCTTGTCTTCCTACCTCGTTGCCTTGGTTACCTTCAACTGTTTCCTCATTTTTCTGATTGAGGCGCCGTGAGAGGGAGAGAAGAAAGAAAAAAAACTTAACGAAATGTGAGTTGCAACGTATTGCTTCACTAATCAATGGCGTTACGTTAGGTAGGTCAACGGTTTACCTTGTTTTTGGGAAGTCGATGTTTTGCGTCCGTGTGATGAAATATTTTGTTGTCGTGTGTAATAGAAAGGAGTACTAAGTAAGAACAGACAGCAACAGTCCTACTGGGCCTAACGAGGCTGTCTGTTTAGCTACACTACTACTATAATATCTACTTGATAGAGACAAAAGGACAGCAAAGTGTTTTTAATTTTGTTTATACCTCTTCGTTATAACCTGAGGCTTTGTGTGTGTGTTTATAAGCGTGAATACCGTATAAGTAAATGATAATATGATAGTAGTGTGTGGGAATGTGATAAATAGCTTCAAAAAGGTTAGATTTGGCTTCACTAAATAAAGTTAAGTTAAACACGAAATGCATCTGTGTATTGAAATCTTTAAACTCGTCGATGTTTTTATTATTTAGTTTTAACGGTAATCATAAAACAAGTATGTACATTCATTGAATCATAAAATGCATTTACACTTACATACAAGTGTGTTTATATCTCACTGAATTGAACGTATAAATAAAACAGGGTCGAGCAACACGCCTTGGGGAACACCGCCGGTCACTGCTCTCCACACAAGTCATAGCTTTATTTAGTTACATTCTTAAGCTGATTCATCTTTCTCCCGGTGTCTCTGCCCATGAAACGTGCCTGGGAACACCTACTCAGCCTTCCGTGAGCCTTTACCGCCGGTCATCTTGCGCGTGGTGTCTGTGTGGTAAAGAAGAAGTGGAAGGGAGTTTGGTGTCATATCTAACGACACGTGACTCAGTTCTTTACGAGTTGCATCAGTGTTGATCATGTAGGTTGTGTGTTGACTAGTGTGTTTGGGGTCACCTTTTATGATGTGTTTATGTGTTCTCGCGTGCCCTAACGAGGAGGAGGAGGAGGAGGAGGAAGATGATGATGATGATAATGATAATGAGGAAGAAGAAAAAGAAGAGAACGTGCTAGAAGAGGAAGTGGAAGAATTCGTAGAAGAGGAGGAAGAGGAAGAATTAGGTCAAGGAATATCATCTTTTTTCATTCCCTTTCCTCCCTTTAAAGGTCATTGAACTTTGAAATCTGACCTCGGAGTCGGAAGAAATGTGGGAAAGGAGGGCAAGCACGTGTGACTGTGGGAACGAGAAAGTGTGTGCGTGTATGTGTGTATATGTGTATGTGTATATATATTTTTTTTTTTCTCAATAGCGAAGATTTTTCATAACTCTACATTTTGTCTTCTCACTCCTCCTCTCCTTCTTCTGTGACCTGTGGGAGACGCGGATAGGTCAGGTCACATAGCTAAGAGAGGAGTCATGTATCTGCTTCCCTTCTCACCCCTTCCTCACCCCTTCACCCAACTGCGTATTCCCTTTCCTCACCCCTTCCTGAGCCTCGTCCAGTTGTTTTTCAGTCACTTTTTTCAGTCACTCCTGCACGCCCCTTCCTTCCTTCTCTCTATTCATGACAAAACATTCCCTCCCCCCTAATGGTAGTTACTCTCTCTCTCTCTCTCTCTCTCTCTCTCTCTCTCTCTCTCTCTCTCTCTCTCTCTCTCTCTCTCTCTCTCTCTCTCTCTCTCTCTCTCTCTCTCTCGTAGTTGTGGCTGTAAGTTAGCTTCTTTTCTTCCTTCTTGATGGGAGTTAAATATATCGTGTAGGGGGAGCCAAGGGAGAGGCTATTCTAGGGAAGATTACCAACGGAGTGTGCATGGTGGGTGTTGCCTGAAGGGAGGGAGGAGAGGGGCTGAAAGAAGAGATAAGAGAGGAGGAGGAAGAGGATGTGGAGTGTAGAAAAGTGGAGTGAGATGTAATACAATGTTTGAGGGAGTGAGGAAGGAAGGAAGGAGAAGAATGAGTGAGTGAGAGAGAAAGTAATGTTGGCGAGTATGAGTGAGTGGATGTAGTCGTGTAGTCGAGGCGTCACTATAAAAAATCTAAACCTGCGCCACTAACGGGCAAGAGGCCATCCATCTTAGCCTCAATAAAGCCTATCGTCGCCACAGGTTTGTAATGTAAAAAAAAAATTATAATAAATAAATAAATATGCCTTGACAACAACATGTCCTGCCATGCATCCTGGAGGTCCTTACTTACACACTCATTCTGACGTCATGCCACACATTTATTCATCCAGGTGTATTCTTTCTTATTTCTTCTAGCTGTCCTTGGCATTTCCTATTCCGTCTATTAATGGATAACTAAATATATGGCGGAGTTATGCAACGTAACGGTGATGTGAGACTAACGTTAACTCTTGCCCTAACGACTCTTTCTTTCGTTTGTTTGAGAAGTAAGGAGTTAGAAGAGACAACGAACACCTCTAATCACCTGACTGGATCGTTAAGGGTTGAGGTAGCATAGGCAGACACCACCACCACTACCACTACTACCGCCACTTTCTGTAACGACCAAACTAGACTGTAAACGATGTCATTACGTCACGTTAGGACCACTGAGGACTCGAGTTTGATTCCAATCCTTGACTTATTATGTTAATGTCGCTGGCCAGTCCCAACCCCGCCCCAACCTGCCCCGCCCCGCCCTGCCCCGCCCCTCGTAGCTGGCAGCCTTGATCTCCTCCTCCCCCGAGTGGCCTTGACCGTGACTTTCTTGAGTAACTTGATGAGCCTGTGGCCACTTCACCTTCACTTCTTTAAACAGCCGCTCTACTTGATCTGTAATGCCACTCCCTCATGCCCTTGTGAGCCTGTTACCAAGCTGGGATAGTGATAGTGATAGTGTACTGCCATGAGAGGAGGTCACCGCACTGCCACCACCACCACCAACCACTCCGGAGTGAACACGCGTACAGGCTGGAGTGACGAGTTTACTGAGTGGTAGATTTATCCGTTTTGTTTTCCCACTTTGCTGAAGCGACCTTCCTCACCTTTTTATGTATGTGGTGCCTTTAATGTGGAGTGTTTCGTGGTGACTCTGCGGGACTGATGAGGGTGAAGGTGATGGTGATGGTGTGTGGTGATGACAGAAGGGCTGAGGGTAAGGATGGGATCAGTAGGTACACTTTACATACATTTACACACGTAGGTTGGGAGGAGAGTGCATAGCCTCGGTGTGCTGACGTCATAATACTGGCCACGCCTACCTCACCTATCCGCCATGACTCACCTCTCGGCCCTTACGCTGATTAACACATGTGCCTAATCACCTAACACTGCCGAACACACGCAGGGAGGGAGTAGCAGCACCTCAGAGCACCATTCAAGGTGTACTTATAATAGTTATATATTAGTAGTATATACATGTGCTCCCGTGTGTATGTACAGCGTCTGGCGGCACCTAAGACACCAAGATTTATTTCGGCTTAAGCTTAACATGGAAAAATGTGAATGATTATGAACGATAACGAGGGAAATGGCGCCTTAATACGACGTAAGGATACTCGTCGCTCTGTTTCCTCGTGTATTAGTTCTCTCTTAAGCCACTAACCTACCTAACCTAACCTAAACACACCTTCCCCGCCGTTAGTTAGTCAGTCAGTTAGGAAACCACAAAATGGGACAATGTAGTGAAGAGAGAAATAATGTTCCATACACAAGCCTCTCCTCTCCTTTCCTCTCCTCTCCTCTTCTCTCTTCTCCTCTCCTCTCCTCTCCTCCACACCCCGCCCACACACCTATCATACTCTCTCAGTGTTGACCTTACCTTACCTTACTCATCACCTCCACCAACCTCACAACTACGCCGTGACCTTGACTGACCCAAGGTATGTGCGTCACGATCTCACTGACCTCATAGCGCGGTGGGCGGCCGGGGTGGTCACGGTATTGACGAGTGGGCGGGTTCTAGGGCGTGCGCTGGCTCTCCGGCTGCGCGTGAGAGAGAGAGAGAGAGAGAGAGAGAGAGAGAGAGAGAGAGAGAGAGAGAGAGAGAGAGAGAGAGAGAGAGAGAGAGAGAGAGGCTTACAGTTATCATGCTTTAACAGACATCTGATTTTGCGTCTATGGGAAAAGGGTTGGGAGGGGAAGTAAGGTAAATGGTGATGAGTTAGTTTGGCCAGGTAATTGGGGCTTAATTGGCTAGTAATGAGGTTCAGGTGGAGAGAGAGAGAGAGAGAGAGAGAGAGAGAGAGAGAGAGAGAGAGGAGAGAGAGAGAGAGAGAGAGAGAGAGAGAGAGAGAGAGAGAGAAAGAGATGCAGTCACATAAAACAACATAAACAGTGTAGCCAATTAACACACATACACAGACCCTATGAACTGTCAATACCACCTGGATGCTGTCTGTCTGTCTGTCTGTCTGTCTGTCTGTCTGTATGATGCTCTTATCTCAGACTTAGACTCACGTGTTCGTCTCGTTACACTAAACACGAGACAGGTATAGGTGGTCTGTTTTTTATCGCGTCCCCCTTACCTCCCTGTTAATAAGGTATCAGGTGTGGAAGGAAGATCTGATTACATCTATAACCTATGTATATCTCTCTCTTTTTTTTTCTCTCTCTCTCTCTCTCTCTCTCTCTCTCTCTCTCTCTCTCTCTCTCTCTCTCTCTCTCTCTCTCTCTCTCTCTCTCTCTCTCTCTCTCTCTCTCTCTCTCTCTCTCTAGTAGTAGTAGTGGTATCAAATTGGTGTTAGGGGTGATGAAGCAAGTGGAAAATTGCCTTTTTTACCAAGTTACAGGTCCATAGAACAGAGAGAGAGAGAGAGAGAGAGAGAGGGAGAGAGGGAGAGAGAGAAATATGTTGATTCAATAACCGGAATGACGTGGAAATAACTTACTTAGAAGGGAGTTTGTATAGATAAACGCTGCCAAGAACGTTAATTTAAACTTCATTCTAATTATACGATGCTAACCTGTTGAATGTTTGATATATGCAAGAAAAATAATTCTACCGACTTATGAAAATAATAAGTCTGATAAACACTTTTTTTTTATTTTATTTGTTGATAGAAAAGTTATCCCGTGGGAAAAAAATAAATACTGTGTTTATCGCTCTATTTTTTTCCCTTTTTGCCAATTAGGAAATATTCACGTCTTTTTTTGTGTGCAAATTTAGAAGTCATGCACCGTTGCAATTCCATATTTTCCATTCTATCATCATAAGAGTGACATCTGGCGGCCAGTTTTCCTTATTCACTCTTCATCATCCCGACATTAATTTATTTTTCCGTTTGTTTATTTTTTAACCTCACATCTGTCCCCCAACGAGTGAATGAAAAACAAAAATAAGTTGAAAAAAACGGACAAAAGAACATCGTAACAATACTATCACGGGAAAGTGGAAGGCGTTTAATTAGTTTTCAACCAAGATATAACACTCACACTCGACACACTTATGGTACGCTTTAAAAAGTCTCTAACTATCGTCAATGCCACTTATACTTTAACTTTGATGGCCATTGCTTCACTACACCCTAAGATGTTTCACGTTCAGTAATATAATACATTTTCCCCACCATGAGCTTGCTAACGACTTTCTGTTAGTATTGAATGTTGCGAGGCAGGTGTCTTTTACCTTTATCCTTGAGGCTTGTCGCTACAAACAAAGACAATCCCGGGAATCAACAATACTCACACAATCCTGAGTGACAGTTCGCGGGAAGTTCGTCCATGAACTCCCAATCGCCTATTATGTGACAGGCTGTAACACCATTGTTTTGAACGTGTTGCCGCGGCTGTTCAAGCAACTCTCAGCTTCAAATTTACAACACAACATCCTGCCTGCCACCCGAACACCGCCAGCCTGCCGCCATGCCGCCGTGCCCCCGCGGGGTGCATTCCGCAGAGGCACTGCGGCTGCCGGGACGCCGTAGTGAGCGGCAACCATTGATTCCAACAGTTGGCCTCAGAGGAACGCTAAGCCAAGCCAAGCCAGGCCAGGCCAGGCCAGGGTAACACTTGGAGGTCATTTCATTCAGATGATTTGATACACATTGCAAGCATGAACAGACTGCGGACATGACGTGGCGAGTCGTCATCGTCAATTGTATCACGCCTGTCTTATTTCACGCCTTTAAATGTCTTCTTTCTGACGTGACATGTGGTGAGTGAGCATCTGGTAAGCACACAGCGGTGCAGTCAAGTGCTTCTGCGGCGGTTTTCACACAGTGTTCCGGCGAGGCAGCGCTTCTACCCATCATGTTGACTTCCTGCACCTTCAGATCACGACAGATTTGACTTCCTCATGTTGTGCATCATGAGGCCGGGGTGGGGGGGGGGGTCCAATACTAAATCTGGGAGACAGGATAAAAGTTTTGCTTTGTTCCTTGTTTTTCATAGAGTGTATGTTTACGTTTATCCTGGCAATGGTGGTGGTGATGGTGGTGTCGTGTTCCTCTTCTGTCCACTACCATTTCCTAGACAAGGCTTCACAAGGGGAGACACAGTGTAAATAAAGGTTGTGCTGGAGAAGGTTATTTTAAGACAATCAGCTTGGATAAAGGGGAAGATGCATTGTAATCAAATCAAGGCTGTGTTCCTGGTAGTATCACATCACCTGTCCTCACCTTGGCTGGAGTGAAGCAGGGATTCAGTTATTTTCACCCACTCCCACACCTGAATCCCTGACGGGGCTGGGGTCACGGGATCCTGCACTGCACATCTCTACATCTCCTGAACATGATTAGGAAAGCATCAACAGTCGTCATGGTATATTTATGTGATTCATTTCATATGTTGTGCCTTGAGTCAGGTCAGATAAGGAACTGACTCATTTCCTGACTATTTAGCGCACTAACCGACCACCCTTACTTACACCTTCACGAACATGACCATTAAAAGTATATGTTAGGTTAGGTTAGGTTAGGTTAGGTCTCCTTCTCCTCCTCCTCCTCCTCCCTTACCACTGATAACGTTATAGAAAGATGAAAACAATTAGTAATCAGTATTCCTAACCATTCCACGGTGGATCTGGGAAGCTTTTTAGAATCTCGGGTAAGTCTTAAAGAGCTTTAAGACTTCCCAGAGAGTCCTTAACACTTCTCTCTCTCTCTCTCTCTCTCTCTCTCTCTCTCTCTCTCTCTCTCTCTCTCTCTCTCTCTCTCTCTCTCTCTCTCTCTCTCTCTCTCCGACCCACCAGGTGATTCGAGCTGCTTATCTCCATGGAAAGTTTTCTTCTTTCTTTATCAGAACACACACACACACACACACACACACACACACACACACACACACACACACACACACACACACACACACACACACACACACATTTGGTGGTGGATAGAGAGAGAGAGAGAGAGAGAGAGAGAGAGAGAGAGAGAGAGAGAGAGAGAGAGAGAGAGAGAGAGAGAGTTATGGCAGTCCTTTCAAAACATTCCGTCGTCTGCAGAATTAAAATTACTGTCATTTTCTCCAGAGTTCATGAGTCAAACTGCGGGGAAGGAGGAGGACGAGGAGGAGGAAGAATAAGAGAAAGAGGAGGAGGAGATAAAATAATATAGAACAATTACATGACCTAGTCTTCTTAATTTTACTAGGAAGATGAGGTCCTGGTGTGAGGGGGAAGGGGAGGATGTGAGGGTGTGTGAGGGGATGTGAGGGGAATGTGTCTGTCATCTGCTTCCCATTGACACTGATACAAGGAGGAGGAGGAGGAGGAGGAGGAGAGGAAGGGTGATATAGGGATAGTTTTTGGTGGAGGAGTAGAAAGGAAGGAGAGATGAGGTAGAATGTGAAAAGAGGAAGGAGTAGAAGGCTTGGTGGTGGAGTATGAGAGGGTGGAGAGACGAGGAGTAGGAGGAGGGAAGGAGATCTAACCTAACCTAATATGACATACTTGTACTTAAGATTTCTTCTCACGGTGGTAGAGAGAAAGGGAAAGTCTGCATTATCTGTGTGTGTGTGACTTGCCTTAACCCTGACACACACACACACACACACACACACACACACACACACACACGAGAGCGGAGGGAGGGTGTGCGTTGGTAAGTCGGCGGGGCGGGTAGTTGCTTTGGGGTGGGAGTCGGGCAGTCGGTGTCCCGCCCAGTCAGTCACCAAGTGTGGGCGGGGGACGGGGTTTGGGGGGGGGCGTGGGACAGTCGGTTCAGGAGCAATACCATGGAGTCCTGTGGAGGCGTGGGAAAAGAGAGAGAGAGAGAGAGAGAGAGAGAGAGAGAGAGAGAGAGAGAGAGAGAGAGAGAGAGAGAGAGAGAGAGAACGTAACTGACTGTCTTTTCTTTTTTAGCATCGTTATCTGCCGTTATCCTTATCTTTCTCACTAGTACATTATTATCTTGGCTGTTACTGTTATCCTTCCTCCTCCTCCTCCTCCTCCTCCTCCTCCTCCTCCTCCTCCTCCTTTACTTAAACATAATTACTGAAGTGAAAGGCGCCGGAGATTCCAAAGAGAAATGTAAAGAAAAAAGAGAGTGGAGAGAGAGAGAGAGAGAGAGAGAGAGAGAGAGAGAGAGAGAGAGAGAGAGAGAGAGAGAGAGAGAGAGAGAGAGAGAGAGAGATCATGGTCTGTTATGAATCACCTTATCAAAATGTGCAAGGACTGAGATTGAAACTGAGGAGGAGGAAGAGGAGGAGGGAGATAATATTAAGAAAAATAGGAAACATAGAACAAGAAATAATATAAAAAAAGAAAATAGAAAAAAGGAAAACATGCATAATGAGAAGAAGGAAAATGGAGGAAGAGGAGGAGGACAACAATACAAATAAGAACTGAAAAGACAAAAAGAAGAAAAAAAATGAGGAGAGAGAGAGCAAGCGAGTGTGTTTTAAAGAAGATGGAGAAGAAAGGAAGGAAGGAAGGAAGGAAGGAAAACAAAGATTATAAAAAAAAAGAGGAGGAGAAACAGTATGACAAAAAAAAAAGAAAGATTAAAAAAAAAAAGAGAGAGAGGAAGAAAGTTTCAAAAATAAAATGTAGCTGGAAGGAAGTAGCAGTGTTGAGGTCAAGTTTCAAGGTCACGTGTGGGGGGGGTGTGGTAAGGGGGGAGAGGGAGGGGGGTGTTCATGAAGTGTTCCTCATTAACAAAGTGATTCTAGGTGTGAGGGGGGGAGGGGGGGGGGCGGCGTTCCCGTGTGTAGTGCCGCCGCGGTGCCAATACAAAGGACGGAGGTGATGCCAGGAAAGGAAGGGAGGGAGGAGCTGGAAAGGGGAGGCGTCAGGAAGGAGGGAGCGAGAGAGAGAGAGAGAGAGAGAGAGAGAGAGAGAGAGAGAGAGAGAGAGAGAGAGAGAGAGAGAGAGAGAGAGAGAGAGAGCTGTACAGTCATTCATTACCTCGTCAGGTTTTCTTTTCCCAAGTGATGATTTCTGATATTTTCTTGTCTAGGTGTTTTCTCTCGCTGGATTTTTTTTTCGTAATAGAAAGGTCACTTGCTTTTATTACTTTTGTTGGTATGTGTGTGTGTGTGTGGGTGTGTGGGTGTGGGTGTATGTGTGTGTGTGTGTCTGAGGGTGAGGCAGAAGGAGGTAGGTAGTTTGGCTGCGTCCCTGCACACCAGACACACACCACAGGGAGGTAAGAATACAACAGTGGTGGTTGCCAGGTCGTGGGTGAGTGGGTACGAGGGTAGAGACATGGAGGGTTGTTGGGTTAGCCTGTCTGTAACTGCGGCACGAGGGAAGAAACCAGTTATTTGGGTGAACTGTTTACAAACACTGAACCGCCCGTCGCTGCCGCTGCCGGTGGTGGTGGTGGTGGCAAGACTTGTGACGCAGGTGTAGCACTATATAAGTCTATGGAACGACCCTGACCCACACCCCATTCCCCTCCATCCATCCCTCAACCCATCACCTCCCCTTCATTCCCTTCCAATCCCGTTATTTTCCTACAGTGGATGGGTTTACAGACAGCTTATTATCGTCACTTGACCTGGACATGTTAGCTTGGGTTGTGTAGTGTAATGAAGGACACTATTTGCCTACTTGTATGATAGCACGGTACCCTCAGGCACGTGCAGGAACCCGATATGGACTGACCACTCACTGATAATCTGAGTCTTAGCGAGAATCATTTAAGCTGAAGATTCTGCACCACAAGATTCGTTTCCCAAGGTGAAACGAGAATATGTTCCTAAGTTTTGTGAGATGAAGCCGGCAGTAACACGGTGGTGGTTGGGTTGGACTTTCTTGACCTCATTCCTTAACCCGTTTTTGCCAGAAATGCGTAGAGGCTGTTTTCAACGTATACTCACTTTGCAGCAATCTATACAGCAAGATGAAGCTTCTATCATTGTCAGCAAGCGGATAATACATGATACTGTGTCCATTTCCTTCTACATAACTAGCGGCATGCTGGTGTACAGTACTTACCTCCTAATGATATATGAATTACAAGTTAAATCAGATAGTGTTCCCTGCTTGTTTCAAATCTTGTTGCCGGAAAGGTGTACTGTACAACAAGTTTTCCAGACTGTCAACAAATGCACGTGCTCTTCCTCATTGGCAGCACACAGGAGGCAGGAACGACCCACCACCAACCTCATCTTGAATAGGAACCACGTTGTGTCCGTAGCCTTATAGAGCGTGTTGATGCTCACTGTATAGACTCAAGCTGTGTTCTAAGCGTCTTAAGCAAGGAACAGGCTATACTCGAGTCCTTGTCAGATTCTGAAACTTTTTAAGTCTCATTTGGGCCACGGAATGTTGCGCAACCACGGCAGGGCAGGTCTGGGAGGGAGGGAAACACGGTCACCTCACCTCCATGACACTCCGCTTAATGTCAGGAGTTAGGGAAGTGGAGGAGGCGAGAAGGTGAAGGGGGAGGAAGGCGAGTAAGTTGGCACCTCACAGGATCAGGCGGAAAGTGTTTTGATCACGTTTTGACCAACATTACAGGAAAGTGGCCCCCGTGAGAGAGAGAGAGAGAGAGAGAGAGAGAGAGAGAGAGAGAGAGAGAGAGAGAGAGAGAGAGAGAGAGAGAGAGAAAGAGAAAGAGAAAGAGAATGCCGTGTGGATAAACGGACAGGATATGACTGATAATTGGATGTGAACACCTGCCCGGCGCCCCACACACCTGCCCTTCAACAGGACGTCAGCCTCCGTGCCTTGGGGGGGGAGGGGGGGAGGGAGAGAAGGATTGATGGATGTGTTGATGCTGTCAAACTTGTTGTTGTTGTTATGACTGCTGTTTTTTTTTGTTGCCTAAGGTATATAGGTAGAGAAGAACTTATATGAAGCCAATTAGCAGCCAGGTAACAGGTGTAGTAACAGTGAGTCTTACCATTGAATACCTGAGAAGATACTGTCCCTCTCCTTCGTTGCCCTCGCCGTGCCGTCTTCCCGCCTTCCTAGTGCTGGAGCCTCGTGTTTGGCCTTTACGTAATCTGTGGTGGTGTGACCGGTCGCCTGCACGGTGTTGTTGTCCCTTCCCTAACACGCACGAGGTTGTCAGGTCTAGGGAGTGTCTTCTACCTTCACCTAAACATAAACTACGTGTAATATTCCTCCATTCTTTGACTGTTTAATAATTAGTTATGTGTTTGAGTTGTGTTGTGTTTATATTGTTATACTGAAATGACCTTTTGCTTGGTAACAATGCCCTGGTAAGCTTTGGTGTGTGTTCCTTTAGTTTTGTATTAATATATTGAAGTCAACTCTCAGGTGTGATTTATTCTATTCTCGTGAACCTGTTTTGTTTTTCCGTGTCGTCTTCCTTCTTCCTCCTCCTGTTTAGGCAGCGAAAACCTTAGCTGCGCATCCTTAAAACAGCCGATCAATAGTGTTTCGTTTCTCCTCCTTTTGTTGGTTTGGTTTTCATGTTGTTTTCTCATATCCTCATTCACACTTTCACGTTATAAATCAGAGAACTAGTGACAAGGTAAATAAATAATCATAATTTCATAATAGTTGGAGGAAGCACAATAGAGGAAAGGAGAAAGTACTTAACGAGGAATAAGGAGAGAAAGAGACAAGTGAAAACCTTGTCTCTTACACCTGCTTGTTATACCTTGATCACTCTGACTGTCCCATAATATGATCACCGTTCATACTTGATTCTAAACTCCTTTTTACGAGTACATCACTGGCTGGGTAGATCCTAGACATCCTTTCTTCCCCGTGGTCAGTTCCTGCAAAATCCCGCGGAGAGACACCCGCAGGACGCCTCTTGTTCCTTCCTTCACCCCTTCCCTCCCTCCCTAGTCAACGCCTCACGCCAACCTGACTGAAGCAGATGTTGAACTCTTCATCTCTGCCACTCCATTCCACCTCTCAAGCGCTTTACCAAGACTAGTAATGAATGCAATGCTCTCGTTCTCTGCATCTACTTGATAGCTTGTGACTTGATTTTCTGCCTCCCTCCGCCTCCCTCCCTGCCCTCGTCCCACGCTCAATCCTTCCCTCAAAGCCTCGTGCATTTCAGGAGCCTTACATCACCATTGAGAGAGAGAGAGAGAGAGAGAGAGAGAGAGAGAGAGAGAGAGAGAGAGAGAGAGAGAGAGAGAGAGAGAGAATAATAGTTTCATCTCCCATTATTAGAAGCAACGGATCTATGATAAAATATATATAATGCATAATACCCATTAAGACTGCATCGATTAGGAGGAGTCAACCCCATTAGTGCAAGTTAAAGAGAGAGAGGGAAAGAAAAAAAAATTAATACATGGTTCATTTAACCTTTAATTCAGAATGTGGATGAAACAATATATTCTATTCACTTGTGTAATTGCATTCAGTTATTTATTATTATTTATTTATACATTCCATTCCCTTCCCTTCCATCTCTGCCTCACGCATTCATTCTTTTTTTTTCTCTCTCTCTCTCTCTCTCTCTAGTCTGCCTTAGTATACCTGTAATTAGTATTGCTCTCACACCTTTGCTTCATTACTAGTCTACTCACCTGTATCATCTCACCTTATCACCACCACCACCACCACCACCACCACCACCTGTCCGTTGCATTTCAAACCACATTATGAACCATTAAATTAAGATACGATGGAAAATCAAATATCCGATAATGTTAAAGATTGTGAGGTGGGAAACAGTGTGTGGGAAGGAGGGTGGGCGGCGGTGGACTGCTGAGTAAAGGTGGGTGGGGGGGGGAACAGGGGGGAGGGGAAGGGTGGAGTAAAGGTTAGGAAGCCAGGATCGCCCTCTGTTTACCACCGCCAGTCAGGTCAGGTCAGGAGTACCCTTCTGTAGCCTCCATGTCATTTCTTTGCTAACTTCCGGTACAGCAAGACCATTTCATTATTTTTTTCTTTTCTTATTTTGTCCAGGCAGGAGTGCGCTCGGCAAATGCTTTACAAAGTTGGCAGCACTTTTAAAGGTCGTGGGGCTGGCTGGTTGAACCTTTAAGTGTCGGAGGGAGGAGAGGAGAGGAGGAGGAACTCAATACAGGAAGGCTATCCCTAACATTTACACTCCCGTCAAGTGCTTAGGAATTACCTGCCACCTGGTCGGGTCAGCGCCTTCCGGAACATAAAGAAAAGATTACTCCACTCCAGAACGTAAACATTCAAGGCGTCACTATAAAGAATCTAAACCTACGCCAAATAACGGGCAAGAGGCAGTCCATCTTAGCCTCCGTAAAGAATATTGGCGCCAACAGTTTGTGATGTAAAAAGAATAGAAAAAATAATAAATTGCCCGCGGGGAAGGGGTGTTAGGTGCCGTTGGGGAGCCTCATCACGCCCTTAATCAAGCCTCTAGGTGTGTGTGTGAGACAACTCGAAGCTTGAACTCACTCCTAAGACTGATGGATTAGTTGAATTGTTTTTTTTACCGAGTTGATTAAAGTTTTTTTTTTTATATATGATAGAAGAGATAAGCTCATAACTAGGAATTATGTGTTTATATCTTTATGGCGTAGCGTAGCGGCGTATGCGTAGAAGAGTTAGTGTGGTTTTTTTATGAGGAAATTAATGATGCAGTGGGACCAGAAGGAAGGTTTTGTTAGCACGCGTGCGTGTGTCTCTCTCTGGGATTAGGGAATGGCGTCGACTTCTTACATGTCAACATACATCATTTTATACATCTGTTATTATGAGATGATCCGCAGCCATGTGTGTGTGGGTGTGGGTGTGGGTGTGTGTGTGTGTGTGTGTGTGTGTGTGTGTGTGTGTGTACGTGTGTGATGGTGATGGTGGTGATGGTGGTGGTGGTGATGGTGAGTGATAGTGGTGAGCAACGATCAGCTGCTGTGATGAAGAGTGATTAATGGTGACAGCGTAGTGATGGAAACACACACACACACACACACACACACACACACACACACACACACACACACACACACACACACACACACACACACACACAAACTGGGAGTGCTGGGAGAAAGAAAAAAAAATGGTTTGCGTTTCTGTATGAGTGTGGCTGACTGGTTGACTGACTGACTGACTGACTGGTGCTATTTATATTTCCTTCATTGACTGAATTGAAGAGGGAAACCGGGAAGGTGTCTTGGCGAGGCATCGTCTGCGAGACTCAAAACAACAAACAATAGTAAAGAAAATATTACATCTAGGCCTTGACACACACACACACTCTCTCTCTCTCTCTCTCTCTCTCTCTCTCTCTCTCTCTCTCTCTCTCTCTCTCTCTCTCTCTCTCTCTCTCTCTCTCTCTCTCTCTCTCTCTCTCTCTCTCTTTTTTAGTGTTATCTTACGCGCCTCGTGATAAAAATAAGCGCGTAACTGGCTGACACACCTTTATTCCCTCACACATCCCTGGTTCGTATCCCTTCACGATTTGTTCATATTTTTCGTCTTGATAAACGACCATTCGGAGGGGACGGCGCACCCTTCTTCCCCTTCCTCCTGTTTCCTTAAGTTCCGCTGCGTCACGGCGACCCTCCTTCTCTTCCTCTTCTCCCACACCAGATATAACCTTGACATTGGGAGTGACCGATCGATGCACGAGCCGCCCCACTGCCGTCACCGCTGCCACCGTCACCATCACCGTCCCGAAATGGTGCCGATTGTGGTGGTATTCACGTAACTGAGACGTGATGACATGGGACGGATGGACAGGGGAGGAAGCAGTAATTAGGACAGATGGTGACGGCAGATGTGTTGGCTGTTAATGAGGCTGTGAGGGTGTGGCGAGGCAGGTGATGTGGTGGTAGGGTACAGGGTTGACGCAGAAGGGCAGGGTAGGGTAGGGTAAGGGTGAATACAATTAAGGTAGGGAGGGGCAGGAAGCTCTTTGGATCCGCCCGCCGGAGATTGTGTAAATTTGGCATCGACCAAAACCCGAATCTGAACGAGACTCTGAACCACACGACGCAAACTAAACCAAACTAGACTTACCAAAACGAAATGCAATGCAGAGAAAGGCGTGAGTGAGTGAAGTGAGTGAACGAAGTAACCTTTAAATCCTAATGCAATACTTATTTTTACGCTTCTCTTGACTTATTATTATTATTTTTTTTTAAATTTATTTAGCTAAACACCAGTAATGGATTTTCCTCACATTTTGACTGCTTATATTTTATTTATATATATATATATATATGAGGGAGAGAGAAAAGCAAAAAGAAAAACTGCACGGTCTCACAGCCAGTTGAATAGACGAGCATGCTTGTTCCTCCTCCTGCTTGTCCCTCCCGCATGTCCCTCCCGCGGAAGCTTGGGTGCGGGACGGGCGCGCGCTACCCCTGAGGACAAGACAAATTTCACCAGAGTTGCTCTTTGAATACACGATAAGGTGACGTGCCTGGAGGCGACGGACACTGGGGCGCGCTTGCTGGTGGTGGTGGTGGTGGTGGTGGTGGTGGTGGTGGTGATGGTGGTGGTGGTGGTGGTGGTGGTGGTGGTGGTGACGACTCAGGATTCATGGTGTGAGAGAGAGAAAGAAAGAGAGAGTTATCTTTTTGTGCATCCTGTCAAGTTTTTTCCCTTTGTTTTTGTTTACCATCCGGAGTTATTCTTTGAATCTTATTTAGTATCACGAGAAATAACGTCACCACCACCACCACCACCACCACCACCACCACCACCACCACCACCATTACAGCGTTAATAAACAACATATAGGCGTCACACCCTTAATTCCTTTCCACATTCCTTATACTCCGAGAACAAATCTTCAGTATATAGGATCTGTGCATGTACTGACCTAAGAGAGAGAGAGAGAGAGAGAGAGAGAGAGAGAGGAGAGAGAGAGAGAGAGAGAGAGAGAGAGAGAGAGAGAGAGAGTGAATCCAAGGTAGAGATTTTGCATATTTTCCTCCTTTTTTTTTCTATCTCTTTTTCCTAGTTCACTCTCACCCACAGTCCCTTACAAGGCCTTCAGTGCGTCGAGGCAGGGAAGTGAAAGGAAAAGGGAAGGGAAGGGGCGACTCATGAATAAATAAATAAAAAATAAGTAGACCAGTCCTATGTATGTATTTATATAGAGGGAAGAAGAGACACCACCGTATAGAGACCAAACTAATAACAACCTATTAATATTGACTCTCATTCCGCTGGGTCGCGCTAATCAAATCTATATAACGAGATGAATATAATGTGAATGCTGAATGGATAGATAGAAGGAAAACCAGGCAAGCTTACCATCCATCCACCTACCCCGCATCTACCTGAGAGCGGGGCGGGGCGGGGCGGGGCGGGGTTGGACTAGAGATGCGGTAACTTAGCTTCCTTGGCGGTGGAAAGAACAGGTGAGGCGTGTGGTAGGTAGGCTAGGGGTGTGCAGCGTGCCAAGTGAAGCTGCCATCTGCCCGCCTGTCTGCTGGCACTGAGAGAGAGAGAGAGAGAGAGAGAGAGAGAGAGAGAGAGAGAGAGAGAGAGAGAGAGAGAGAGAGAGAGAGAGAGAGAGAGAGAGAGAGAATGTTATTCCACCGTAACACCCATTGTGAGTGCTGGCCGGGAAGGGTGACCTGTGTATGTGTGTGTGTGCGCGCGTGTGTGTGCGTGTGTGTACCTGAGCGGTAGAGGAATACGCAAGTCTTCCCTTTACTCACCCTTTCACCTACACACCACCACCACCACCACCACCACCACCACCACCACCACCACCACCACCACCACCACCACCACCACCACTCATCACCGGCCTAAACTTGGCAGCCGTATCTGTGTATTTAGTGCATGCTGGCGGCTGGAGTGACGAGAGGCGGCTTCCCCCTTATGCATGCTAGCTTACCATTACTATTATACCATTACCTACCATTTACTACTACCATTACTATTATTAATCTCTCAGTAATAAAGCAGCAGTCCCTCAGCTTATCAGATCGTCTCCCTTCCAACCTCACGACCAAACTATTTCATTCACCTGCTGCTCAGTTCATGTCAGGTGTTTTGAATTATTATCAGGGCGTGGGATGCTGAGTATAAGATGAGAGAGCGAGAGAGAGAGAGAGAGAGAGAGAGAGAGAGAGAGAGAGAGAGAGAGAGAGAGAGAGAGAAGAGGGTTTAGTGTGAAGGTTAGCTTGGAGACATCATTTCAAGGTTGATGTGAAGACTTATTAACTACCAAACGACACTAATCGCTTTTCCTTGTCTCCTCTCAGTCTTATTTTCCCTCCTTCATCAAGAGAGAGAGAGAGAGAGAGAGAGAGAGAGAGAGAGAGAGAGAGAGAGAGAGAGAGAGAGAGAGAGAGAGAGAGAGAGAGAGAGACTGACTATGGTACCTTTATTCTAATCTCTATTGTAGAAATGTACCGCTACCTTCCTAGGCCCCGCCCCGCCCCGCCCCGCCAGGCATAGTCACCCTTGAGAAGGTGAAACTGTTCCTCGTAGTCACTTTCTTGCACTTGAGGCTCCGGTGGGTGGCGAGCGAGGCCTCTTGGGTGTGTGTGTGTGTGTGTGTGTGCGTGTGTGCGTGTTTGTTTTCCTCCGTCTGTCCGTCCGTTCGCTACTCTCCTACGTTTTGGGTAACACACATACACACATTCTCTCTCTCTCTCTCTCTCTCTCTCTCTCTCTCTCTCTCTCTCTCTCTCTCTCTCTCTCTCTCTCTCTCTCTCTATCATCACATGCAGCTGTTTGTGCCTTGGATACCGTCTGTTACAGGCGTCGTGAGGCTTTAATTGAGCTCGACCTTAGTTGGTTTAGCTACTTATGTAAAGAGAGAGAGAGAGAGAGAGAGAGAGAGAGAGAGAGAGAGAGAGAGAGAGAGAGAGAGAGAGAGAGACGAAGAACCTAACATCTGTAGTCATGGAGATGCAGCAGTGAATGAGCAGCGTGGTGGTGGTGGTGATGGTGACGTGTTGTGGTGGTGGTGACGTGTAGTGGTGGTGGTGGTGGTGGCTGCCAAGAGTTATTTGTTTGGGCAGGTCGGCGGCCTCGTGGTGCTGGTGGATTTCAACAAACATACATTTGTTGTCGTAATTATAATTGTGATGCACGCGCGTGTGTTTTGTTTCATAAGGCAGACGATGTTGAGAAGCTTTATTGTATGGGTGGATAGGGACGGTGTATGGGTGAAGGGGGGACGGTCGAAGGGTGAAGTGGGAAGCAGTAATGGTTTATTGTTTGCCGAGGAGGAGTTGGGGGTGAGAGGGAGGCTAGGTAGGGGGGAGGTAAGTAACCAGGTACACTGACTGACAACAACATCAAAACAACAACAGTCAATCTCGCCCTTCCTCCTCCCTCTTCATCCCTACTCACCACCTCTCAGAGAGCCTCGTGCCATGGGCCTCTATAGAAAAGTATAGCCCCGCATCATAGTGAGGAGTCCTGGGATGATGGGGGCGGAGGGTGGGGGGTAGGGTGGGGAGAGAGTGGTCCGGAGAACAGTTTCACCTTGACACAGTATCACGCGTTCTGGCAACACCAATATTCCCTCCCTTTTACATCTTCCTATTGCAACCTAACCTAACCTAACCTAAACACACATACACTGGTAAATAAATGACTGGGTAATAAGATGAGAGAGGGAGATTAGCATAATTTTCCTTGTTAAATAGTGATAAGGAAGCGATGTTATAAGGTGGTCCTAGATGAGCAGTGTGGTGAGTCCAGCGCGTGGTGTCGCGGGAGGCCTGTGTGTTGGTGGAGATGCGTTCCTGCACTAGTGATGGTTGTGTAAGACGCTTCCTTGTTGTGTTGCAGGTGACCCACGACCACAATGACCTCAAGATGGAGGAACAAAACATTATCTGCGGTGCCTTGGAGCTACACAAGAAGACGGTGGGTGAGGTGATGACCAAGCTGGACGATGTGTATATGTTGTCTGTGGACAGGACCCTCGACTTTGACACCATCGATGAAATCATGCAACAAGGTGAGTAGATGGTGGTGGTGGTAGTGGTGCCTTTTTATGTACAACTCTACGGTGCTAAAATGCCGTGCTACACTGACCGACTAGTGTGTTATATATTCACAGTACATCACATTGGGTTGGTAGTGGATGGAGCTGAGTGGTAGGCGGGGCGAGGTGGAGGTGTGGCGATGGAGTGGGTAGGCTGAGGTTGGATGTGAAGGCTGAAATATATGGGCGTAAGGAGTGTGGCAGAAGTAGGGTGGATGTGGCAAGAGTGCTCAGGATATTACGGAAGATATATAGGGTAGTGGTGGTGGTGGTGGTGGTGGTGGAGAAGCCATGCTGACGAAATTGTCACGTCGCAAGGGGAAAAAGATGAGAAGCGAGAAAAAAAATACTGTAATAAACTTATCACCACAAACATCACATTCATTCAGTCCACTTTGGAAGAACAACGTAAAATCCTCGTATATACCTAAAGCAATACTGTAATTAACAACAGGGTCAGAATCCTTGCCAGAAAGAGAGATTATGTGGTATCTCCTCCTTTCCTGCATGATAAAAAACCTGACCGCTGATAGAGTCATTCAACACAAGACGAAGCGGCGAGACGGGAAAACAGTGCTGGAGGAATGTTCATCTCATGTCACTGTATTGCCATCTAGGTCATACTATCTCTCTCTCTCTCTCTCTCTCTCTCTCTCTCTCTCTCTCTCTCTCTCTCTCTCTCTCTCTCTCTCTCTCTCTCTCTCTCTCTCTCTCTCTCTCTCTCTCTCTCTCGATTTGTTCAGTATGTGTATATGTGTTTGTGAATGCGAATATGTATAAATGTATGTGCGTGTGTGAATGTCAATATGTATGTGCTCATGTAATATGTATGTAGGTAAGGTACTTAAAGACCTCTCACACACTCACTCTTTCTCTCTTTCACTCTATATATAGTGTAATTTTCACCTCGCCAAAGACAACATAACAGGAGGGAGTATGTCAATCCACGTCATGTCTGATTGTGACGTCGAGGAAAATTGCATCACAGACACAGTGTTCGTGGTGAGACTCGACTTAAATACAGGTTCAGGTTTTCCTTCCCATGTCAACATACCCACCTGGCTCGAGCCTCAGGCCACTCCAGTAGAGAAAGTAATCAAAAGAAGAAGAATGACCGCGACGAGGGACATAAGGAATTACTACACAAAAACAATAACAGAAATATAAGGCATAAAACACCAATCACACATCCCAGACACTCTCCTTGCATCATTTGTTTTAGGTCCGCCCCAAGACTAGGCCACAAAGCTATAACGTGTCTCTTTGGTGTCCATATAGCCAGTCTTCATGAGGTCATATCCTCCAAGACCTTACTTCTGAAACTACCTTACCTTTCTGGCAGCCTTTGTCACCCAGAGCAGAGTTATTGGCCTCGACGACACCCGACAATCCCTCATTGCATGCCCGGCCTTTTCCAAGAAGTAAATCAACGCCGTACACTCGTAGATTAGTTCCCAGATTTAACTTTTCATTCAAGACAGTGAACTTAGGATCTCTATTAGGAATTATTACGTATTGTATAGACTATAGAGGTTTTTGATTGCTTGAATTGCCATAATCTTTTGTCAATTAGCTTTGTTTTGTTACTTAATTATGACTAAATGGATTTGACAACACACAGGTTATGCAAACATACAATCACTATTCCAAAGCCATGCAGACAGCGAGTGGAATATCGTGTTATGTACGCACGTATTACTATGGGTTGCGTGTATCTGTAGACCTTAGTGGATTATAACAATGTATAGTACTTGTTTGGGAGAGAGAGAGAGAGAGAGAGAGAGAGAGAGAGAGAGAGAGAGAGAGAGAGAGAGAGAGAGAGAGAGAGAGAGAGAGAGAGAGAGAGAGAGAAAAACGCAAGATTACAGGTGTTATGTATGTCCGATAACATCTTTACCAACTTGTACACTTCGTTGTGGTCTGATTTACGAATAGAGTAAGTTCATTTACAGGTTGATCTACGTCGCTGTTAGGTTAACTGAATATTAACTTGTAAGTGAGACAAGGAAATGTTCTGTTTATATCTCTCTAACTTGAATACACTGTGACTGTAGTTGTAATATTGTCTTGTTTTCAGGATATTCTCGCGTGCCTGTGTTTGAGGGTGAGAGGACGAACATCATCGCTGTTTTGTTCATTAAGGACTTGGCATACGTTGACCCCGATGACAACACGGCTCTCAGGACGCTGTGTCAGTTCTACCAATACTCTTGTAACTTCGTCTTCGTGGACACTACCCTCGACATTATGTTCAAGGAGTTCAAAGAAGGTGTGTATTATTATATTATAGTCATGAATTGCTGTATGAAGGAGGATTTTAGGATAATATGGAGATAAGGTTAGCCTACTAATTTTGAGGCCTTGTTTCTTTCTTTTTTTTGCTTTAACAAGTGTCCGTAAGTTGATATTGCATGATATTCTGCAACCTTAATTCTATCTGACATGTAAGTATTAACCTCGGGAGAAGACGCTAATGTTATCTTCATATTACCCGGATTTTGCTCTCTTTCTCTCTGTCTCTCTCTCATATACTAAAGTGACCTAATTTACACCTGCAGGCAACAAGGGTCACATGGCATTCGTGCAGTGTGTGAACAGTGACGGTGATTGTGACCCTTTCTACGAGGTGCTGGGATTGGTCACCTTAGAAGACGTGATTGAGGAACTGATTCAAGAGGAGATTGTGGATGAGACAGATGTGTTCAGTAAGTTGATGTTGCCTTCTAGATATTATAAAGTGTTTTGGATGTAATTTTATCTGTCATGTTTAGGAATTCAATTTTATAGTGTGTGTAGGAAATATGAATAGAATATGAGCTTATAACTATTTTCTCTATAAATGTTTCATATTCATATATATGTTTATCCTTCTTTATAATGAGTTAAGTTAACGTGACATTTTATTTGACGTCGAATAACAGCGGACAACCGCACTAAACGTCGCCGGAAAGTGTTAGGGCGGCCAGACTATACTGAGTTCTCCAACCCTGCCAACCAAACCAACCACAAGCGGGCGCAGATCTCCTCTCAAATGCTCGTAGCGGCCTTGCAATACCTCAGAACATGTAAGTAATTATTGGTAACACACTCGAGACACTACAGATCACACACCAATACATAATTGAGACCGACTAGTAGCTTTCCTGTACATTTTTTCGCTTCTATTTTTGTTTATATAGTGTTCCTACAGCTGGTTCCTCCTCTTCCTCTTCCTCCCACCTCCTCCTCCTCCTCCCCGTGACAGACAACTGGCTAAGCAAAACACACCGTACACAGCCGATGATATTTCGTTTTAAACCTTCTCTGTTCCTCTACGTGTCGTTTTGAGGGATGGAGGAGCAGTAAAACATTATTCCTCACCATTAATAGTGGAGGGATATAAAGAAAAAAGTGCCTATTAAGTGTAATAATGATAGAACAGATATTTTTATTGTGACCGCTAGCAGACGGACAGGATCTCTAACCCGATGATATTATGTCTTCAAACCTTCCCTGTTCCTCTACATGTCATTTTGAGGGATGGAGGAGCAGTAACACATCATTCTTCACCATTAATAGTGGTTGGATATAAAGAAAAAAATACCTATTAAGCGTAAATAACCTTAATAAATAACATGAACAGGTCTCAACAGGTACTGCAAGATGGCGGCCGTGTGTTGGTTGCTGGATCACGTATATATTAAACCAAAATTGAGATTTTTATTATACACAGGAAAGCAATTATATATACTTTAAAAAATCGTCTGAAACACCTATTAGTTTTCTATATAAACATTTGTTATATTTGATTCGTATTTATTGTATGAAAAATGTTTATTTCTAAGGTCAATCATAGAATCGATATATAGAATAAAGCAATAATAATTAAATCAAACCAATATAAACCATAGAATAGGATATATAAAAGTTATTCAAACCGAAAGGAAACCCTAGATATACCATAACACAAAGAAAAACGGAAAATACAACGAAAAAATGAGAAAAAAACACCGTAATTATTTGTTTACATTCAAGAGTGTTAATTATAGCGTGTTAGGTACAGTAAAAGAAGTGTTGGGACATGGTGACTTACAAGGATAGAGATGAAGGTGAGTGTGTTGTGTTGTAAGTGTGTTATGGTGGCGAAAATACCGGTATATCGGTATGCCGGATAGGTGCATATCCCTAGACACACACACACACTCAGCTGACGCCGGGCAATGTAATCTGATTGTGTTTCCGATTAATAATTATAATATTTAGGGCACCAGTTGTGTTGTATATCACATATATATATAAATATATATATATATATATATATATATATATATATATATATATATATATATATATATATATATATATATATATGTACTACGCTCATGGTGCTGCACTTGTTGACATTAAACTGCATCTATCTGATGCAGTTTAATGTTAGCAAGTTTAGCATTATGCGCTTTAAAGGACGGTTGGATCAGAGTATGGATAGGAATGACAAGTGGGATGGATAAATATTGGATTATTCCAAGGGTGGGAGACAAGGAACTGCCTCGTGTAGGTCATCAACGGGCCTCTTGCAGTCTCCTCAATTCTTATGTTCTTATGTTCTTATAATGAACCCAAGCTAAGTGTTAGGTTAATATATAATACTACCAGACAACCCCGCCTATTTAGGAACAAATTAAGTAGAAAAAATTTGCTAAATATCTTCCCAGTGAGTTAAAAGAAGAAAGGAAAGAAAACACATACTTTTAGTCGCTAAGGTGAGGCAACCACATCCCACTTACATCTGTGTCTTGCCTACTGACCATGGCGACCAAGGAGAGAAAGGAAGAAGAGAGATACATATTTGCTCCCTTTCCTTGGCCACACACCCATTAAGTAATAAAGAGAGGGGGAAAGAGGTAGGGCTGTTTCCCCGAGGCTAAGATTATAAGGGACTATAAAAACACAGCTACCTTCCCTCTTTTGATTACTCTGGGAGGGACGAGAGGATGTGGAAGGGAAAGGAAAGGGAAAGGAAAATATAAATGTTATGCAATTTATGTTAACAGAAAAGAAAAAGAAAAGGATGCAGAAAGAGTAGAACACACACACACACACACACACACACACACACACACACACACACACACACACACACACACACACACATAGTACATACACATTAATATGAATGATGACATATTAATCACAGGTGTTTTTATTTCCAGCTGTTGAGCCATTCAAGGAAGGTCAGCTGTCAGAATTGATAGTGAAGAAGCTGTTGAATCAAGACGTCATTCACAGCATCAAACTCCGCAATAAAGACAACCCAAAAGCTGATCTTCACTCCTATATATACACACAGGTTGGTGATGAAGCTCCTCCTTCTGTCACCTTTTTACGAACAGCAGGGATTACGGTGGTAGATTTCTTGTAGCCGTCACCACAAAACTACCTGTTATTGTGCTTTCATGAATTACGTCAAACTAAACCAGCATGAGGGGGAAGTAGGTTTGAAGTGTAAAAATAAAGTGTTGAAGTGAAGTATATTTAAGATGATGGTAATGTTTATTATTTACAGAATGTGTATCTTTACTTTCAGATTGTGTTTGTATCATTGAGGTGACTTAATTTCTTGTTTCAGGGTAAACCAGTTGATTTCTTCGCCCTCATTTTGGAAGGACACGTGGAGGTGACGATAGGGAAAGAGAACCTCACCTTCGAGAGTGGTCCTTTCACTTACTTTGGTTTCGCTGCCGTTGCACAGACTCAGTCCATAGGTTTGTAATGGTACCAGATGTGTTGATACTTTGATTTATAGTTCTGTGGTATAATGGTTTGCACACTCGTCTCACAATCAAGATGTCCTGAGTTCAAATCCCGGGTCAGGTGGAGAGTGTGAGCTTGTCTTCTGAAGTACTGTGACCCGTGTTGACCTAGCGGAAAGTAGGTCAGGGATGTAAGCTAAGGAGTTGTGACCTTGCAATCCTGGTAGGAGTGGAAGGCTGGGAATCCTGCCCGTCTGTATGTGTGTGTGTGTTTGTGTGTGTGTATTCAGTGCTTCCTAAAAGACCCAAAAAGATTGATGCCACATGAGGGATAAACAGGTAAAGTTATATATAAAAAAAATGTGAGAAAATCTTGTTTTGATACGACTAATATTTTCCTCGTGTGTGCGTGTAGGAATAGTAGTAATTTGAGTTTATATTTTCAGGTGAATCTCCGTCAGCATCCACCCAGCTGAGCAAAGGCAGTATATTGGGGAGTGTACAATCACTTGACTCCACTAAGTTCTCCTTCACACCCGACTACTCTGTTCGTGCAATCACTGAGGTGGGTTCCGAGGCTAAGTATTTACGAGACTTAAGATGTAGTGATAAATAGACTGAATAATGCCACTTCCTAATATCATGTAGATATTAAAACACTTTTATATCGTTCTTCACTCACTCAAACTCCTCCGGCAATCAATTTTCCAGTTCCATCAGTTTTCCAGCATGAATTTCAGAGTGCAGTTTCAAATTTCCCGAGTTGACGCATCACTGTTTTCGGGACACGCTGTTTATGTTTATGTTTTGATGGCGCTGTACCCAGAATTAGGTGTTTGCTCATGCCGGATTATTGATAGTTAATCTGTATCTATTTTGTTATCTTGACCTATTTTGTGGATGATACTTGATATTGTTATGAGTGAGCTTGTGTAAGATGTGTGTGTGTGTTGTGTGCAGGTGGTGTATCTGAGGGTGCGGAGGTCTCACTACATTGCCGCCAGACGTGCCTTCCTACTGGAGCAAGCACAGAAAGAACCACATGGAGAGGAACACTTTGAAAAGGAAATTGCCAAGGTAAATACCCAACTAATTCTGCCATTTCTCTACTTCATATTTTGTTTGTTGTATATGTCATGAATAGCGGTTGGAAGTTATAGATATTGGAAAAAACGTTACAATTATTATTATTTTACATACATATGGCTATTTGCCTAACAGGAATATTTGTTACTGGCAAAGAAAGTCATTTATTTGTCAGCAAAACTGTTAGCTAAGTGCACATCAAAGTACAGTACATTTATAAGCTTATATTTATTTATTTATTTATTTTTGTATTGCAAATTTCAATGTGTGTTTATTCCTTAGATGTTGATTGAAGATGATGGTCCCAGTTCACCGGCGTGGGAGAGTACACCTCTTACCACACCACACCCTAAGGTAAGCCTCACCTCACTGGGCCTTACCTTACCTTACCTTATCTTACACCCAATACTACCGAATTAATTAATCCATTTATCAATATACTTATTCATTTGTTTATACAGATATTTCTCTTTCTTTCTCCACCTGTTTTTCCTTTTTTCCTTTGTATATTTAGTAGTTATTTTTTAATGTCTGTTTTACACGGTTCAATACAGTATTTGTTTTTATAGTATTCAGTTTATCATTATATACAAGCTATCAATCGATACCTGAAGAAGTTGCATGCAAGTATAAATCCCTTCACTGAAATGTTTGATTTTTTTTATTTAATTTACACTGATTTAGCATGTAATGTGCATAGCTATTTCTTTTTTATATATATATATATATATCATGATAATAGGTGGAGAGCATGTGTTTGTGTGACTGACCTGACGCGCAGTGTTTAGACGGGTTGTACTTATTTCATCCTATAGGGGACGAGGGGCTAAGTGAGAGGAGTGTACATGTATGTGTGCGTTGTCTTGGCTACCCTCCTTTAGGGGGATAACAGCCGGGTGTGTAGATAGATAAATATAGACTTATTATTCATGTGAAACTAGTACATTTAACTAAAAAATATATAAATCTGTATCATACTGCATAATGAAATGTTTTAATAAGGGTGAGAAGGATAGATTTCAGAGGTTGTCACAAAGAAAAGCAAGTGTCAAAGATAATTTTAATAGACTTACATTGTAGGAAATATTACGTTGATTTATACATTGTAAAGGTTTTGATTTGAGTAGCATGTATTTATTGTCGTACGTACATGCCAACTTGATGTGTGTGCACCCAATGGATAGCGTTCACATCAGGAATGTTTTCAGTTCAGCATGATTGCACACACTTGCACAATATGATGTTTTGACATTTAAAAACTTCCACAAAAATTATTACCCGTCAACTTTGCCCAATCCTGGATAGTTAAAGCCATTCCCTGTCAGTCGTAAGAGGTGACCATAAGGGAAAAATTAACAAGACGGAATTTTCTTTATATTTAAATGTCAGTTTGTTTTGCTTTGTTTGAAGTAAGCCGTCTGGCGTGTATGGTTAGTGCACTCAGTTCAAAGCCGAGATATCACAGGTTCGAATCCCAGGTCAGGTGGAGACAATTTGCGCCTTCTTCCTGTTCAGTGGTCACCTAGAAGAAAGAAGTTCAGGAATATGATAGGTCAAGGAGTTGTGACCTTGCAATTACAGGAGTAGCGGAAGATTAACAATCCTGCTCGTGTGCGGCATTCATAGTATCGTGTGTGTGTGTGTGTGTGTGTGTGTGTGTGTGTGCGTGTTTGCCATGAATAGTGGATAATGTCTTACACTATGTGAGGTAAATAGGTATGTAGTGTGAAAAGAGTCCTGCCATAGTAGTGAACAGTAAGTTAACAATGATACCAATGAACAGTTTCAGTATAATACTAAACAATGCATAACAGTGGCTTGGGTGAATATTAAATACTAAATAGTGTACTACTGGATTTTGTATTTTTTGGTTTCATTAATATTAATAAACCTGAGCTGATAAAAAAAAAAAAAGAGGTGATGGTGGTGGTGATGGTGATAGGGAAGTAACATGAAAACTATGTAAAGTGTAGAGTCTATGTTTAACCTTCTGTTTAAGTTTTGTTGCTGTATGAGTTTTGCATGTTGTAATTAATATAACTAATCTTTATATCCCTGTAAGTTTGTATATATCAATGCTTTCCCTTAACTGCCTAAGCTACCAGTAACATTGGAACATATCTCATTTATATCATAAATCATTAGGTTTGACATCAGATCATTTAAGTAAAGAGTTATATAATTTTACCCTCGTATACATTTACATGAGTAAGAGAGTATAACGAGTATGATAGATGCAGTGAATCAAGGAGTACATGAGAGGAAGGGGAGAAAGGAGAATATATATATAGTACATAGAGTATACTTTTACAGACACAAATAATTTTAATAGGTTACACAGGAGTCATATTTCATTCAATGTAAAGCATCATATATTCTATTAACCTAACAGCTATGAAGGTACTGCATTAATGTTGACATTTTCCATATGTGTTCTTCCAACAGTGGTAGCATTGCCTTATGTTGATACCTTATCTTACATTTCAGTTGCATCAGTATACCTAGCTAGCTGCTTGATGACTTCCTAAAGTTATATTGTATCCCGAGGTATTGGAAAACATGGTGGTTGGTTATTGAGTGTTCATGTTCTGCACTTGTATGTGGTGTGTTGTATGTGTTGTATGTGTTGTGTGTTTGTGCTTACCTGGCTTGCCTGTGTGTTGTGTGTTGTGTGGTGACCTGCAGCTAATCTACTTAAGATATCTGTAAGCAAAGCTAAAGCCAATAGGTGTGCTGATTTATGTTGATTATTTGTTATAACGACACTTGGTTATATACTTTACAGTGCATTGGTGGACAACGTTGATATTTGTGATGGAATGTGAAGGCAAACCATTGTGTAGATATTGAAGTACAAGTTGAACCCTTCAACCTTAGCTGTAGTGTGTGATGCCAAGAAGAATGCATTGTACTGTACTAACAACACAAACACTTCTGCCAAAGCATGTCACTACTAATACTAAATTGTTAGAATGCAACTTGATGTGCGGCAAACAGTGTCACATTCTAACTCATTGTAATATAAATGCATTGTTTTGTAACCACCAGAAGCGCCTTACCTTAGCAGCCAAGCTTAACGAACTGGTTCAACGTGTACATTAATGTTACGGAATCCTTCACTTCATTCATTATTCATCACAGTAGTAAATGGTTTTCCTGTAGATTATCATTTTATTTTTATTTTGTGGTTTATATTTTTTTTTATTCTTTTGTAACTTAAAGTGATATACTTTTATAAATTTCAACTCTTATTTCCTTTTGTTTATTAAGCCTTTAGAGCCTGTGACACTCCTCCAATGGTGTCATTTATCCAAAACAAATATTACTTCACTCGCAGTATTTGTAGTCCATGATTGTGTTTCCTTAACCCTCACGTATCTAAAATTTGATACTTGATAATGTGTTAGTGTTGAGACGGTGAGCCTTGTGCTGCGTGAACCAACTTTTTAACCTTGTCACCTTGTCCACCATTGTAACTGTTTCCCGGTTGTCTCAGATACATTGTTTACATTTATTTTAGCTGAAGTATACTTACAAATAATACTTTCAGTCAAAATTACCAACTACATACCTGGTGTGTTAATTAGTATTCTTATAATTTTTAGTTTTCTCCTAAAACTTGATTATTCTTAGTTAAAATATAGAAGATTAATTTTATATTGTTTTAACTGTCGCTTGATTGAGTTTACAAACTTTCAATGCTGTGTGTGTTGAGTTGTGAAATTGTGATGTAGTACAATTACGTATTGTAGAGTGTGTGTGTGTGTGTGCGTGCGTAGTACGTGTGTTTGTATGTATGTGTGCGTATATCTGTTCATGTGTGTGTATGTGTTGCATGCCTAATCATGATACTATAAAGCATAGCTGTATAAATTCTATAATATAAACATCAATTATAGATAGATTAGATGTAATTATTTCAAGGCAGACTACCACTTCAAAACCAGTTTCAGTCATTTACTTGAAACATTTCTATGACAATACTACAACAGTAAATAAATGTTCCTAAACCAATGGATGGATGCATGAATGAAAGTGTGTGTGCTATATCAATCTTTTTTATATTAAAGTGAGGCAGTGCTTTTTTCCTTGCAATATAGACTGTTTATCATAGGTGGTGATGCTTGGTGTGTTGTGTTGGTAGGTGTGGATGGATGTGGATGTGTGCTTCACTGAGGTGGTGATGGTGTCCTTCCTCTGCTTGCCTTTTACTTTCCATTCTTGAGTCTTGGGTTGGCCCTGGCGGTGGTGATGGTGCTGCTGCTGCTGATGATGAATGCCAGTTTTGAATGTTAATGGGAATACTAATAGTTTCAGGCTCTGTATTAGGAGGAAGTTTGCCTAACAAGGTACACAGTCTCACACAACAAGATTTTGTTGCTATTGCAAACTAATTTCTTCAACGCGCTATTCTTGATAATATAATTTTATAACATTTTTGTTCTTAACTTTTGTTTTAGAAGCACACTTTTCGTACATGGATGAAAGTGTGTGGTTAATCAAGCAATCAGAAATAAAGCGAGGGAACAAAAATATGTACAAAGGAAGTACAGACAGCAACAGTTTTACTGGACCTAACGAGGCTGTCCGTGTAGCTACATTATTACTGTAATATCTACTTGATAGAGACAAAAGGACAGCAAAGTGAAAGGCTTGTTATGTTACAGATGTGACATGATCCAGCCTTGTATAGTGTGTCGGTGGCATCAAATTTAGGAAGAGAGAGAGAGTGTGTGTGTGTGTGTGTGTGTGTGTGTGTGTGTGTGTGGCTTGGGAATATTACGTGCCAAAGGGTCATTGATTTTCTTTTTTTCTGTCTTTTCTTTAGTTACCTAAATCTCTCTTTTAATAAGTTGAAATACGGGTACATTCATATAATTCTTAAAGCTGTATCCTATTATCTTTTCATAATAAAGATATTAAAAAGCTTATTCAATGATACATGAATATGTAACTAATTAAAAACTATCAGTAAACATTCCTTAAAGATAAACTAAACACAACATTTCTCCTCATCCTAACATGCACTTTTAGGAGAATCCCGGCATAGCAAATGGATCAACTGTGAAGGCGTGCGATGCTGACGACATAGAAATGACACTCCACAACCTCCTGAACAACCCGGCAGCCACACAGACGCCACCGGTTGTTCCTCCCAGCAGTGGGGTGAAGAACTCTGTCTCAGTCCCTGGAACACCTATGACTGCTCACAACCAAGCTGCCATCAAGCCTAATTGCAGTGTCATAGACTTGCAGGACATGCCAGCATCAGCAAGTAGTATTGACATGAATCCATCCCTGAGTGAAAAGGCAAAACCTCTAGTCTCAGAAACTAATAACTTGAGTGCCAGTTCTGTTGAGGATAATGATGACCAGAAAGTGTTGGGACAATCCAATGTGGCGCCTAATATGAACCGTCACGTCAGTCTGGATTACAAACCAAGTAATCTGGATACTGAAGGTGTCTTACCTCTTAAACGTGAATCTTCTTTCTCCTGAGGTTTAGCTAATGAATGATGTGTTTGATTCTCATGTTATATATACACTAATTATTGTAATTTTTGGAATATATTATATTATAAAACTTTTTAGGAACATGAATCTTAGGTGTAGATGCCTCTGTACATGTATATAGAGATAGACTATAATATACAAAGTTAAGGTAACAGATAAATAAATTGCATGAGTTTATATATGAAATCATTACACTAGCCAATATAGTTCACTCTTCATATGAACCCGGGCGACAGATTGAATTTCTAGAACTATTTGAAGTTTTATTTTAATTAACATGAAGTTGAACCTTTAAAGAAAAGTTGATCATTGAAGTTAGTGATTTATTTTTCATTTTAAGATGTGAAGAAAGGGAATTACTGAACCATTACTATGAAATATCTCTTTATTAAAGGGAAGAGAAAATGTGTATAGTGAGTTTTTAACTTGGTATTCATTTTATTATACTTGATGTGATAAGTACTAAGTCTCCATTTTATAAGTTGCAATATATTATGCCAAAACCACTGAAAATATTTGCTGATGTTTGAAACTTGCAATGCATTAAAAAACACAGACGTTGATAATGTTAAGGATTGTATGTGGTCTTATTATAGAGATCAGGTGTTCAAGTTTTACAATTATGGATGTGTATGAAAGTAATTAATTGGCTTCAGAAAAGTACTCTATTGAACCTCCTTCATATATAATATACTGTCCCAAAGAGCTTTAACAATTGTTATAATATGAAAGATTTCTTTTTGTAAATTGGTCATGTGTATATCGGTGTCAAGAGTATATTGATAAAAATATATATGAATTTAATAATTTCTTATTTGCTGTGAATATATTGTAAAGATGAATTCAGAATCCCTGTATAGAAAGGTGTTTAAACAGCTACCATTGCTGACTAATTATTAATGTTGAAATAATATGACATTGGTCGACTCTTTGAAATCTGCTGCTGTGATAAATATTTCTCAAGTTTTGATGTAAATGGATTAAAATCATGCATTCTCAATATTTTTGGTAATTTTTCAAGTTGCTATTCCATGATCTATACATAAAAAAGCTATTGAATTTCTAATATATATAATCCACTGTACTGTTACTCCTCATTCTTACCATACCAGTCCAGGGTGGAGAGCAATATTAATGACTGCGATCTATTAATTGTAGTCATTAGGGAAACTGTAATTATGAAACCTATTTAAGCCGTTGTTCCTTGGAATGTATAAAATTTCAAAGTAGCCTATAAATACAGGTGTTCGTAGGCTATTACTTGGAAATATAGTACACTGAACTCAGGGTCAGAAATTATTTTAGAGTGAATTATTAAGACTAATAGTAGATTTTGCCAACCAATTGTTCTGACCACAGACATTACCTTTGTCTTTCTGTTTCTATTAAGACAATACTTCACGTCAAACTTTAATGCAATTGATAGTTTATTCAAGTTGATGGATTTCGTAAATAATCTTATTGAATGCCGCATAAAAATTTCAACGTTGCATTGGTAGTCGTGTCTGTGATGAGATGTTGAGTTTGGTTTTCTTTTTTGTCCTTCTAAGAACAGTGCACGTATGATACCTAAACAAGTTGTAGTTTATTGCCATTTAACATAAAGGGAATCTTTCTTTAGCGTAATCATTGATATACTTATAGCAATAGTTTGAACATGTATACATAGATTACCAGATATATATAAAGGCAAAATTATGAACATTTATTACTTACAAATCTGGGATTTTATATTTATGTTTTGTTATGGAATCTATTATCCAAACTCTTTTACTTGCTTTTAAAAGCTCATTTTAAAAAATTTCCTTTGTAAATTTATATAAATGGCAGTACACACATTAATTATATTACTTTTTAAATTAAAATGGTGGTTAATTGGTATGTTGCAATGTGTGTGTGTGTGTGTGTGTGTATCAAGATAATATATTAATTTAAGGTTGTGCATAAATAACAATTCAGAAATATTTTTTATAAAGTGTATGTGTACTATTAAAGGTTCATTTCCCACTAAGTTCGGAGTGAGTGAGTGAGTGTAAGAATGTGGCATTAGCAGTGTGAAGCTTTGTGAAACATTGCTGTGATAGGTCTTGGTCAGAGGAAACATTATTGGTCTTCATGTACATAATGTACTTATTGTTAATCTAATGTAAATATTGTTTCACGAATCTTGAAATCTTCCCAAAGATTTATATTTTGCATCAAATACTATAAGACATTAAGGTATCTAATATTGTTTGAAGAAGGCACACATTGCCCTGAGTTGCAGAAACAGGTTCCAAACATCATTGTTCTAGAATCAATAATTCTTACTTGACACCAAAAAAAAAATTACTGATTGGCATATATAGATTTCCAGTCATTAATGGCAGTCAAAGCAATGTCCTGTCACTCAATATAATGTTTGTTTTATTCTATATTACTATTTTATTAACACATATATATATTATTTTCCAAGAGTCCCTTGAAGGATGATGGCTCTGTAACACTGGGAACAGAGCAAACTCAATTATAACTTTACTCTGTGGAGATTAGATACGTGCACAGAAATACATTACTTTAATTTAAGTCTTAATACAGAAGACAGCACAAAAAAAATATTATATAAGTGAAAATATGAGAGGTTCTGTAATTTCCTTGGGAGTATTTTTGTGCAAAATTATGTGACAACAAATATAATAAACTGTTCATATTTCTCACACCTGTCAAGTTTCACGTTAGTTTTGGAGGCTAACTTGATGCAAAAAGAAGTTTACCACAATATACTAGTGCAAATGTGTCAAAATTATTCAGGAATTTCTAATGTGATAAGATTGTAATTATGTAAGCAAATGTATGTATAGTATTTGTGAAAAAAATGTTGCTCCAGCTATAAGAGTTATTTACAAAGTGGGAAAGGAAGTGTGAAATCAAGGATAAGAATACAGTTTAGTTACACTTGTTCTGAAGTAATGATTATTTAGGCAAAACACCTTCACTTATACCACTTCATTGTGCTTTGGGCATCAAATACACGTAGCAAAATATATAAGGGAAAAAAAATATTGTGTTTGGTCTACAATTATACAAAGTACAACCTAACATTTATTACCGTACAATGCGTTTTTCAAGACAGTTACAAATTTTCTGTCAAAGGAGTTGAAAAGTAGAGGAGGACATTCTCATGTGACTATTAAATATCCTTGCTGCTGAAAGTGGCTTTTCTTTATACGTCGTACTTCCACGTAAACCCATCCATCCTTAGAGGACTTCGGAAAACATCAGAGGTCATTACAACCTGGTATAAGCAGAGAAGGTTGATAGATAGAGAGTCTTGAGGTTTTCCTTGTCCTTACGGTAATATTGGTTTGTGTGGAAGTATTGACAGATAATGGCGAGTCAAGTGCAGCAGCAAGGACAGTTCAATGGTGAAGTATAATGATGATTCTGTTGTTGATGTGTTCCTAGTCAGCCCAATATTTTTTTCACTCCAGACTTGAATTTAGGAAAGATCTTGTCATCATAAAGGTAGACGTCAGCGAGAAAATATCGATAAAACTGTTAGGTAAGATGACATTATTTTTCCAAAACTGTACGAAAGAAACGGAAAGAGAGACAAATTAGGATAAATGGAGAATACATAGATGATTTCTAATTCCCTGACAATAATGTTTTCACAAATGAATCTACATTATTCATGATCATTAAAGAGAATGTTTTATAATAAGTAAGTGCATTCTACCAGTTTTAATATAAGGATCTAAAACCTTGAATCTTGTGAGTCTTGGAATGGAAACTTCAGAGTCCCCAAAGGGTAATTGAGAGAAAATTGCTCAACATAACCTGGAAAAATAGAGAATATCATGGATATGGGAGTTCAAATGAAAATAATATGGATACAGGAGTAGACCAAAGTTGAAGGCATATAGACAAGTTTAAATAAAAAAAACTTCATATAGACAGGGCACATCATACACTAAACAGATAATAGATAGAATATTAGAGTAGCAATGACAACCCAGGGATGATAAAAGAAGGCAGGGCTGACGGAGAACTGAATGGAAAAACTAAACCATATTATCCTGGGTTCAGCTTGGAAGAGACGACCAACCGATAGAAATGAGTAGAAAAAAGTTGTCGGAGGCATTCGTTCTGCATTGGATGATGATGAGGATGATTCTGCCATCCTCATAGACTGCAAAGAAAACAGTATTTATTAGCATGATGTCAAAAGGACAAGATGCAAAGTAACAAAACATCACTTTGTACCCGAAAGCACAATATAGTGGTGTAGGAGGAATTGATAAGCTAAGGTGATGTCTCCTCTGCCTACATTCTTGTCTTTGATTCTGTATTGACTTTCCTATTACATATGTAACTGATATAGCATGAAGGTAAATTAACTTGCTTTGTTGATACTGTATTTATATCCAGTATTTATCTAGAACGTTTTGTGCAAGCGAGAAAAGTTCATAAAAGTTTGCATGAATTAAGAAGAGGCCAATATTTAGGAGCAATTGATCTCAGATTATTTGGGAAAGTATGCAAATGCAGTAAATGACTGATTATATAAAACTATGTACGTCAAGCGGCTGTAGAAAGTAACGGATAGACATTATTATTTGTTAACCAGAAGCACATAATTCATAAGAACTCTTAACAACTAATGATTTTTACAGGAAACCATTACATTATTTTCTACAGATTTTGAAACCAGAAAAAGAAAACATTAAAATTACATCTCATCAGTGTATGCTCAGTGCAACATTACTAAGGATGAGATCTGTGATGATGATATTTCTTGAGTAACAAATTTGAAGTGTATGTAGTGTAAGCAATTTGAAGATTTACGTAAAGATGAAAAGACAAATGCAGGTTGGCTTGTGTAAGGTAGCTTGGGGTTCCTGTGCCTTCTCCATATTGAAATTCATATTGAAATTGCACTGAGCAAGACCACTCCAGGCATCAGTATGAATAATGGAGTTTGCCAGAGAAGCATTTTACATAATAAGCATGGGAGTTAGTTGGCTTTAATAGTTAATAATGTTTACTGCATTTACATGTTGAATTCCAGTACAGAGTAAGTTATTAAATATGGAATGTACTATATATATATATTAACTGTTTTTTAGGATATATTATGATGTTTGAGATGCATGTTTGAATATTTTATTTTGGCCAAAGTGCAAATATATGTTTGTAATTATTGCTGTATTATAAGATTCTAATGCAGATATATGACTCCATATTATTTTGTTGACTAATATTGTGTACTTGTAATGGTTCACAAGGACGTAATATGTTAAAGAAATATACAAATATGAAATAAACTTGATAGCTCTTTTCCTTTTCAACATTTAATCATCCAACTGCAGCTTACAATCAAGAGAAAGTGTCTTTATTTGTGGATTTTCTCCCACTTTCAGAGGAAACATTTTCGCCAGCACCCTGAAGGCAGAATTCAAGGGTAAGGAAGTTGCAGTTCGTTGAGTTTACTGTCAAGGAAACACCTCCACACAAACATTCTCGTTGTGGTAAGTTAGATTAGGTTTGGTTTGGTTTGGTTAATCATTTAAGTCAATTTCTCAGTGCATCAAAACACAGAGGCATTAAAAGGTGAGTGTTTTGGTGGAGAAATGCACTAAAGCAATTTATTCTACACCTAAGATTGATATTGGTAATCTTTGAAAGTCACTGAGAGAGAGATATTGAAATAATAAGCTTTTATCATATATGTATGTTGTGATTAGTCTTGATGAAATAAGTAAGTGGTAGATATTTAATTAAAGATCATCTGGCACTATGGTTAGATAATATAGAGTAACAAAGCAAGAAGAATAGAATGGTAGAAAAGGTGACATGATATAACGTAGGTGTTTAAAGTGTATTAAATTGAATGAAATGGGAGTCAACCATAAATATAATCATTACAATTTAATTATTATTACTATTATTATTAATTTATTGTTTATTTACTTCATCTTCTGATATATTCATTATTACATTACGCATATAGTTATTCAGTGAGGGTCGGCGCGGCAGGAATAACGTAAGTATTTTACCTCCTCTCTTTTTCTCTTTATTTTACATCCTGAACACAAGTCATTGCTTCATGGCACCTTAATATACACTTAAGCTTTTACTAATTACTCTGAACAATGTTTTAAAACGATAATTTAAGCAGAAAAGGAGAAAGAAAATATTTTGTGTGGGCGGGAAATCTGAATTAATGGAGTCGTTATGAAAGAAATTATTTATCATCTTACACATTCTTTTAATTTACATAATAGTCATCATTTACCTTTTCTCTCATTACAGCTTAGTTATAGTACTCAATGACCTCGGAAAACCACGAGAGAATAGTAAATAAAAGTGAATTGAGAGAGGCTCGAGACGTATGTATAGAGTCTGTAAGCCTCCCTTCCCTTGATCTGTACCCGATCCTCTATCTCACACTCGCTCTAATATCACTCGCTAATACTCTCTCTAATATGAAATGGTGCAAATTGTTGTCATATTTACTCATACAATACGTTAAAATGTTATTCTTGTAGATATATAGATTACATCATAGCTGATTAATAATATATTCTTAACACCTCATAATTATTCCTTCCTTCCATCTGCTTTAACTGAGTGTTGAATGGTACTCTTATGTATGAATTTAATGGACATTTCATATTGTTTTAACTACTATAATGATATAGAGAGATAGATATAGGGTTACTGTAACATTCTTTTTGCCTTGGACTATATTAAGTAAAATGAGACCTATTCGAATCTTCTTACATACGCACAAGAGGAAGGAAATAATCGCATCGATATCAACATTTTCAGCATATCCTTTGAGGTAGTAAATGGTATATTAACTAAACTATTATAACATGAGTATGTGTATGTGTGGGTGTGTAAATAAGGTTGAGTAATGTTAGTAGTGATAGTCTTTTGTTAAAATAGCGCCATCTTTCTGGGTTAGGTTAGGTTGCCATGCTTCACCATATTAGAACCAGCCTCGACCAGCCTCAGTTTAATGGTTTATTGGGTGAGGTAGTTACTGTAGGGGAACAAATGCTGGTTATAATGTTCATATTCACGTAACTACATACAAGAACATGCTGGAGTTACTCTAGGAAGTGTTATAAATAGGTAAGGTTTAAGTTAAGGTGTGTTAGAAGAGTTGAAGTGTTAGGGAAAATGGTTTAATATTAGTATTAAGGTGACGTGAATATTTGGTGGTGATTCTATATGGTTTTGAAATTTATTTATATTGTGTGTGGTGTGTGAGTGTGCTTATTGCGTGCGTGTGCGTGGTTTTTGCCTGCAGATAATAAGTGATGCTGTGATGCTGGTATTAAATGTGTTATATTACCATACAGTGAAAGTAGAAATATTCGTGGGTTTGGTTATTTTGCTTGAATTGAGTTTGTATAAGCCGGGCTACTCTTGCTATCTCACTTTTTCTCTCTTTCTGTTTCACTTTCTTTAATTTATCTCACTTTTTCACTCACCTGCTTTTCCAAACACACAAACACCCTAGTGTGTGTGTGGGTGTGAGTGTGTGTGTGTGTGTGTGTGTGTGGGGTGTGAGGTGGGTGTGTGAGGTGTGTGGGTGTGGGTGTGTGAGGTGTGTGTGAGAGAGAGAGAGAGGAGAGAGAGAGAGAGAGAGAGAGAGTGTGTGTGTGTGGGTGGGTGAAATAATGAATAAGGAATATGAGGGTGGGAAATAAATGAATAATAATGATGTGAGAATGTAAAATAATGATGTGAAATAATGAATAATGTTATGAGAATGTGTGAAATGAATATTATTTTAACTGAGGAATACATGGATTTATGATTAGTTTGTGTTATTATTTTAACCTAACCTAACCTAACCTAACCTTACCTTACCTTACCTTACCTAACCTAACCTAACCTAACCTTACCTAACCTAACCTAACCTTACCTTACCTTACCTTACCTTACCTTACCTAACCTAACCTAACCTTACCTAACCTAACCTAACCTAACCTAACCTAACCTAACCTAACCTTATCTAACCTTACCTTACCTAACCTAACCTAACATAATTTATAACTCAACGCAATGGTGTGGCTATACAAAATGAAAATAAAACCTTGCTAATCATTATCATCTAGCAAGTGTTAGATAATCTTTGAATGAATATGATTTTGAACCTTATTTTGTAGACCTTTTTCAGGAGACTACTTACTGAACACTGCTTGGCTGTGTCTCACTTCTTAGGTTAGGTTAGGTTAGGTTCATTTGACAACTTAAAAAGATTATATTCAATGCATTTCATTCCCTACTTATGATATTGAAACTTTGTGACAAAATACATAATAATAATAATAATAATAATAATAATAATAATATATATATACTTTAGTCTTTTTGTGTAATATAGAAAAGAAACTTTTCTTTTGATTGAACTCTAACTTACTGTCATTGATCTACTGGTGACATGGGAGGTGCAAGGCCGCCTAGGTACTGTTGCTTATATATTACAAAGTGGTTAGAGATACGGCAGTCATACCGCGTTGTCTTCCGCTATTCCTACGGCCTGTGCCTTATTATATACCTGGTAAAGCATCTTTCAAGTTATGTTAGATTTGGTTAGGTACGGTTTGGTTCGGTTAGGTTCGGTTATATAAGCTTTTTACCCAAAAGTTAGGTACGTGCCGTATCTATAAGGGAACACTGTGAGGATACGGCATTTGTTAGGTTATGGTTAGATTAGGTTAGGTTTGGTTAGGTACAATTTGGTTCAGTTATATAAGCTTTTTGTATTTTAATACCCAAAAGTTAGGCACGTGCCGTATCTATAAGCGAGCACTTATAGGTACAGCTGCCGTACCTGTAAGCTGTGCCTAACATTTTTTTCCTGATAAGATTTGATGAGTTTTGAATTAATCAGCTATCTGTTTTTCTTTCAAATCGCTCTTCTTTTTTTCTAACCCGCTCCCATAAAAAAAATAAAATTAATAATAATTTTACGTTGAGAATAAGTAACAGATGACTAACAAAAAGCATCAAAACATATAAGATAGAAATAGTATCATCCTCGTAAACAATAAAGTAACGATACATTAGACCGGCAAGCAGTGGTGAAGTTTCGGGTCCGTTTACACATAAAGAAAACAAAATCTAACCTTCCCTAACCTAACTGTTGAAACTCTAAGACCTTAACTGATTCAAACCCTTTCTAAGAGCCTTGTCAATTGAATATAAATCTCTGTAGGGAAAGGCGTGTCTGCTGTAACCTCAAAACATGATACGTAGTTAGAACGAGGCAACACCAGCGTTATCTATCATTAATTTACAGTAGATATTAATAGCATGTTAATTGCTCAGGATGAAAATATCTATGCAATGATATAGGTAAGAATCATCGGGTCTTTTGATATCGCAATAAAACAATAATACCGTTATTTCCATTCTTCCTTATGAAAAGCTGTTATGTCAATGGAAAGCAGACAGCAAATGAATGTAGATAATATAGTTTCATATACCTTAATGACGTCAATCCGTAAAATTCTCCTTAGTTGTCATTTTTGGTGTTTCGGGTAAAGACTAACCTGTCAAGACCTACTACTCATCTCCGTGAACCAGCTCGTTCGATTCTACAGTATTTAAAATCAACCCGACAGAATATTTAGTAACCTAACCTAACCTAACCTACAACCATCACGTCCTAATTCCTACCTTCCTACATTAATCTCTGTTGAAAGACGAGCCGTTGAAGAGTCGAGGGGATGCGTTACGTCAATGTAATCAATCTTAACGACACACTTCCCAGTTTTCATTTGTCATGTTATAAGCAATGTGTGTGTGCCGTAGGATTGATCGTGCTGTTAGAACGTTTCAGAAGGAAGGAAGTTAGCTATAGGATATGTCTTAAGCACACTTACTAGTAGATTGTCATGCGTACTGTACTTCCCTTTGCACATTTTCATCAGTGTAGCGTGTGTGTATTTAAGAAGCCGTGATAAATGATGTGGAAGGGAAGGATTAATGTACTCGGTTCCTCGT
>JAPQNM010000006.1:16208750-16233750 GCA_029783475.1 Metacarcinus magister
AGCGTCACTGTGTGTGTGTGTGTGTGTGTGTGTGTGTGTGTGTGTGTGAGTGTGAGTGTGTGAGTGTGTGAAGCTTGTTTGGTGCCGCTGGTGATCCCGAGCTAAAGGGGAGAGTGCCATGAGGCGGGGCCCTGTTGGCACTATGCAGGGGGGGGGAGGAAGGGCTGCTTTGGGGGAGGGGGGTGTTGCAGGTGATGTATTGGTACCCTACAGGAGGCTGGCCGTGACCTCTGACCTCTGACCTTTTGTTTTGCCATGAGTGGGTAGGATGTGGATGATTTATTCCTATATTACATCTTATTGTGTTGACTGACTCTCTCTCTCTCTCTCTCTCTCTCCTCTCTCTCTCTCGCTCTCTCGCTCTCTCTCTGTTATTGAAAGGAGAGGCAGGAAATGTGGTGTTGTGAGGTGGTGATGTTGATGAGGTGTGGTGTTGTGTTGTGGGGTGGGTGGTGTAGTGTGGTGTGGTGTGGTGTGGTGTTGTGTTGTGTTGTGGGTGTTGTGGTGTGGTGTAAGTGGTGGTGTTGGGTAAAGGTGTTTTGTGTTGAGGTTGAGGTGTGGCGGAGAACGTAAGGACATCAGCTAGAGCCTTAACAGGACTTTCCGTGGGCAGGTGGCGAGGCCAGCACGCCCACCACACTCTGCCCCGCCCACACCTGCACTCAACGGGCCACCTGTTTGTATGTGTGTGTGTGTGTGTGTGTATGTGTGTGTATGTGTGGGTAGTAGTAATAGTAGTAGTAGTAGTAGTAGTTGTTTCAGGTTTTCATTAGATCCAGCAGGTTAAGGGATGCAACTCAACCTGTTTCCACCCTTTCTCTCTCTCTCTCTCTCTCTCTCTCTCTCTCTCTCTCTCTCTCTCTCTCTCTCTCTCTCTCTCTCTCTCTCTCTCTCTCTCTCTCTTTTCTTCTCTTGATCAACTCTTGGTAACAACATTATTACAGAACACACACACACACACACACACACACACACACACACACACACACACACACACCTTGGTGATGATAACTGGCTGGCCTTGAGGTGGTCTACCTTTCCTCCCTCCCCCCCCTTAGCACATGTCCGCAGTACTGTACCTTAGTGGGTCAGCGAGGTCCTGTCACGTACTAATAGCTTCTAGGAGGAGGAGGAAGAGGAGGAGGAAAAGGTGGAGAAGGTGGTGGTGGTGGTGGTGGTCATCAATAATTTTAGGTCATGGGAGGAGGTTGTGGAAGGGTTGGTGTGTGTGTGTGTGTGTGCGTGTGTGTGTGTGCGCGCGTCCCTGCCCATACACCGGACTTATACTGTGACTGTCGGAGGAGGAAGAGGAGCAGTCACGCCCCTAGGAAGTGTTACTCATGACTCCATTAATACACACATACACACACACACACACCCTCGAGGCGCGCCACCCAACAATAGTCTGGCGTAGGGTGGGCGAGAGAGAGAGAGAGAGAGAGAGAGAGAGAGAGAGAGAGAGAGAGAGAGAGAGAGAGAGAGAGAGATTGGATTGTGGATGATGAGAGACGGATGCCGTTCAGGTCCTCTCTCTCTTCCCTTCCTTTCTCTCCATCTTGAGACACTTTCCTCCACCTCTCATCCTCTCTACGTCTAGACACTGCTCCTCCACTCTCTCCCACCCCTACACAACCCCTTCCCTTCCCCTCCCTTCACCCCTTCACCCCTTCAAGTCTCCTCTCTCCCCTCCTCTCCCCCTCCTCCTCTCCCCTCTAAATCCTGTGTTACACCCGTGCCCCGTACCTCCCGCCCCGCCCCGCCCCGCCCCCCCCCGCCCCGCCCTCTTCAGCTATTTCCATCACGACACTCCTCCCCATATTAAAGGGACACACACACACACACACACACACACACACACACACACACACACACACACACACACACACACACACACACACACACATACAGAGACACAAAGGCGTTCTCTCTCCATCAGTCTTTAATTTTTCTTGTGTTCAGGCTTGGTTCAGAGAGAGAGAGAGAGAGAGAGAGAGAGAGAGAGAGAGAGAGAGAGAGAGAGAGAGAGAGAGAGAGAGAGAAACTTGCCTGGTGCCACTCCGTCGGGAACTAATATCATTTAGGTTTTGTGGCATTGTTACGTATGCCTCCTCCTCCTCCTCCTCCTCCTCCTCCTCCTCCTCCTCCTCCTCTATTTATACCGAAGGAGGAGGAACTTGACTGCTTTGGAACGATCACAACGGAATGCTTTGTTAGGAAGAACCTCCTCCTCCTCCTCCTCCTCCTCCTCCTCCTCCTCCTCCTCCTCCACCTCCTCCTCCTCCTCCTCCTCCTCCACCTCCTCCTCCACCTCCTCCTCCTCCTCCTCCACTCACCTTCCTTCCCATCTCGTTACTACACTCCCTTCTTTCCCACGCTCTTGTCCCCCTTTCTCTCCACCCCCTTTCCCTCCACCCCCCCCCCGTAATACTTGTCCTCCTCCTTTGCCGTGTCGCCCCCATAAAGTCACCCCGGAATGTTTAGGGGGGCGGGGGCGGGGGGGAGAATAGCAGTCACCCCAGAAACTATATTTTTTGGGGAGGGGAAGAAATGAGAATTGGAAGAGGATGGAGGGAAAGAAAGAGAGGAAGGAGGGAGGGATGGAGGGAGGGAGGGAAGGAAAGGAGGTAGAAACGAATAGTGGAAGGAAGAAGAGAAGGAAGGAAGGAGAAGAGAGTAATGGAGGAAATACGATACACTTACACCCTCTTAACACTTTCCTCCACCTCCCTACACCTCCAACCCGGACATAGTAGGAGGAGGAGGAGTACAAAGGAGTACAAAGGAAGAACAAACAGCAACAGTCCTGGCCCTAACGAGGCTGTCCGTGTGGCCAGGGACGAATCTTTCCACGCGTTACTATACTAACTACTACTCTTTACTGGTTAATATTATACTAATCCTAAAATGAAGTTCAGATTCGTGTTTGTCATGCACTAGAACCTCTGTAAACTTATTTTTGTGAGATTTGAGATTTTGAGATTTTTGTGAAATTTTCGTTGGTACAACCCTTGGAATTTTCTCAAAAATCACGTTTTATTAAATAACTCGAAAAGTATGAGGCTTACGTAAAAAATGTAAAGAGTATTAATGAAAGAGCAGAACACGGCCGTTCTTTTGAGCTATAGGATAATAAAAATGGAATGTAAATAATTGAAAAATGTCACATTTAATTTTTTCCAAAAAAATTACTTTCTTCCTCATTGTCTCCAAAGCTATGGAAGATATCAGAAAGATTATTGTGCCATCTGATAGATATTGTCAAGCATTACAAGTTTGTCTGTATACATATTTGCTCTAGGACTAATAGTTTTGTAGTAAAATGGCGTCAATGGTTTTGACGTGAATTTTGGTCAACATTTTCCGGCCGATTTCCTTCACAGAAACATGCAAGATGATATGAATTAAAGTTATACATCTTCAATAAGCAAAAACAAGATGTATTGAACCAGTTGTGTTGAATTTAAAATGATGACCAATATTAACATGAACCAAGGTAGGATTTTAAAAACAACATAACATGAGGAGGAGGAGGAGGAGGCAAGGGGTGTTACTTGACCTTGAAACACCCCTATCACTCCTCCTCCTCCAACTTTTCTTTATCTTTCCTCCTCCTAAGAGTACTACAGTGCTACTCCTCTTCTCTTCTCTCCTCTCCTCTCCTCTCCTCTCCTCTCCTCTCCTTTACTCTTGTATTCTCTCTTGTTTCTCCTCTCCTCTCATCTCTTTTCATGTTACCTTCCTCCTCCTCTCTCTCCCCTTCTCTTTCATCTCCTTTGATCTCTCTCTCTCTCTCTCTCTCTCTCTCTCTCTCTCTCTCTCTCTCTCTCTCTCTCTCTCTCTCTCTCTCTCTCTCTCTCTCTCTCTCTCTCTCTCTTTTCCTCCCACTCAGTCCCTTCCTCCCTATAATATACATTTTTTTTTATCTAATCAGCATCATTGTGTAGTGGCACGCTATCTCTCTCTCTCTCACACACACACACACACACACACACACACACACACACACACACACACACACACACACACACACACGCGATGAAAAAGTCCTGATTTTCTTTCGTGTCAGGTAACGAGGATCGAGCGTCTACTCAGGTGTGTGTGTGTGTGTGTGTGTGTGTGTGTGTGTGTGTGTGTGTGTGTGTGTGTGTGTGTGTGTGTGTGTGTGTGTGTGTGGTAGCCATGTTATGTATCTTACTGATCCTTGTGTGTGTTCGCCCTTTAGGTCTCGTTATCATGGCGGTGTGCGTTTGGTTAGGTTTGGTTAGGTTAGGTTAGGTTAGGTTAGGTTAGGTAAGGTAAGGTTTGGTTAGGCTAGGTTAGGTTAGGTTAGGTTAGGTTAGGTTAGGTTTGGTTAGGTTAGGTTAGGTTAGGTTAGGTTAGGTTAGGTTAGGTAAGGTAAGGTTTGGTTAGGCTAGGTTAGGTTAGGTTAGGTTAGGTTAGGTTTGGTTAGGTTAGGTTAGGTTAGGTTAGGTTAGGTAGTAGTAGTTAAGAGGGTGATGTAAGTACTTAAGTGTTAGTAAAGGGAAGGTAGTAGTAGTGGTAGAGGTGTTAATGTAATAGATTATCACCCTTATCATACCCTTATCTCACCCTATATCATATTCCTCCCGCTCCTTATCACCCTTTCGTTCGTCTGTTGTTCTTTATTGTGTTACTTATTATTTCATTGTATTTATATCATTGATAGTTACGTTTTGTTTTGTTTTCCTCTCATTTTTACTTCCCTTTCTTTTTCTTCCTTATTTTCGTTTCCTCCTCACCTTTACCCTCTCTCCTCCTTCCTCCTCCTCCTTCCTCCCTCATTACTGTCACACTCCAACATTCCTTCACTGCCATTACTGCCTCTTAGGAGTGATTGAGGGAAGATAAGTAGGGAGGGGAAGGGGAGAGAGGTAGGGAAGGGAAAGGGGGAGGAATAGAAGGAGGGATAGACTGGTTTTGGGGTCATGTATTAGCCTGTGACCTTGCCCCCCCCTTCCCTCCCCCCTCTCTTCTAGGTTCAGGGGTGTGTAAGGGGGTGAAGCTGTCATGGGGTGTTAGGTTAGGTTATTAGGGTGTGTGGGGGGGGGAGTTGTGTTAATTATGACAGGTGTGTGTGTGTGTGTGTGTGCGTGTGCGTTGTAAAGGTACACAGTAATGCTTCCACAGGGTTGACATTGTGTTGTGTTATGGGGGGGGCGGGGGGGGGCGGTAAGGGTGATGTTGGTCCAGAAGGTGACTGCCGCCCGTGTCACCTGGCCACTCACCTAGGCCGGCCTGTTAGGGAGCAAGTTCCGGGAAGATGGCGCCTGTGCCTCCACCTCTGGGCTCTCTCCTTCCCTAATATGTGCAGGTCCCAGCGCGGCGCCTGACTCTACGGCGGCTGAGTCACGCCTCACCCCTCACCCCTCACCCCTCACCCCTCACCCCGGCCACTGGTGACTGTACCCCCGAGGCTGTACTGGCATACTCCTGGGGGAGGCATATGGCCCACTAGTGTCACCACGGGAACCACCTGTGGCAGGTGGTCAGCAACCCACAGCAGGCTGGCCGCCGGTGGTGCCACGCATGCTAAGTGGAGGGGTGGAGCCGGACGCACCCCGCCCCGCCCCGCCTCACCCCGCCTCACCACCCAGCCTGGACGGTGTTCTCAGCATTGCAGTGCACAGTTCAATGTAACTTTGTATCCATATATAAGAAACATGGTTGCAGCTGACTGAACGTGTATGAATGGTTGTAGCCAGGACGGTATTGAAGGTTTAGTAAGGCTGTGCTAACTGCAAGGTGTTCCCAAGGCTGTGTGCTGACCTGACCCCCCGGCACACTGGGATCACCGGGGATGTGTGTGTGTGTGTGTGTGTGTGTGTGTGTGTGTGTGTGTGTGTGTGTGTGTGTGTGGCACCAGGGAGGCACCGCGTCCCCTGCTTCCTGGGTGTAGGGGGAAGCCAGTCACCACCAAATGTGCCTCACTTACACACTCATGATAAGCTGCCTCACACACACACACACACACACACACACACACACACACACACACACACACACACACAAGTCACACACCAGCGCCCAGAGTCACCTTTGTGGACGCCGTTAAGGCTGCTGCACCTCCTCCCGCGCTCCCACACCTGGAAATAGTGTTTAGTACGTTAGGCTCCGATAGTTTGTGTGTCACGCCGTGCAGCAAATTAGTTTTGTGCCTCATACTCTATACGCACACAGCATGTCTCCTGTGTACGTGTGTGTGTGTGTAGTGTTAATACTCAATCATTTTTTTTGTTGTGACTGTATTTCACTCCTTCCAGTTTAGTCTCATAGTCGTGTTCTTAACCTGTTCTTTCGATGACCTGACCTGACCTGACCTGACGTGAAGCAGCAGCACAGTGACCTTGACCTCCTTGTGTTCCTCCAGCGGGTAGAATCCTCGAGTGTTCCTGTCTGTTTGAACTTGTATGTTTCTTTTCTTCTTTTTCTTTCGTTTTCTCTCCTTTTCGTGATTGTGTTGTGTGGTGTGAATTTCCTGGTCATGGCTTATGGAGGAGGAGGAGGAGGAGGAGGAGGAGAGGAAGAGGCGTACAGGGTGTGGGGATGAATTATGTATCCTTCGGGGTGTGGTAGTGGCGGCACACACACACACACACACACACACACACACACACCACACACACACACACACACACACACACCACCTTGCCGCCGCCTTGCCAGGGACTCCTCAGCATCATCACCTGCTGCAGCGTCGGGAAGAGGAGGAGGAGGAGGAGGAGAGAAAGAGAAGGAGGAGGAGGAGGAGAGAAAGAAGAGGAGGAGGAGTTAAAAGCAATCTACTCGTACGTGCCTGTGTGTGTGTGTGTGTGTGTGTGTGTGTGTGTGTGTGTGTGTGTGTGTGTGTGTGTGTCGTAGGTACTTGACAGGGCGGGGCGTGGTGCTGCAGGGGGGGGGAAGAGGGGGGGGGGTGAAAGGGCGCGGCCTCCCCGTCTCTGCCCTTACCTTACCTTTCCCTCCTGCTGCTGATCCTTACCTGCGAAGTGTGTCTAAAGGAGAGGAAGGAAGGAAGGAAGGAAGTGGAGGGAAGGGAATTAAGTGGAAAGGTTTCTCTTCCTCCTCCTCCTCCTCCTCCTCCTCCTCCTCCTCCTCCTCCTCCTCCTCCTCCTCCTCTTTCTCCTTACACACACACATGCAGTGCCAACAATCGCCGGTGCCAAGGTCGTATTCCTACTTAATACATACACACACACACACACACACACACACACACACACACACACACACACACACACACACACACACACACACACACACACACACACACATACATACATACATACATACATACATACATACATAACCCTTTAATGTGTGGGTGGAAGGGAAAGGAAAGGGTGGAGTGGAGAGGTAGGGAAGGGAGTAAGGGAGAGGGAGGGAGGAAGGGAGAGAGGGAGAGTGAAACTTTTATGGAGGTATAAGAGAAAGGGAAAGGGAGAGGAAGGGAGGGAGGGAGAGGGAAGGGAAGGGAGGGAGGACGAAACTGTTATGGAGGTGTAATAGAGAGAAAGGAAGGAAGGGAGGATGCAACATTTATGGAAGAACAGGAGAGAGAGAGAGAGAGAGAGAGAGAGAGAGAGAGAGAGAGAGAGAGAGAGAGAGAGAGAGAGAGAGAGAGAGAGAGAGAGAGAGAGAATGTATATCCCTCGTTAATTGTCTCTCTCTCTTACACCTCCTTTATTGCTCTGTTTTATATTCTCTCCAGCACTGTCCTTACCTCCTTATTTATTTGTTTTCTCTCCGTGAACAAACTATATATTTTTTTTTTTTCCTTCCCTAATAGTTGTTAAGAGTAGTGGAAAAAAAAATATTCAATACATTTATAGATTTAAAAAAAAGAGGATAATTTATACAGTGTTAGTGTGATACAATACTCTATTATTTACTATTTATCGGTAATTTCGTTCTATATTTCTCTAACTATCTTTGGTAACGTATCTATAGCTGTTATAAGTGACTGGATTGGTGTAGGTTAGGTTAGGTCTGGTCAGGTCAGGTCAGGTTAGGTTAGGTCAGGTTAGGTTAGGTTAGGTTAGGTTAGGTTAGGTTAGGTCAGGTGGTCTGGTTAGGTTAGGTTAGGTCTGGTTGGTGACGGAGGCGAGGTGAAGGGGGTGAAGGCGACGGTAAGGCTGCACGTGGCCCTGGGTAGAGGCTGAGTGAGGGTGGGTCAATACATGCTAGGTAGGGCGCCAGTGCAGTACGTAGCGCCCTATCACCGTGGGTCTGGGCGTGCAGGGGACCGGGAGAAGAGATGGAGGACCTTAAGTATAGCTATATATTAATTTTATTTTAGTTATACATGTGTGTAAAATGTTGGATTATATTAACTTATATATTAGTGGTTGAAATGTAAGGATAGGATCGGTTCGCAATGATCACACACACACACACACACACACACACACACACACACACACACACACACACACACACACACACACACACACACACACAACGGGGGAGGGAGAGAGAAAGAGAGATAGAATAAGATGATATATTACTTAATTCTTGGATACCGTTGAAAATTATGTTATGTCATACTCACATAATATATAAGATGGTTTAAATAATACGATTCAAGGACACGCCAGAGAGAGGGAGGGAAGGAAGGGAGGAAGGAAGGAAAGGAAGGAAGGGTAATAGGAGGAGAGAAAGGTATAAAGGAGATGGGAGGGTGAAAGAAATAGGTAAATTAGGATGAAGTGAAGGAGAGGGAGGGAAGGAAATTATGAGATAGGGAGGAGGAGGAGGAGGAGGAAGGGAGATATTTATTAGGGTGAGTTGAGAAGCTGTTTAAAGTAAGTTATGTGTAAGAGAGAGAGAGAGAGAGAGAGAGAGAGAGAGAGAGAGAGAGAGAGAGAGAGAGAGAGAGAGAGAGAGAGAGAGAGAGAGAGAGAGAGAGAGGAGCACATTAACATCTATATTATTACGAGTGGTCTTAACTGGTACAATGGAGTAGCAGGCTGCCCTCTCTCTCTCTCTCTCTCTCTCTCTCTCTCTCTCTCTCTCTCTCTCTCTCTCTCTCTCTCTCTCTCTCTCTCTCGTCGGTAGAACTGGAAAAAAGTTACGAAAAATGACCTTAATTGATCTGGGGATAAAGTTCAACCGATCGTGAAGAGAGAGAGAGAGAGAGAGAGAGAGAGAGAGAGAGAGAGAACAAAAAAATCGGTATTGTGCGTATGGCGTGGTTCAGGATCTTGTGTGTGTGTGTGTGTGTGTGTGTGATGTAAAGGAGGAAGCACGTGTTCATGCAGGAGATACACGCAATTTGTCTGTAATTGGTGAAGGAGGAGGAGGAGGAGGAGGAGGAAGAAGATTTATGTGAAGGAGGAGGGAATGGAGGGTGGGCGTGCGGGCGGGCTTCTTACAGGTGGCGCTTCTCTCTCACTCTCTCTCTAACTCTCTCGCTCTCTCTACCGGACGCGGGTCATGATGCTCAATTGAGTTGTTGAGGAGAGAGAGAGAGAGAGAGAGAGGAGATATAGGTATGACTCTCTCTCTCTCTCTCTCTCCCTCTTCCTCTCCCCTCCACACCTGCCCCTCACTCCCAGTAACACGTGGAGTAAGTTCTTATGTTCTTACAGGAGGTAATTATGTGGTGCAGGGCGGGCTAATTACACCTAATTAAACCCTACTAGTTAATTCCATGCTTGTGTTGCTCTGTGGTAACCCGTGAAGGTGGTTGTATTATTATTTTTTATTATTATTATGTATGAACTCTTCCTAATAAGCTAACACTCTTTAATGAGCTATGCGTTTGAGTTTTTATTAATGTTTTCCTTTTTTTTCTTTTCTTCATTTCAGGTTCGTGTTGGTGCGCTGTTTATCACCTGAGGTAGGCAGAGGCGGTGTCCTTTTACGGTGTGTGTGTGTGTGTGAGTGTGAGTGTGAGTATACCGTTACCTACTGTTCCCTCCCTCCCTACCCATCCTCTCCTCCTGTAGGCTACTTAATGGAAGGCCAAATAAGTAGTAAAGAAATAATTGGTATTGAAAGTGTCTTACCGTTGTTTAATTAAGGGGCTGAGTGGCTGAGCTGAGACAGGTGCGGGTGTTTGGGGGGGGAGGGGGGGATTTTTCAGGTGTGCTGCCTAATATAGAAGCAAGGAGCAGCAGAAACAGTAGCAGTAGCAGTAGTAGTAGTAGTAGTAGTAGTAGTAGTAGTAGTAGTAGTGTTGATTTCATAACTACACACCCAAGTTTGCATACACTACCTGATCTTACATTACATTCTCTGATTTAACTGCATATAGGTTGTCCATGGGAGATTGTAAGGCTTGAGGGAACATGTGGGAAGGGAAGAGAAGGGAAGAGTAAGAGAGAGTAAGGAAGGAAGGGAAAGTAAGGGCGTTAAGGTCACATATAGCAAGGAAAAGGTTGGGTAGTGAAGGAAAAAGGTGGAGAAAGAAAGTTAAGTTAAGTTACGTTAGATTAGGTTCAGTATATTATGTTCCAAGTTTCTGATAATTTGGGGAGATGAGGATGAGTGGTTCTAGGTGGTAATTGGCCCACCCTCATAGTCTCCCCGCCCTTAAAGTCTCCCCGCCCACAGTCTCCCCGCCCTAACATACAGTAGTGTCAGGGATATTAATTGGTAAGGGAGTTGCGTCTCTCTATGTCTCGGGGCGGTGGTGGTAATGGCGTGTGATAGAGGGCGGGATTGTATTGAGGTTTTTTAATGATCCTAAACCAATTAAAGAGAGAGAGAGAGAGAGAGAGAGAGAGAGAGAGAGAGAGAGAGAGAGAGAGAGAGAGAGAGAGAGAGAGAGAGAGAGTTTTGGAAGTTAAGTCATTATTTTCTGGTGTTATATAGTGTGTTATGGGAAGGCAAACACACACACACACACACACACACACACACACACACACACACACACACACACACACACACACACACGACAGGACAGGTGTGTGAGTCCCCTTCCAGCTGTCAGTCAGTCCCCGTTGCATCCCCAGAGTCAAGGATGAAGTGAAGTGAAGTGAACGAGTATCAAAGGCACTTGGGAGGAGGAAGGGGGAAGGCTTGTGAAGGGAGACATGAACCTAAGGGCAAGTTAAGGTTAAGTTAAGTTACACACCCCCCCACCCCCCCAAGCAGCGGTCACACACACTCAAAGGAACCAGCCAAGCACACATCCACACACACACACACACACACACACACACACACACACACACACACACACACACACACACACACACACACACACACACACACACACACACACACACATAGACACACACACACAGGACTCCTAACTCCCTCTTCATCCCGCCGGCTGTCTGCTCCCGCCACCTGGGAGTGAGTTACTACGCTGCTCACGGGCCGGTAATTGTAGCCGTGGGCGTGGGTGGTGGTGGTGGTGATGGGGCGGGGCGGGGCGGGGGCGGGGGCGGGGCGTGGCGGGGAATGAATGACAGTCTGCGAGAGGAAGCTACCTAGTGACAGAAGTATATTTATAGGGATAACTGGCGGCAGGTGTATGAGTATAGGGAAGGAATGTTGAAGGTGGAGGTGTATGGCACTCCTCCTCCTCCTCCTCCTCCTCCTCCTCCCCCTCCTCCTCCTCCTCCTCCTCCTCCTCCTCCTCCTCCTCCTCCTCCTCCCCCTCCTTTCTTGCACTGTGTTGAAGGGCGTGGGTTGCACCTGCAGCTGTGTGTATCTGTGGCGGCAGCAGAGAAAGTTACCAAGAGAAACTGTCACCTCCCACACACGTCCCTGGCGGTCAGAGTTAATGGCAGGGCGACCTCAGTGCTATCTTAGACTGACACTCAAGGCCTTTAACCATGTGTGTAGCGGCGCCTGTGTAATGTATAGTGTGTATGTGTGTGTAGGTGTGTGTGTGTGTAGGTGTGTGACGCGGACTAGACCAGGCCTTAAGGTGTGGGGCAGGTGTGTAGGGATGACCAAACCAGACTAGACCAGTGTTAGGCAAGGCAAGGCAAGGCAAGGCAAGGCAAGGCAAGGCTGTGCTAGGCTAGGCTAGGCTAGGAAGGTTACTGGGTACGATGTTAATGACACACACACACACACACACACACACACACACACACACACACAGACACACAGACAGACAGACAGACAGACAGAGACAGAGAGAGAGAGAGTTAGTCAGGGCGTAGCAGTGAAAGACTTGGTGTGTCCATATCCGTGGGAGGCAGCAGTGTAGGTGTCCTCTGAGTGGGTGTAACTGAGGGAGGGTGTAACCTGATCACCTGGAGAGCCGCCCCCCCTAGGCCCCCTACGTTCACCTGGTAAAGCCTTCCTTGCACCTGGCTCTTTATTACACTCTATACAGGTGTGTTTTCATCCTTATCCATCACCCTTACCACCCAGTGTGACCTCATTTGACCCTTGTGTGTGTGACCTTGGGATGAACACCTGAGTATATGTGTGTTGTAATCATCCCACACACACACACACACACACACACACACACACACACACACACACACACACACACACACACACACACACCTTACATTACCTTCCCCTTAGCCTTACATTACCATACCTTACCATCCCTTCCCTACCTCAACTATCCCATTCCATCCCAACCATTCCTATCCCCTCTCCTGCCCTTCTTTTCCCTATTCTTTCCCTTCCCCTTCCCTTCCTCCCCTTCCCCTTCCCCTTCCTTCCCTTCCCTTCCTCCCATTCCACCGTCACGCCACACGCTCAGGTAATCCCTTCCCGCCACCGCTCAGGTTAATTGCTTCTAGTTTGAGCCCAAATGATGCCAGTCGCCTTATTAACGTGAACTACTGAGAGAGAGAGAGAGAGAGAGAGAGAGAGAGAGAGAGAGAGAGAGAGAGAGAGAGAGAGAGAGAGAGAGAGAGAGAGAGAGAGAGAGAGAAGCATCGCATACTCTCTCTCTCTCTCTCTCTCTCTCTCTCTCTCTCTCTCTCTCTCTCTCTCTCTCTCTCTCTCTCTCTCTCTCGTTCTCACACACACACACACCATGACAGGGCGTGGGAGCGGAAGGACACGCCCTCCGTTATGATATCTGAGAGAGAGAGAGAGAGAGAGAGAGAGAGAGAGAGAGAGAGAGAGAGAGAGAGAGAGAGAGAGAGAGAGAGAGAGAGAATTCTATTAACAATCTGAGTGCAGTGAAGCTTGGCACTGGGAAGGGCTTGGAGAGCAGACTGGGAGTCGCAGATGATCCCAGCACTGAGACCACGCTGGGACAGAAGGCTGACTGCGTCCAGGATGCCGCAAAGCTCACAGAAGGTGGAACTGGAGTACTCAGAGAGGCGGCGGCCCACCCAGCCATCAGCCGGAGCAAACATGTCAGGCGAGAAGATGGCACACCCTGCCCGTCCATCAGTCTGTACGGAGCCATCGGTGTAGATGGAGCGAGACACAGGAAGGGAGGATGATACCGTGGTTATGGTTTCCAGTGCCCGCTGTCGCTGTAGGGCAGGGTGAGTTGCAGTCGAAGTCGGCGTGTAGTGAATGTCAGGGGCGGGCAGCATCCACGGCGAGGGACCCGGAACATCCTCCTCCTCAGGGATAACAGTTGCCAGGCCTTGTAGATTGGTGCAGATGGTCTTGATGAGTCTTTTACTACCAGGTTGAAGCGGGAGGGGGGGTGCGTTGAGGCTGCTCAGTCACGGCACGAGGCACAATCCATGCATAGTGTAGTGCAAGTCTGGGTGAGTGGAGACACTTGGCAGTAAGGCGCGTCATGATATAGGTGATCCTGTCAATAATAGGAGGAATGTTAAGTTCTGCTTGCATGTTGACAACTCTAGTAGATAATGAACATCCAAGGATTACTCACATGGCCTTGTTTTGAAAGGTCTCAAGAAGCTGTAAAGATGACTTGGGAAGCTGAATCAGGGCTGGTGAGAGGTAGTCTATAACTGAACGAATGAAAGTGACATAGATAGTCCTGGCTACAGGGATGGAGATGCCAGAAGAATTGTTGGTGAGCCACTGAAGAGGATGTAGACGATCCACCGGCCCGGCGTCAGCCGGGCCGGTGGAGCTGCTGGAATCCTTACCGGAGCACCGAGGTAACAGTACTGAGAACACAGGGGGATGACGCTGCCTCCAACAGTGAAGTCTGGCAGCATAGCATGAGGGCGGCAGGAGAACATTCTACTCTTCTCTGGAGGGACAATAAGACCACATGTAGCAGAAGCCTGAGAGAAAGAAGCAAAAAACAGCTGAAGGTGCCTTGGTGAAGTAGTGAAAACACACAAATCATCTGCATAGCAAGTAATTGTAACCTCAGGAACATCAGGGAGAGATATTAGTAGTCGGTGCATCAGAATATTAAACAAAAATTGACCCCCTTGAGATGTACCAAGGAAAAAAATTACGGGAGGAACTGTAGGCACCACTGAAAAACACACGGGAAGACCGATTACTAAGGTACCCCTTGAATCCACCGCAACAAATTGCCCCTGATCCCAAAATCAACAAGCTGATCTAAAATAATATCCTGACTAGCAACATCAAAGGCACTCTTCAGCTCGATAAAGGCCACAACACTGTCACGGGAGAGGCGAGAATATAACTCAACGAGGCAGTGATGTGTGCTATGCTGGGGAAGGAAGCCGAAGAGACGTGAAGAAAGATGCTGCTGCAGCTGGTACATCAGGCGGGTGAGCAAGATCCTTTCCAGCACCTTGCAGAAGCACAACATAAAGGAGATGGGCCGAAACTTAGCCGTACCTGGCTTGGGAATGGGTATTATAGTACTGGTGGTCCATGCACGTGGCACACAACCATCGTGAAGACACATTGTACAGGCGCAGGAGAGGGTTACCAGGAACTCGGTATAGCAGACGTAACACAGCGTAGGTGATGCCATCATCCCCAGGGAACGAAGCCTTGCCTTTGTGAAGAGCACAGCGCAGTTCATCCTCTGTGATCAGAACAGAATCCTCGTCATCCTCCTGCAACAAGGCGCTTACCAGATGGAGTCGACGAACAAGAGCGCCGGAAGAAAGAGCATCTTGAACTGGAGCAGGGAGGCTGGCTGGGGTGGACCCACTCGTCGACAAGGTGCTGGGCGTACGCTGCAGGTGAATGGTGACGGGCAGTAGCAGAGGTCCTTTTAACCACTCGACGTATGAGGTGCCACATGAAAGCCACACTAGTCTGGTGATTAATGCTGTCCGTGAAACGCTGCCAGGAGTCAGTACTCACATAATCCAGGAGGGCTGTCAAAAAATCTCTTGACCGCTGGTAGCGATGAAGCAGCTCAGGAGAAGGATCAGCCTGGAACAGGAGGCCAACACGCTCCACTTCATCTCTCGCATCCTGAATGCTGGCGTCCAGGGACAACGAGAGAGCAGCAGGGCGACGCTGAGGGTGTGGCCTTGACACACAAAGCCTGTAAAAGTCATGGGTGGCAGAGACAAGACTGGAGTAAAGCTGATCAGGGGAAGTACAGTCAAAAGTGGGAAACAAGCGGGCCATGTACGAAACGTATGTCGGGCAGTATTTTGGAGGTACAGTAATTCGACGACGCGACACAGGAGGTGTAGGCACAGCAGGAAGAGAATAGCGAAATAATAGGGCAACATGATCAGAGAATAGCGACAGTACGGAAGAGCACTGGACGCGGAATGACACCAAGCCAGCGGTGAGGACGTGGTCCAGCGTGCCGCCCCGGGAGTGAGTGGCACCGCCACCATCCCAGCGGGTCAGATGATGCCTGTAATATCGGTAATACCGCCCCAAAAATACCGGTATGTTGGTATACCGGATAAGTGCACATCCCTAGACACACACACACACACACACACACACACACACACACACACACACACACACACACACACACACACACACACACACACACACACTCAGTTGACACCAGGCAATGTAATCTGATTGTGTTACCAATTAATAATTATAATACTTAGGGCACCAGTTGTGTTGCATATCACGTATATATATGGAGTTTGGTGTTGTGTGTGTTGGGTGTGGGTGGGTGTGTGTGTGTTGGGTGTGTGTATGTGGGTGGGTGTGTCCTCCTCCTCCTCCTCATCTACCACCTCCACCTCCTCCTCCTTGATCCTTGATCTTGGTTTTGGGTTGGGAGTATAAACTTAGAATTATATTAAATGGAATCGATAATATATATCCATGCGTTACATATCTATTAACATTCTAAAGCTTTTTTTCTCTCTTTCTTTTGATCTACATTATGTATAATACTAATTTGTAGTTCAATAAATGATAATCATAACAATAATCTTCTTCTTCTTCTGTGACCGCTAGCAGCTGGTAGCAGCCGCTAGCAGCAAGGTGATATTTCTTCGTTTTAAACCTTCCCTGTTCCTCTCTATGTCTATTTGAGGGATGGAGGAGCAGTAAAACATTATTCTTCACCGTTAATAGTGGAGGGATATAAAGAAAACATTACTTATTAAGCGTAAATAACCTTAATATATAATATGAATAGGTTTCAACAGGTAGACTAAGCTGGCTGCCGTGGCTGACTCCCGGTTCACGTATATATTAAACCAAAAATGAGATTTTTATTATACACAGAAAAGCAATTATATATACTTTAAAAAATCGTCTGAAACACGTAATTGTTTTCTGCATAAACAGTTGTTATATTTGATTCGTATTTATTTCATGAAAAATGTTTTTTTCTAAGGTCAATCATAAAATCGAAAATAAAAATAAAGCAATAATAATGAAATTAAACCGATATAAACCATCGAATAGAACATATAAAAATTATTCAAACAGATAGTAAAGCCTAAAGAAACCATAACACAAAGAAAAACGGAAAAAAACAACGAAAAAATGAGAAAACACACCGTAATTATGCGTTTTTATCCAAGAGTGTTAATTATAGCGTGTTAGGTACAGTAAAAGAAGTGTTAGGACATGACGACCTACAACGATAGAGATGAAGGTGAGTGTGTTGTGTTGTGAGTGTGTTTGGGTGGGTTAACGGGCTGACAGGCTGAAATATCGACAAATATACCGGTATACCTCAGGGCTTCTAATGCCTGTAATATCGGTAATACCGCCCCGAAAATATCATTCAGCAACTACCCAAACTGAAGCGAGCAGTTTGGGTATGCTGGGTGAGTGGTATTTAGGGTCATGGTCACCCAGCTGGTCTATTTACTTAATTTATTTCTTTTTTCTTTTTTCAGTAAATCTGTTTGGGATTGTTGCGGTGAAGAGGTTCCCTGAGGGTTCCCTGGGGCGTGCGGGCGGGCTGGAGGAAGTGTGTGTTGGGGTTAATGGCTGTGTGATTGCGAAGGAAGTTGTTGACGTGATGGAGGAGAGTTCGTATGTAATGCTGAAAGGTGGCGACCCTCGACCCCTCACCCTTACCTCCCTCACCCTTACCTTACTTACCTCCCTCCCTCCCTCCCTCCCACCTCGACCTACGTAGCGGCGGCGTGCATCGGGGCAGAGGAAGTAAGGAAGGGAAGGAGGCAGGGAGTGATGCCTTGATGAAGTGTTAGTTCGTGTTTAGCGTCGGGAATCAATACGTTTTTAACGCTAGATGTCCGAGGAAAGGAAGGAAGGAGGGGGAAAAAATATATCATGTCACGTCAATTTTATGTTTCTTTGTGTGGTGTTGCGTGACTCCACCTCCACCACCGCGTCAAGCCGAGGGGCACGTGGGCCCGAGGCGAGGAAGGCAAGGTCACCACCACAGAGTGAACGCCGGCAGGAGATGATGAATATAAGATGAAGAGAGGCATTGTATAGCGTCTTGACCCTACGACTCCCACCACAAGCCTCAGAGGAAAGCCCCGGCGGGATTAGTGTGTAATGGAAGGGGGGGAGGGTGGTAGGGGGCAGGTGTGCGGGGCTCTGGGGCGCATGGGGGACAGGGAGAGCGTCGATACATTCCTAGGTGACTCTTATCCCCACTCAACCCCACCTCACCCCACCCCACCCAGCCTTCATCAGCACGTAAGGTCAGAGCAGTTCGTTGGCCCAGTCTCATCACACACACACACACCCTCCCTCCCTCACCCTCCCTCACCCCTGCTCCTCCACCCTGACCACTGCTACGTTGCGTAAAGAAAACCGCAGAACAGACACACTTAATTAACGTGAGACTGCCTGCATATCTATTAGTCACGTCACGCCGTCTATGATAGCCAACGTTGTTCCCGCTGCAGGAGACGCGGACCAAACTACAATACCGTTGAAGCCTTTATAGCGGTGATCTGTGGGCTTGCTAACTCCCCTCCCCTCCCCTCGCCCTTTACCTTGGCATCTGGCATTAATAGGTGTGACTCGTGCCAGGCCATGACGTCACCAGACCTACCTGTAATCAGAGTATTGGACACCAGGAAGGGAAGGGAAGGGAAGGTCGCGTTCTAAACCATGAATTACTAGTTATTCATCTACATATCCATTTATCATTCATTTTTTTTAGACCATACCGGCGTTTAAGGTTTATTAAAGGCACATAAATATAACTTCCCTTCTGTATTGAAATATAATGATGTGTTCAAATACTATTTACTTCATCTCTAAAGGGCTGTATCACCTTTTATTTATGTACCTTTATAAAACCTTTCCTATCAAGACGAGGTGAGGTAGTTATGATCCTTCCCTCGTTGCCTCATTACCTCGTTGAGTAGTTATCGTTGCAGTGAGTGAGTGGGTGGGTGAGTGAGTGAGTGGGTGGGTGAGTGGGTGAGTGAGTGGTTAGTTGTATCTCAGGTGTGGTTTAGTTTAATTAGCTGCAGGTGTGAAATGAACACCTGTGATGCTTCTAATGGAATGGAATGTGGGTTGGTGCGCAGTGTTATATATATTTTGTTTTTTACTGTGTGTGTGTGTGTGTGTGTGTGCGTGTGTGTGTGTGCGTGTGTGTGTGTGTGTTCTCAGGTTGTTAAATATTTATGTAGGTCTGTAATGTTTTCGTAATGTTTGCAGTGTTGTGTCTAAGAGAGAGAGAGAGAGAGAGAGAGAGAATGATATTTTTACCTCCCTTCCTTCTTTTCTTTCTCTTTCTCTTTCTACTTTTTTCTCTTCCTCTTTTTCTCTCATTCGTCCTTCTTCCAAAACTCTTCCTTCTTTTCTCTATTTATTTATTTTTTACTATTTTCTCTTTCTTCCTCGTCTATATTCTTCTGTACCCTCTAATCTCCTCCTCCTCCTCCTCCTCCTCCTCCTCCTCCTCCTCCTCCTCCTCCTCCTCCTCGCTAAGTATATAATGTTCATGGCTCTTTAAATTCCCTCGCTGCCCTTTAAAATTTTTGCTGCCTTCATTAATTTTTTCTTTCTCTCTCTCTCTCTCTCTCTCTCTCTCTCTCTCTCTCTCTCTCTCTCTCTCTCTCTCTCTCTCTCTCTCTCTCTCTCTCTCTCGTTGCGGCAGTTAAAGTGATTATGTGTTTTTCCTTCTCTTCTCTTCGCTAAGTGAACAATAATGAAACCGCTTGTTTACGTGTGTGTGTGTGTGTGTGTGTGTGTGTGTGTGTGTGTGTGTGTGTGTGTGTGTGTGTGTGTGTGTGTGTGTTCATAGTTTAGTCTCTCTCTTTCTTTTCTCTCTTTTTGGTCAGTGTTTGTTTATTTTGATTCCTTGTGGTTGTGTTTAGATTAGCGATATATTGTCATCCTCTCTCTCTCTCTCTCTCTCTCTCTCTCTCTCTCTCTCTCTCTCTCTCTCTCTCTCTCTCTCTCTCTCTCTCTCTCTCTCTCTCTCTCTCCCTCCCTTCCTTCCAGGTGGGAGAGACTAACAACAACTAAGGTAGAGAAAGCCAAGGGAGAGACTTGATGCCCTTCTGTGGATCAGTAAATGTTTGTCTGTAGTGGTGGTGGTGGTGGTGGTGGTGGTGGTGGTGGTGAGGATGAGGTGGATGACTCTTCTCCACCTCCTCCTCCTCTTCTTCTCCTTCTCCTCCTCCTCCTCCTTGGTGTCCTGATTTTTTAAGGGGTCCCTAGAGGCTCATAGATGACTAGAGTGACTTGTTGTTGTTGTTGTTGTTGTTGTTGTTGATGTTATATACAATTTTTCTTCTTCATGTCTGTTCTAATTTTTCTCTATTTTTCTTTCGTTTTGCCTTTGTGTATTTTAATGTTTTTTTTTCTTTGATCTTCTCTGTTTTGTTTTAATATTTTTTTTTTCTTCATGACTGCTATTGTTGTTGCTTTTGGTGTCTCTAATTGTGATTATGATAAGTTTTAAGGATGACTGTGTCTGTATTCTTAGTGGTGACAGTGTGGGGGGGGGGGGGGGGGTGATAATGGTAGTGGTGGTGGTGGTAGTAGTAGTAGTAGTAGTAGTAGTATAGTAGTAGTAGTAGTAGTAGTAGTAGTAGTAGTGTCCTATGTAACTGGTTAACTTTGTGTATTATGTCACTCTTCTTCTTCTTCTTCTTCTTCTTCTTCTTCTTCTTCTTCTTCCTCCTACTCCTCGTCCTGTGCTATCGGCAGTTTGGACCGATATTTAACGCCACGCTGTCATTCTTACCGATACTGCTGCCGATACTTGACAGCACACTTTAACATACCGCCACATAAATCGGTACGCCCCCTCCCCTTCCCCCTTCCTTCCCCCCACCCCCCTTTTTCCCTCCCCCCCCACCCGCTGACAAGGAGTAAAAGTGTTCCGTTGTGTTGATAAATTGTCTTTGTCACTCCGATTTTGCACACTAATTGAGGTATTGATATTGTCTTTGGTAATTAGATAAATATACCTGGTGAGCGTATTAATTAACAGGTGGTGGTGGTGGTGGTGGTGGTTGTTCAGGTGTTAATGAGGTGTTTAGAAAGTGTTAATTAAGTAGGTATAAATGTTTTGAATGTACCTGTGTTTGTTTTTAAAGTGTGTTACCTATAGTTTGTGGTGTTTGATAAGGTAAGGAAGGGAAGAGAAGACCAGAGGAGAGGAAGAGAGGAGTGGAAGATGGGATACAAGATAAAGAGGAAAATAAGAAGGAGGAGGAGGAGGAAAAGAAACAAGTGGTTGAGTGTGTGGTGTGGTGTTGTGTGGTGTTGTGGTGTGGTGTTGTGGTGTGGGGGGAGGGTGTTACAGGACACGGGGGAGGAGCAGTGTTGGGGAAACCACAAGGAGTTTGTGGTGCAGGCTGGAGGGGAGGAAAGGGGGGAAGGGTAAGGGAAGGAGATGAGAGGAGAGGAGAGGAAGGAGATGAGAGGAGGATAGAAGTGTGGTTATATTTATACATACTTGGGTCCCTTTGTTGTTGTTGTTATTGTTATTGTTGTTGTTGTTGTTGTTGTGGTGGTGGTGGTGGTATGTTTTTTTTATCTAATATTCTTTAATTATATTTATTTTCTTCTTCTATCTCTACTTCTACTATTACTGATTCATCTTCTTTTCCTCCTCCTCCTCCTCCTCCTCCTCCTCCTTCATCTATTTTTACTACAGTTATTTTCCTCCTTCATGCATTTGTAGTGCTTGAGAGATCGTGTCATGATTTTTTTTTCTCTCTCTCTCTCTCTCTCTCTCTCTCTCTCTCTCTCTCTCTCTCTCTCTCTCTCTCTCTCTCTCTCTCTCTCTCTCTCTCTCTCTCTCTCTCTCTCTCTCTCTCTCCTCGCCTAGTTGAGTGTGTGGGTGTTAGACGGGTGAACGGCCGCTCTCTCTCTGTCTCTCTCCTCCTCCTCCTCCTCCTCCTCCTCCTCCTCCTCCTCCTCCTCCTCCTCCTGAAGCAGAGGTAGACATCCTTCTGAGAGTCTGAATGATGCGCGAAGTTGTGAACCCTCCTCCTCCTCCTCCTCCTCCTCCTCCTCCTCCTCCTCCTCCTCCTCTTCTTCTAATTCTTCTTCTTCTTCTTCTTCTTCCTTTTGTTGATTTGTTTTGTAAGGGAATGGAAACTTGGATTGTGTATGTTATTGTGTGTGTGTGTGTGTGTGTGTGTGTGTGTGTGTGTGTGTGTGTGTGTGTGTGTGTGTGTGTGCGTGTGTGTGTGTGTGTCACCTGAGCCTTACTTTCACTTCTGTGTATGCATATGTATGTATGTATACGTGTACACTCTTAGTTCCTCTTCCTCCTCCTCCTCCTCCTCCTCCTCCTCCTCCTCCTCCATAGATACTTCCTCCCATAGTCATCCCCTTCCCTTCATTGTGTTGTGAGGGGAAGGGGGGGCGTGGTGTAGATCAAGGGGGGGGAGTGTCACGCTGGTGGTGGTCTCTCTCTCTCTCTCTCTCTCTCATATTGGTGATTGAGGTAATAAGTGGTGACATTCTCAGTGTTAGGAGGAGGAGGAGAGGAGGAGGAGGAGGAGGAGGAGGAGGAGGAGGAGGAGGAGGAGGTGGTGGTGGTGGTGGAAGAGGAGGAGGAGGAGGTGGTAATGTAGTGGTGGTTCAACTTAATCGCAGCTAATCTCTTTCGGCTTCTTTTTACTCCTCCTCCTCCTCCTCCTCCTCCTCCTCCTCCTCTCCTCCTCCTCCTCCTCCTCTTCACACCATTTTTTTTGTGTTTTATTGAGTTCGATGAGAGAGAGAGAGAGAGAGAGAGAGAGAGAGAGAGAGAGAGAGAGAGAGAGAGAGAGAGAGAGAGAGAGAGAGAGAGACAATCGAACTTCAATCAGAATGTACTATTGTTCCGTATAAGTATTGTGATTGTAGTATATTTAAAGTGGAGTGTGTACATACATACATACATACATACATACATGCATAGTTCTGTAAATGATTAAACGGTTTCGTGTGTGTGTGTGTGTGTGTGTGTTACATTGCTTTCCGTTGTGTAGGTGGAAATGACCCAACGACAGCTGTGTGTTGAATAGCTGTTATCATTGCTGTTGTGTGTTTGTCTCGTGCAGCAGGAGGAGGAGGAGGAGGAGGAGGAGGAGGAGGAGGAGGAGGAGGAGGAGGAGGAGGAGGGAGGAGCAGCAGCAGGAGCAGCAGCAGGAGCAGGAGGAGAATCTAACACACAGCAGGAAAGTGGGACATCGAGGCTACAACTTATATTTATTTGCATCTATTTGACCGTCACTGACCCTGTGTTTTGTGCCCTCGATCGACCCCTCGGCCCCCTTACCTCTTGCCCTGCCTCTTGCCCTGCCTCTTGCCTCTCCCTACCACTGTCCATTCCTCTACTGTGTCCCCTTGTCCTCCTATGTCCCCCTTGTCCTCTACCCTCTACTCCCTGTCCCCTTATTCTTCACCCTTGCCATCTGTTCCCCTGAAACTCCCACTTCTTGCTCCGTCCTCCTTATTTCCTTCTCATTTTCCTCCTTTCACTGTCTATATATGTCCCACAGGCCTCGCTAGTTTGACCCTTAATGCTCCTTTTAATATATCTTTTACCTACCTACTTACCTTACCTAACTACCTACTTACCTACCTAGTGCTCTCTGCCTCACTCTTTACCTATCGTATCTATCCATTTTCATCTCAACATTCCTCGTATCTTGATGTTCTTTTGTCTAAATTATTGACTCGACCGGAAATCCTCCTTGCCTTGCCTTGCCTTGCCTTGCCTTGCCTTGCCTTGCCTTGCCTTATCTTACCTAACCTTACCTTACCTTACCTTACCTTACCTTACCTTACCTTATACCTTACCTTATACCTTACCTTACCTTACCTTACCTTACCTTACCTTACCTTACCTTGCCCTCGTCTCTTCATTTTTATTCCACTTTGCCCATTTCTCTTCCACTAAATTCCAACCTTCTGCTTAAACCTCTCATTTCTGCTTGAACTTCTGCAACTTAACCTCCTTGCCTTTGCCCAATGCCCCTTGCCCCTTGCCCCTTGCCCCTTGCCCCTTGCCCCTGCCCCTGCCTCGGCCTCAGCGGGTAATGGAAGCTAATGAGACGTAGAAGGAACGTAACTCATCTTGGGATTTGTGTCTACTGGTTTGCATCTGGTACTTATCATTCATTCTCTCTCTCTCTCTCTCTCTCTCTCTCTCTCTCTCTCTCTCTCTCTCTCTCTCTCTCTCTCTCTCTCTCTCTCTCTCTCTCTCTCTCTCTCTGTGGTTTTGCTTTCACTTCCATCTCTCTCCTTTTCTCTCTTTCCATCTGCATTAATTTCCTTCTCTCCCTTCCTTCCTTCTTTTCTTCCCTCCCTCCCTCCCTCCCTCCCTCCCTCCCTCCCTCCCTCCCTCCCTCCCTCCCTCCCTCCCTCCCTCCCTCCCTCCCTCCCTCCCTCCAGTAATTTGTTGATTAACGTTTGACCCTCTTTTCTTCTTCTTTCTTTCCTTCTTTTTTCTTCTCTCTCTCTCTCTCTCTCTCTCTCTCTCTCTCTCTCTCTCTCTCTCTCTCTCTCTCTCTCTCTCTCTCTCTCTCTCTCCTTCCTCCATTTACTTAGTTCACTTCTACTTTGGTGCATCAAAACAACTTTTTTTTTTTGCCTCCTTACGTCACCTCTCTCTCTCTCTCTCTCTCTCTCTCTCTCTCTCTCTCTCTCTCTCTCTCTCTCTCTCTCGCTCTCTCTTTTTAGTAGTAGAATTATGCAATGTAAATAAACATAGACACGCGCTGGTGTGTTGTATTTTCTTTAGTTTTTTCTTGTATTATATTATGGTTAGGTTAGGTTAGGTTGGGGGAGGGGGGGGGCAAGGGGAGGGTGTGTGTGTGTATGAAGGGCGTATATGAGGTAGCTAATAATGAGTAGCTTAGTGGGAGGATTTAAAGGGCTCAGACAGACACGGGTAAGGGTGAAAGGGGAGGTTAGGGTGAAAGGGGAGGTAAGGGTGATGGAAAAGGGGTGTTGACAAGCTTACAAGGGAATCGTAATAGGGCTAAGGGGTGATAAGGAGGCTTAGCAACACTCAAAGGGGTGATGAAGGGGAGAGTAAAGGGGTGAAGGGGTTGTGAGTGTTCATCTTTCCACACACACACACACACACACACACACACACACACACACACACACACACACACACACACACACACACACAGGGAAAGTATAGATGGTGTATATAGTTAGTGAAAAGCTGAAGGAAATGGCTGCAAGGAAAGGGAGTGAGAGTGTATTGCCTGAAGGAGTGCCTGAAGGAATATTGCAGAGTCTCCCTTGCAATCACGCCCCCCTCGATGTAAAGTGCCTGAGGTGG
>JAPQNM010000006.1:16238750-16256250 GCA_029783475.1 Metacarcinus magister
TGAAACACCATCCACCCGACCTCAGGTGGGAGTTGATGCTGGTACTGGTGCACCGATGTGGAGGACGAGGAGGAGGAGGAGGAGGATGCCGCTGCTGCTGCTGATGATGATGATTCTGCTGCCGCCGCTACTGCTGCTGCTGCTGCTGATTATGATGATTCTGCTGCCGCCGCTACTGCTGCTGTTGCTGCTGATTATGATGATTCTGCTGCCGCCGCTACTCCAGCTGCTGCCGTTACTGCTGCTGCTGCTGCTGATGATGATGATGATGATGATGATGATCTGCTGCCGCCGCCGCCGCCGGTACTCCTGACTGGGGGTCAAGGGTGTAGGGGGTCGCCGCCTCCCGGTGTCGCCTCGCCTCGCCAGGATGCACCTCGGTGCCTCCACACCTACTTTTGACACACCAAATTCCTGAGGCACACGTGACCAATTTTGTTGAATGCAGAAGTTCCTTGCCACTCGGGGGTGGTGGGGGGGGGGGCAAGCAGGGGTGAGGAGTGTGCAGTGTGCAGTGTGCAGTGTGCGGGAGGTGAATGAATGAAGTCACCTTGACGCTAAATGAATGAAGTCGTAGTGAGGGTGAGTGGTCGTGCGCGGTGAGCGGCAGGCGGCAGGCGGCAGGCAGTAGGCAGTGAAGCGTGGTGGTGGTGGTGGTGATGATGTGAACAAACCCTGATGCACCACGCATCATCAACACACGGGTAACAGGGGGGCAGGGAGGCTACTTCCGTCCCCTGCCGGCCCAGGAGACACCAGCACCGCCTCCCTGCCTTCCTGCACCGTGCCCTTGGTGAGCCAGGACCTGCCACGCATCCTTCACGGCATCACTAGTCCTACACCTTGACGCTGCGGGTCCTTCATCTCCAGGACACCAACCCTCACCACCCATCCTCCCTTCACGCCCCCCCACCCGCACTCCCCACCACTGTAATCCCGCTCCAGGAACCACCATCCTTACCACCACCCCACTTAGCTCCCCCTTCCGCCGCCCCCCCTTCTCCTCTCCTTAGTTGGGGGATAATGACGGAATGAAGAGAATCTGGCGAGGAAGTGTGGGTCGTTGATCTGAGTCTGCGGCAGCGAGTCGAGCTGCTTCACACATGTTCTGCTGAGTGCTGCTGTCTGCTGCTGTTCAACGCCGCCACCACAAGGGAACCCCAAGGGAATGCCGCCACAGTGTTCCCAGGCCAGCAGTGGTGCGTAACGATGACGCAAGGGAGGGAAGGAGGGAAGGACCCACCCCACCCCGCCCCGCCCCGCCCCGCCCCGCCCCACCTCACCATCTGAAGCTGACGGCCGTGTTCTAATGGTGCTTGTGGTGTGTTCTCTATTATTTTGATGCCGGCGGCGGTGCTCTGATGTGCTGTTGTTGTTAAGGCAGCACACACGCCGAGCCGCCCCTCAGTGCACGCCACGCTGGGATAAACGATGTAATAAGGTTGTTACAGGGAGTTAAAGGTGGTTAACGGTGGTGGTGGTGGTGGTGGTGGTGGTGGTTAGAAGTCGTAATTATGTATTTCTGAGATCAGGAAAAAGACTATTTGACAATAAAGTTTATCTTATCTTATCTTTTCTTAGTACCAGTAGTAGTAGTAGTAGTAGTAGTAGTAAGGAAAAGGAAACACATCCGTCAGTGGGAAAAGTTAACAATGGGTGATAGTGATTCTAGTTTACGTGGCTGTTACGAGGAGGAAGAAGAAGAAGAAGAAGAAGAAGAGGTGTTTATATTTATGTGTAATTATTCTTTTTTTTCTTCTCTCTCTCTCTCTCTCTCTCTCTCTCTCTCTCTCTCTCTCTCTCTCTCTCTCTCTCTCTCTCTCTCTCTCTCTCACACATACACATACACATACACACACCACATCCTCTGTTATGTACATACGTGGTCGTGCTGTGTGTGTGTGTGTGTGTGTGTGTGTGTGTGTGTGTGTGTGTGTGTGTGTGTCGCCGCCTGGTAGGGGAAAGCAAGTCTGACCTTGTTAGTAGTGTATAAAGCCTAATTAGGAGAGAGAGAAGAGAGAGAGAGAGAGAGAGAGAGAGAGAGAGAGAGAGAGAGAGAGAGAGAGAGAGAGAGAGAGAGAGAGAGAGAGAGAGAGAGAGAGAGAGAGAGAGAGAGAGAGAGAGAGAGAGAGAGAGAGAGTTGAACGTAGGACTGAGGGAGAAAGTTCAGGTCGTAGGAAGCGTTAGAAAGTTTATGCTGAACTTGGGGATTTATGGTGAAATGTGGGCACGAGGGCATGTAGGCGGCACACACACCCACACACACACCCACACCCACACCACACCACACCCACACCCACACACACACCCACACCCACACCCACACACACACACCACACACACACACACACACACACACACACACACACACACACAGCTGTCGCCACCAAGGGAAAGTTGAGGATAAATGTTTGCGAGAAGGAAGAAAAAAAAGGTTGAAGGCAAAAATAAAACAAAGAAAACTTATAAATAATGTTTTCTAGATTGAAGATAAGATGAAGAAAAACAAGGAAATATTTGAATGGTGAAAGTAGAGAAGGAGGAAGAGGAAGAGGAAGAGGAAGAGAAAGAGAAAGGAAAAGGAAGAGGAAGAGAAAGGAAGAAATGATGTGGATAGGAAAGAAAACCAATAATGATGAGAGAGAGAGAGAGAGAGAGAGAGAGAGAGAGAGAGAGAGAGAGAGAGAGAGAGAGAGAGAGAGAGAGAGAGAGAGAGAGAGAGAGAGAGAGAGAGAGAGCACACCTGTTAATGACAAGGGTCGGCAGGTGTATGAAAGGGTGAAGAGGAAGAGAAGAAAAAAAAAGGGAAGTGAATGGAAGGAAATAAACAAAGGAATGTAATTGAAAGGAGAAGGGAAGGGAGGAGGAGGAGGAGGGAGGGAGGGAGGGAGGGAGGGAAAGAAAAAATAAAGATGGACTTTCTGTATATACCTCCTTCTCCTCCTCCTCCTCCTCCTCCTCGTTATATTTTTTGCACCCTCCTCAGTTCACACGTGGCTTGGCTTGGCTTGGCGTGAGGCGGGGGGGGGCGGGTGTAGGGGGCGTTGGGGTCAATGTATAGTGTGTATGGTGTGTTGAAGGCCTTGTATGGGTGTATGGTAGGTTAGGGGACGGAAGGGGGGGGAAGGGTTGTAAGGTGTAGAGTAGATGGATGAGGTTGGATGTGTATGTGAGTGTGTGTGTTTGTTTAGATGGGTGACTGTGTGTGTGTGTGTTTGTGTGTGTGTGTGTTTGTGTGTGTGTGTGTTTGTTTTTGTTTATACAACTCGCACTTTTTCGCTTCATTTTTTCACCCTCACGTTCCGTCAATATTTTCCCCTTTTTTTCCTACTATGCTGTGAGGGAAACTTGAATAGGCAACCCATGTAGGAAGGTGGGGGGGGGGTGGAGGGGTCTTGAGGAGGGATTTGAGGGGATCAGCAACCCCTCTCTTCCCCTCTCTCACCTTCCCCTCTCTTCTCTTTCCCCTCTTCTTTTCTCTCCACCCTGATTCCAACAAGGAGGAGGAGGAGGAGGAGGAGGAGAGTGAAGGCTGTCAGCTGGTGGAGGAGAAAGAGAAGGACAAGAAGAAAAAAGAGGAGGAGGAGGAAGAGGAGATGGAGGAGGAGGAGGAGGAGGAGGAGGAATACACGTTGGAGATTCATGAGGAAGTGAAGAAAGGGCACCGTCAGCTGGTGGGTACACACACACACACACACACACACACACACACACACACACACACACACACACACACACACACACACACACACACACACATTTTGAGTGGCATGTGACGTCAAATACTCTCCCTCCTCCTCCTCTTCTTCTTCTCTTCCCTCACCCCACCTCTGGAAGTCAATACTCATCCTAGCACCTTCCACCTCCTCTTCCTCCTCCTCTTCCTCCTCTCATCAGTTACATCATCAGTCAGTCACTCAGTTATAAGTGGTAATGATAACAGTCAATGAGGTTATCAGTCAGTCAGTCAGTGAGTCAGTCAATGAATCATACACTGTTTAAGGAGTGAGTCATGTCAGTCAAACCTTTAGGATGTGTGAGTCATTAAGTCATTCAGTCATTCAGTCAGTGTGTTGTTTTTATTGAATCAGTGACGTGGCCTTCACTCTTAATTAAACAGCTTGGTAGTGATGAGTGTGTTAGTCAGTAGTAGTAGTAGTAGTAGTAGTAGTAGTAGTAGTAGTAGTAGTAGTAGTAGTAGTGTGTGTGTGTGTGTTAGAGCCTTCTGTCATGCTGCATATGGCACTCACTGTTAATATTTATAACTAATGTAATATAATAAGTCAGGATTATTAGGCCACTACCACCTGGATTATAATATTAGGTGGAAGTATTATTATTATCATCATCATCATCATTATTATTGTTATTCACTTTCCGAAAATATACAAATGTCAATGACCTTCAGTCCCCCCTCTCCCCCACTACAGAGAGAGAGAGAGAGAGAGAGAGAGAGAGAGAGAGAGAGAGAGAGAGAGAGAGAGAGAGAGAGAGAGAGAGAGAGAGAGAGAGCGCACGGTAAAGATTTTCGTGAGTCGAGGCCATAGGTTAGGGTCCATACCGGGTCATAAAGTTGAAATTAATACCTGGATTCACCGGGCTGTGGAAAATCTGTTTTTATATAATGATACTACGTGAATATTACGCTGGAGAAATAATAATAATAATGATAGTAGTAGTAGTAGTAGTAGTAGTAGTAGTAGTAGTAGTAGTAGTAATAGTAGTAGTAGTAGTAATAGTAGTCTCGCTTTTCTCTTTTATTCTCTCTTTCTATCTATCTATCAAACCATCACAACATTAGTAAGAGTAACATTAGTAAGAGTAAGGAAAGGAGAACAGATGCAAGTACACACAGAAAACACCATAATACATACATACATACGTGAGAGGTTAGTAGGACGCGAGGAGTACCTGATAAGAGGCATACTTAACACACTATATATACTAATCTACATACTAATCTATCCGGCCTTGAACTTAGGTTAGGTTACTCATATCCCTTCACGCCTCCGTCTTCACCAGGGAAACATTCTCTTGACGCAAACTAACCTACCATTTCCTATCCTATTGAGGACATCCTACGTAACTCTCCTTCTCCTTCTCTCTCTCCCTCCCTTTACTTAGCCTACATCCTTCGCCTCCTTCACTGTAGGAGTAACAGACCTAAATGACTTGTCTTGTCTTGGATTCATTTTGTTAGTATGCCGTTTGGGTTGAAGATTGCTACGGGTATTTTCAGCGTTGAATATTTAGGAGTGGTAATAGTATAGTTTTGTGGGTATGTAGATGGGATTTCTAGGCTTGAGTGGTGTGTGTGTGTGTGTGTGTGTGTGTGTGTGTGTGTTGCTGTACCCACGACCTCAGGCAAATAGTTAACTGCAGAATCAAAGTTGAATATCCTCTTTGTGCCTCCCGGGAGTAGTAACGTATCATGATTTTTATGTTTTTTTTATATATTTATGTTGTTGTGGTTATCATTATTATTATTATCATTATCATCATCATTATTACCACCAAACCCGTCCAGCAGTAGCCTCGCAGCCCACCCCGAGGACGACCTGGTGGTGATGGTGGTGGTGGTGGTGGTGGTGGTGGTGTGGTGGTGGTGGTGGTGGTGGTGGTGGTGGGTACGCTTTTATTAATTCTGTGACGAGGTTTTGCTGTAAGTTTTTGCTGCTGCGCGATTGTTTTAACTGCACGAACACACCTGCAGCCCTGAGAGAGAGAGAGAGAGAGAGAGAGAGAGAGAGAGAGAGAGAGAGAGAGAGAGAGAGAGAGAGAGAGAAAGAAAAAAATAAATATCCACCCACGTAGAGAATCGACTCGCTTTCCTCCCGTAAAATTGACGTTTTGCTGACATCTTCCCTATTCGTCTTGTAAGATTATGACAAAGTTCCTGCCTCGGTTCAGCAGAGACGCAGCGATCCGGTAGGCTGGGGGGGGTGGGAGGGGGTGCGGAACCTGCAAGAAGGTGTATGCTGGGATGGGGGGAGAAGAAGGTTAGAGGCAGAAGCAGAGGCAGAGGCAGGTGACGGAAGCAAAGTCTTGTTGTGTCGCTTCCTGCACCCATCGCCTCCACACCTGCTGACGTGCATATTGATTACCGTTCACCTGTGTTGTTGTAATGGCAACGTGGCGACGGACGGGTAGGAATATACATGATTCATATACAGAAGGCATGCAGGGGGTGGGCAGGGGGGGGTAGGGGTGCGTGGGGAAGGTCGCGTGTTTACCCCCTGTAGCTTGACACGCTCCTGTCATACACACAACCCCTGGACAGTCCCCTTCCAAGACGCATAAAGGCATTAGTTTCCCGGTAATTCTGCGTTGTTATATGTGGGGGAGTAAGGTTAGGTTATGGATGGTATGTTAAGGAAGACTAACCTAACCTAACCTAACCTAACCTAACCTAACCTAACCTAACCTAACATAACCTAGCTGGTGTACTGTACCTCTGCATCGCTACCCTAAAGGACCCTATGGAGAGAAGAGAGCCTTGGAGAAAACCACCTTAGCACACCTCTCTCTCATAATGTAACGTTTGATAATGATGATAAAAAATGGAATATAATAGAATGATATGTGAGGTATGTAACACTATTCACATCTATAACAAGGGCAAACTACTCTAAATTAGCTATGTTTAGAAAGTTTTAATGACACTTATACGTCGGAAGTTGTCCAGTTTGATTGTAATGAGGTTTTCAGGTCCCTAGCTAACCTCACAACACCCAACACTTGACTTGTATCCTGGTGTCTGCCGGAGGAGTAACGGCAGGTTGGCAGGTGGTTAGGTAGGCTAGTCTCGTCCTTCAAGAGTCGCCTTTCCTGCCAGCGTGTCCTCGGAGCTCGTGTCTGCCTCACGCCCACACCCACTCCCTCAACAAAACCCGCTAGACCACTTTTCCTCAGCTTGGCTCCCCCCCGCTCCTCCCTCCCTTAAGATCCTTCACACCTTCTACCTGTCTAGTTAACATCAACAATTAAAGTTAGATAGATAACAGGTACAGATGTTCACAGTCTCCTCAGCCTTGGGTTTTCCTTCCTTCCTTCCACGCCAACACAAGAGAGGAGGAGGAATGTGCTAACCTTACCTAACCTACGTCACTAAAGGGAAGAATTGGATGCGGAAATGAGACTGAATTGCAGGACTTGTGTAAATTTTAAGCGAAAGTTATTATTATTATTTATTTTTTAATGGAAATATAGACATTATTCCTTCATCCATCAAACCAAGTGTATGTATGTATGTATGTATCAATCTATACGTCTGTCTATCCACTTCATTACCTATCTGTGTCTATCCATCCATTCTGCATCCACCCATCATCCATCTTGTCATCCGCGCGTGACGGAATATCTCAATCAGTCACCCAGCCAGCCAGTCGTGCAAACAGACAGTCATCCACAGCGCCATCCATCATGCACAGTTTACCTGCCAACGGGATAATGCAGGCAGGGTGGTGGGTAGGTGGGCCGCAGGGAGCCAATACAGTGATAGCACCAGTGAATCTAGCGTCGTGGTTGGTGGAGCCGCATTCTCCTGGCAAGGTTGGATGTGGGTGCTTACTGAGGGTATCTGGTGTTCCTCTATACCTAGTTAATGCGTTTATTCATAATATATTTCCGTTTATTTTCTTCTTTTTCTTTCTTTCAAATAATGATAAATAATACTGATGATTATAATGATGATAATAGCTACACTTCCTATTCCCAAACAATTACAACAAGAGTGCCACCCCCCTGCCCCCTTTTTACTTTCCACCACAGTCGCCACCACCACCACTCCCTGCATCACTCCAGCAGGCAAGCAGGCATCTGGCACTCCACAGAAATACGTTTTACTCCCGAGAAAGAAATTATTGCCCTTCCCCCCCTCCACACACACACACACACACACACACACACACACACACACACACACACACACACACACACACACACACCACCTCCACCATTATTTGACCGTCAACAAATGAGGGGAAAGGCAAGGCAAGGAAAGGGGAAGGCAAGGGTTGGAAGGAAGGGAGGGAAGGAAAGGGAGGAAAGGGATTGGATACTACATACAATACTTGCCAGCTGTGAAGAGTCTTAGAGGAATTAATGAGATTCTTCCTCCTCCTCCTCCTCCTCCTCCTCCTCCTCCTCCTCCTCCTCCTCTTCCTCCTCCTCCTCCTCCTCTTCACTTCTCAGCATTATCACTTCTTACTTTCTTCTTTCCATCATTTCCACAATTACACTTCACGTTTTTATCTTGGCGCTAACGGTTCCTCTTCCTCCTCCTCCTCCTCTTCCTCCTCTTCCTCCTTCTCCAGTACGTTCATTCTTCATTCATTCCTTCCTCCTCCATTGCCCCCATTCTTCATTTAATCTTTCTCCTCATCACCCGCCTCCATTCTTCTTCATTCCTCTCCTCCTCCTCCTCCTCCTGTGTGTCTACAAGTAATATATTCAATTGAGTCTCCCCTCTTTTCTTCTCTCCGTACTCGACTTCCTGAATTATCAAATTTGTTAAAGCTATAAAAAAGATGCGTGCGTGTGTGTGTGTGTGTGTGTGTGTGTGTGTGTGTGTGTGTGTGTGTGTGTGTGTGTGTGTGTGTGTGTGTGTGTGTGTGTGTGTGTAACAGCAGCAACATCCTGTTTTCATGCTTCCTCTCCCTTCTTCCTCACCTTTCTTCTCCTCTCCTCCTCCTACCTACCTTCCCTCCCTCCTCTCCTCTGTTCTCCTCTCCTCTGTTCTCCTCTCCTCTCCTCTCCTCTCCTCTCCTCTCTTTACCATCCCCTTCCCTTCCCTTCCCTTCCCTCCCCTTCCCTTCCCTTCCCTTCCCTTCCCTTCCCTTCCCTTCCCTTCCCTTCCCTTCCCTTCCCTTCTATTCTTACTTTTCCTGTTTTTATATTTACTCATCACTTAACGGTGTTGGTTTTTTCCTTTTTATGTAATATTTTGCCGAGATTTCACTGCTTCCTGTTTCCTCTTTTTTCCCCTTTTTCCTCTTTTTCTCTCTCTCTCTCCCTCTCTCTCTCTCTCTCTCTTTCATCTCGTGTGGGTGGCCTGGTCTTTGATGCTATGTGTGTGATGTGATGTGTGTGTGTGTGTGTGTGTGTGTGTGTGTGTGTGTGTGTGTGTGTGTGTGTGTGTGTGTACCGCCACACCCTCTTTTTCCCACCTCGTTATTTCTCTTTTATTTTTTAATCGTTGGTGATATTTTACTTACCTTTTGATCATTTTTTCTCATTACTTCTCTCTCTCTCTCTCTCTCTCTCTCTCTCTCTCTCTCTCTCTCTCTCTCTCTCTCTCTCTCTCTCTCTCTCTCTCTCTCTCTCTCGTTATTACCCTTCTTCAGTAGTACCAACAGCACCAACAGGAGCAGGTCACCCTTAAGAACAGCCTCACCAGATAACATAGTGTTCATTTATTTAGTCTCCCGTGCCCGCCAACCCGCAGCAAGAAGGAGCCCGTTGTCGCGAGGCTTTCCTGCACCCGACCTTACCAGTGGCTCCATTTGGGGAGGTGGGAGCGGCGGCGCTGCACACCAACTTATCATTATATTCCCTCATTATTGACAGACCACGTGGAAATAATAATGTGTAGCTACGTTATAATGCAAAAAATAAATAAATAAACACAAACTCTATACCGATGAAGTGTTGTTTATTTGAAGGTCATGAACAGATAAAACACGTGTCATTATTATCGTTATTTACATAGTACTGCAGGTTTTTTTTTCATTATTACTATTTTTTTGTTGATATTTAAAGGGTACTGGCTAAGGGATAACAAAAATCGTTAATCCCGCTTGACTCAGAAAGACTTTATCCATCCTTGATATAGCCAGCCTTGCGCCCCTCGGGGATTAAAAATGTCCTCAGCCATCTCCACCTATCTCATCCCGGGGAAAACTTCATGTCCCTTGAGTTTTGTAGAGTATACGAAGAAAAGGTCGATCGGCAGTGGTGACAAGCTGAGTTTTTGGCGCAGAAGGAGGAGGAGGAGGAAGAGGAGGAGGTAGAGTGTGTCCCTAGCATGATAGCGGCTTATACGTCCTTAATGGTGTTGTGTTGTGGTGGGTGGAGGCTGTGTAAGGTTCCCCTGAGAGGTTACAGTACTATTGGAAGCGGGATTAGTACCGTACAGAGGCAGGCCGGAGGGTTGTAGAATGTTTAGGCGGAGTGGTGTGGGTGTAGGGTGGGTGGGGGTGATTCTAGGGTGAGTAATTAATGCTGTGTGCTGTGGTAAGGTGTAGGAGAAGCTGTGGGCGTGGGTGCGGGGTGGAGGTGGAGGTACGGGCGGGGTACAGCAGCTGAGTCATCACCCACCACCGTCTGGCGTGGCTTAGGCTCCGCTGCGTATTGATCAGCTGCACTCCGCCTTGTCCACCCTCAACACACCAGCACTCACTCATCCTGTGGTCAAGTTACACACACACACACACACACACACACACACACACACACACCGCAATGCCTCTTGGGTCTTGTCTTGTCTCTCGTTTGCCTCGGGAGTTTAGTTTGAGGTTAGGTTAGGTTAGGTTAGCCCTTATATGGAGGTAAAAAGAGAGATACCCTTTCCCCTTGGGGACGTGGCACTGTTTGGCACTGTGGCACTACTATGAACTATGGGCGTGATGCATCCATAGCCTTGTGGTGCGGGCGTGGCGTTGAGGAGCTCACGTGGTCAGTCATCGTGTGTGTGTGTGTGTGTGTGTGGACCGTGACTTTTCTCCATTGATTTCTACGAGGGTGAGGTGAGGTGAGGGAGAGGGAGGTGAGCACAGTGGCACAGTGACTCACCTGCTCACTGACTCAACCCTCCACCTCCTCCCTCCCCTACCCACCTGAGTGTTTAGCTTTGTTCTCGTACCCATTAATAAATATCCCGTCACTTGAACACTGCGCCATGCATATAACACAGTCTTTCACACCTGTTACCTGAGGGGAGGGGAGAGAGAAGGGAGAGGAGAGGGAGGGGAAGGCAAGGGAGGGGAGAGAGGCTGAGGCATCCTAGAAACAGTGGCGATGTAGTAACTCTGACACACGCGGCATTGGGGTTCACACATTCCATTGTTAATTATTGAGAGCTGAGTCTGGGATTGTTGGCGCTCTGCATGTCTGTTTGTTACCTTGTTGAATGTGTGTGTGTGTGTGTGTGTGTGTGTGTGTGTGTGTGTGTGTGTGTGTGTGTGTGTGTGTGTGTGTGTCTCGAATCCCATCACTGGCTGCTCCATCATTTCCTCTTCGTCTTTCTCTAAATTCGCAACTCAATTTCCTTTTCCTATAATTGCGATTTTGATGACCACGACAAGACTGCTCCCTTCCCCTTCCTCCCCTCTCCCTTTAAATCTTTCATCCCCTTGTCCTTCTTACTTGATGTAGAACGTATAACTATCACATTTTTACTGGTATTATTATTATTATTATTATTATTATTCATGTTGTTGTTTTTCTTACCTGTGTGTTACCTGTTGTTGATGTATTGCAGGTGGCGCTCAACGGGCTGGAGGTGATGACATTCCTGGTGGAACGGATGAGCCATGACTTCAGACCTTACCTGTCATCCGTCACACCCGTCGTCACAGACAGGCTGGGTGAGTAGACGGATGTGTGTGTGTGTGTGTGTGTGTGGAGGAGGAGGAGGAGGAGGAATATAAGCTGTGTGTGTATTTATCATCATTAATGTCATGGTATGTTTTTTAGATTAATTCAAAATGATTAATTTGAGATTATTAATTCAAGGTAACAGAGATAGGATGAATATTATGATCGTTTAGATAATGTAATGTTGGTGTCCATTAAGAGTAAATAATAGAGACGTTAATGTTAATGACTGATTATGTTATCAATGAAGAGTTGCAGTTAGGGACGGGATGCCAACCAGTGTTACTCAGACTATGTATCCACGACTACTATTACCTTGCCCTCCGAGATATACTTTTGGGGAGGTAGGAGGAGGCGAAGAGGGGACAGGAAAAGAAAGTGAAGGGTAAGGAGGAAAACAAGTGAAGGGAAGGAAAGAAAAAAGAGGGAGAGGGAAGAAAAAGTGAGGTAGAAAGAGGAAAAATGAGAACATATAAAAAGGCCCTGATAATATAATATAACCTTGTAGCCTTGCACTTGTACGTCAATGCTGTAATAGTCTGTACTGTAAATAAATGTCATGTTATCAATCAAGTCATGAATTAGTGTTTGTCAGTTGAACCAATCTTCTTAATGTCACTATAAGGTTCCAGGATTCCAAAACATAACATATACACACAGTCATGTTAGTGTGTTATGTATGTGCTGCTCCTGAGGTGATCATACTAGTTCCTTATGCCTGGAGGTGTTCAGTAAAGTATTCAATAATAATAGTAAATAATCACAATAGTTAGTACGAGTCATTGAACGTAAGGAGTGAAGAGTGTGTGTGTGTGTGTGTGTGTGTGTGTGGAGGAGTCATACAGTGTCAGGGAGTGAGATGGTGTGTGTGTGGCGGCGGTCTGGCGTCTCTCACTCCTCTCCCCCAGTCCCCTTGCCTCCCCCAGCCTCCCCCCAGCCTCCACCTCGTTGGGGAGGGATGCTGGCGCCGCGGAAAGTCCTGGGAAGACATTTTATGGTTATTTTCGTTCATATGTAGAAGTAATAGCTTCCTTATGACTGAGTTTTCTTTTTTTTTATGTTATGTTACAAACTTATCTTTATTATATTATTGTTTATATATTTTGTTATGTTCCTTTGTGTTATGGAATCAATAGTCAGCCATTGCACTGTTTTTGTATTTTTTCCACTGGTATATATATAAGTTTATTTTAATGACATTTTTCAAGTTCAATATTTCTCCTCCGCTATTTTTTCAAACCTTCATCACACTCTCCTTTTATAACAGTCCTCCTCCTCCTCCTCCTCAATGTTAACTTATACAACCTAATATTGCAGGTGACAGTAAGGACTCTGTGAGGGAGAAGGCACAGATGCTGCTATCCTGTCTGATGGAGAATGTGGTGCCGCCCAACAGTATGTTTGAGCGGCTCATCCCTGCCTTCTCCCACAAGAATGGCAAAGTGCGGGAGGAGGTGATGAACTGCCTCCAGAACACCCTCAATAAGTGAGTCCCACACGCCCACTACTTGACCTGATCTCACTTCAATGATCTTTCCAGGCCGTGAACACACCTCAGTTTCCATCCAGGCTGTCACCTTTCCATAAATCACATCCCTGGAAGCACTAAGCACTTCTTGTTGCACTTCCAGCCTTCACACACACACACACACACACACACACACACACACACACACACACACACACACACACACACACACACACACACACACACACACACACACACATACACACACAAAAGGTTGACTGGCTACATACATACATACTATCTTCCATCATCTATAGTTATGTGTATACGGTAGTGTGGTGTGTACAGTGTCTATTTCCTATACTGTAATGCCTTTTTTGGTTGCTCGTAAAATAATATCAAATTAACGAGTGGTAGAAGAAGTACAACATCTGACAAAATAGATGTTTTTGCCAAAGCCTCAGATGAACCAAATTTTATAGTAATATGGTTAACAAGTACATTAGAGTCCCAGCATTCATGAACATTTGCTCACACATAGCTTAATATCACCAATAGCGGTGGTGCAGTGGTCTAGCGCTCGAGTATGCGAGCTTAGGGTCCCGGGTTCGAATCTCCGTTATTCGCTGACCACTTTTCATTCTTTGATATCACCGCCGAGTGGGCAAAGACTACCCAAATTGCTGCCATACTGTCCTCAGACGGGACTTACAATGTTATATGCATCTGAGGCTGTAGTACTAGTTAGCCTCGCACGTTCTCAACATATTCAAGAGAACGTAAACATTTGAGGCGTCACTATAAAAAAATCTGAAAACCTACGTCAAATAACAGGCGAGGCAAGTCCATCTGTGCCTCCATAAGCCTACTGGTGCCAACGGTTAATTGATATAGAAAAAAAAACTGTGTAAATATATAATAACGATCAGAGGAATGTATTATGGTAAGAATGTTATTTGCACAATACAAATAGACTCCCTTTCAGTCCATACAATCATTGAGTACAGTGTCTTTCCCTTCCAAGCACTCCTCTGTGTTTTATCCTCTTACTTATAATAGCGCCTCAGTGGTGCAGTGGTTAGCATGTCTGACTACGAATCCGCTGACCCGAGTTCAATCCCGGACAAGGGCAGTCGGCACACAGCTCACCCAGCTGTTCATCCTCCCAAACGGGTTGGTCCATAAATGGGTACTTAGGGAAACCTGGGGAAGGTAAACTGGAAAGTTGGATGTCACAGTGGCCCTGCATCCCAGCGTAACAGATTAATTTCCACCACAGGCTCAAAGGCCAATGTGACGGGAGATGAGCGCCCGCACCTACCCACAGCTACAGTGTGTCAACACATTTCACCTTTACCTTATAATATATGATAATAAATTGTATCACTAAAAATATCTTGGTGTCCCAGGTGAAAAACACGATATAATCTGATCAATAGTTATGGCAACACGAGTAGTAAGAAGTCACATGGTGGTAGGTTTGGTCATCATCATTACTGTGCCTGTATATCTCTAATACTGCCTTAGATATAATGCCAACTAAGACTAGCAGGCGATGGCAGAATTACACACACACATACAATTCAAATGTGGAGAACTTATGCTTTGTATTTAGTCAGAAAATATTAATTGATTTACCAATTTGCATATAGTTGAAGTTCATGAATCCTGAGTTCATGGATGCAAGGCTCTAGTGTATTACATTCACGTACTGCATCCGAGATTCTGTATCATGTGTCTGGGTGTCAAGTAATGTCCTTGCAATGGAATACAATCATTGGTCGGCCTCAGTACACCCGAGACAAGCAGAGACGTAACATGTACTAAAACTTCCTTATCTTCCTCATCTAAGTTACTTTTCAGAACTTTACTACAAGTTTATCTAATTATCTATGAAGTGATAAAGATTCTTAAAGTGTAATTATTTTTTTCCAGTCACGGTGCATCGTCAGTGATAGTCTCCCGTCTGGTGCCACATATTGTGAAGCTCCTGTCTGACCCGACTGGGTTAGTAAGGGACTGCGCCTTCAACACCCTGTTGGACTGTTACAAGCACTACGGGGAAAGACTCAGAGCAGACCTGGCCAAGAAACACAATGTACCACCATCCAAGTGAGTCAGGATAAGAAAACACTGTGTCACACTTAGAAAACACACAAATACATCATTACAGCTTGACTATCAATAATCTAGCATGAGCAAACACCTAATTTTGGGTACAGCTCCATCAAAACACAAACATAAACAGCGTCAACCCGGGAAATATGAAACTGCGCTCCGAAATTCATGCCGGAAACTGATGGAACCGGAATATTGATTGCCGGATTAGTGATGGTCAACCTGTACCTGCTTAATATATATTCTTATGTGTATGAAGGAGTAGCTATACATGAAGATGAAAAATGGAGTATGGCAATAGTGGAGGAGAAAAGATTAAATTCAATAGAGATAAGGAGTATGTGTGGAGTAATACTTTATGGAACGAGTGAGAAATGAGGAGGTGCGAAGGAGAACTGGTGTTACGAAAAAGTAAAATAGAGTGTGTTGATGTGATTACAACAGAAGGAGAGAATGGAGGAGGAGGGGGAGGAGGTTAGTGAAAAGAATAGTAGCAACCAATGTGAGAGGTGTGAGGCTAAGGAGACAGCCATGAACAGGATGAACGGATGATGTGAAAAGAGTGTTAGATGAAAGATGAATGTCCGAAGGGTTGCATACACATAGGGGTTGCATACACCTAACCAAACTTACCTTAACCTATCCTAACCAAACCAAACCTAATACCGAGGGGCGCGTTGCCTCACCCGCCCTTCAACGTCAACCCTAAATGCCTTGTTTTAGCTACTGGGCTATATAGATACATTAGTTGATAGGCCTATAAGGTGTAACTATTATGAGTAGCTTTTCCCAATGTAATGTAATTGATCCTAACACAATCATCTTCATAAATATGGAAACTGTTCCGCCGCTACGCTAAGGTGTCCCTTAATACCTGACGTGTCCTGTTTTACTTTCAGGTTATACATGTTTAATACACTAAGAGGTTTGGAGTTTATTTAATGAGGTCAAGAAGTGAGGTTTGATTAGTTATAATTACTGCTTCATTTTGTTTTCAACGTTTTTGGGTTTATTCCATTTATTTCACTATTGATGGAGGCATAGATTGTATTTTCAGAAGTGCAGAATGTCTTCACATTTGTCTAACTTAAACCAGCGTTCCACATAAACGTACTTTGTTATTCACTAGCAAACACACACACACACACACACACACACACACACACACACACACACACACACACACACACACACACACACACACACACACACACACACACATATTCAAAGTTCGAGTGCTATCTTGTCATAACCTTTTTCATCCCACCTCCTCAGGCTCCCAGCGCTGATGACTCAATTTGATGAGATACGGGACAACGGACTCATGCTGCCCTCGGCCATAACAGCTTCAGGCTATTTAGACGGTATGTGAATGTGTGTGTGTGTTGGGTGTTAAGGTGGCAGTGCATCAGGACTTGTTGTCTTGAAGGTGGAGGAGAAATGACCTAATATCTTGACCGTTGTTTGTGTGCTGGTGAGGCAGTTGTCTGGTGTTGATTTTAGTTTATTTCCGATGAAGGCCAAAGAAGGTTAGAGATGATATCTGTAGAAAGCAAAGGGAGATAACTTTACACAATGGGAAGCTGCCATTAGGTGCTAAAGTTCATCATGTAAACTTGAAATTTCAAAAGGATAATGATAACATAAGGATCTATTCTTTCTCAGAGTATTATTGTGTTAGACTTGTCACATATTGATGGCCTCTTAGAAGACAAGGTAAAGTGTTGACACGCTGTAGCTGCACGTAGCTGCGGGCGCTCATCTCCCGTCACATTGGCCTTTGAGCCTGTGGGAGAAATTAATCCGTTACACCGGGACACAGGGTCACTGTGACATCCAAGTTTCCATACTTTACCTTCCCCAAGTTTTACCTAGGTACCTATTTATCAACCAACCCGTTTGGGAGAATGAACAGCTGGGTGAGCTGTGCGCCGACTGCCCTCCAACTTGGTCAAACTCGGGCTAGAAGGCAAGAGAGAAGATAAAGTTAAATGCAACAAAGGTGTATGTGAGACAGTGAAGTGAAAGATGTATTGAGAACATGTGTTTATGATTTCATGGAAATAAATGGTGAGATATGAGCAAAAGGAGGATGGTGATGGAGAGCACCATGAGAGTGGATGTGCTTGATCTCAGTGAAACATGATTGTTTGGCTAATAGAAGGTGAGGGTGGAGGTGGTAATGAATCTAGTGTTTGGGAAGGTTGGAAAGGTAAGGTGGAGCAATGTGGACAACACAATATGAATGTCATGGTAGAACACAATCAAATTAGCCCCGCCCACCTGCACAATGGGGGTTGGAAGACCGGTCTCTTCTCC
>JAPQNM010000006.1:16261250-16338750 GCA_029783475.1 Metacarcinus magister
TCTCTCTCTCTCTCTCTCTCTTTCTTTCTTTCTTTCTTTCCTTATAGGGCCAATGACTTCACTCTAACGCTTCATTTTATTATAACTGATGCTCTCAAGTCCTGTTCCTGCCTGCAGTGATCCCTTGTGTGTTAACCTTATGCTGTGTCACCTACGCCAGCATCCTTCCTTGACCCTTGTGTTGTCTTGGTGAGGTCATTGGAGGGGAAGGGTTGAGGTTGAGGTGGTGATGCGGGTGTGTGTGTGTGTGTGTGTGTGTGTGTGTGTGTGTGTGTGTGTGTGTGTGTGTGTAGGTAGGTAGGTAGCGTGGGTGAGACAGTGATGGTAATGGATGAACGTGCTGAGTATAGGTTGGATGAGAGATGGGTGGTGGGTGAGGGTTGAGTACTCAGTGAAGAGGGATTAGGTGCTGGGGTGTTTTTCACGTCACACACACACACACACACACACACACACACACACACACACACACACACACACACACACACACACACACACACACACACACATCATTCGTCCGCAGGCGCTTGTCGTGTCCCATCTCAGCCTTCCTTCCTTCTGTCCACTCATCGCGGTCTCGTCTAGCTCCCACAGTGGCGTTTTCTGTTCAATTTATATCAAAAGCTCAAAATGACTACCAGGGTTGTGTGGGTGTGGGTGTGGGTGTGTGGGCTGTCATGTTTTTCTAGGTATCTCTATGATGAATATAGACCCAGCACCCAACAAGCGCCATTGAGAGCCGAGTGTGTAATCTTTTTCCTTAACACAAGACGCTGCAAGGTGTTCGTGCACGTCTCCGGCACCTTTATGAGACTCTTCCTGGAAGGCGCTAGGCTATTGCGGACCCGAGGTGATATTGGGCAGCGGGGGGGAAGGGGGGGGTTGGGCAGGGGGTGATGGTGCCGGGGAAGGGAGGAAGCCGCAGGACAATGGATGAAGGGAGGGAGAAGGGACACAGCAGATTTTTTTTCTTATATAGTTTCGTTTGTGAGGTGCTGGGAGGAGCTGTCATGCCTCGCGGGGCTCCACGGATGAAATACTCAGTAGTGATGCTCTATATTAGGGCGGGTGGGGAGTGTGTGTCCCCTTACTCCTTAGCGGTCTCCCCAAAGTCTGTCCTCAGTACCAGCACATTCCAAGCTGAGCATCAAAACATGAATAAATACACTGAACACCTTGGCTTAATTAGCGATCACCAGATAACAGTGTAACAGGTCAACGGAGTCTAATTAACCTTGACAAGCGGTGCGATGAAGTGCCGGGAATTACACCCTAACCCCGCCCACTCCCTTACCTTGGAGCAGCGCGCCCTCAGGCTGCTTCAAGAGGCTTCATTCTCAGTGTATTGTTTGTTCTTGTCGAGTCGCATCGCTAACGGGCAGCTCACAGGGAGACGAGTGGACTGCCCAAACAGGTTGTCGGTGTGTAAGCCAGACAGGTGCAGACCAGGTGTGATTGACCCTAAATTAACGTCTCCTCAGGTGGGGTTGTGCCTGCTAACCTCACCTCCCCTCCTGCCCCTCCCGCACCCCTCTCCCCCCACCTCCTTCTCCCCTCCTGCCCAGCGCACGCACCACACTATCTCTCATCTCTCCTCTGCCTCCTTTCATTACTCCTCATGCTCGCTATTTCGCTCCGTCCTGATCCAGTTTCTCCTCCTCACATTCTCTCTCTTTTTTTTCTTCTTTTTTTCTGTGCAGTATTCGTTGTTCCTCTCTCTCTCTTCTCCTCTCCTCTCCTCTCCTCTCCTCTCCTCTCCTCTCCTCTCCTCTCCTCTCCTCTCCTCTCCTCTCCTCTCCTCTCCTCTCCTCTCCTCTCCTGTCCTTCACTTCACTTCTTTCCATGTCACAATTTCTTTCTTTCCTTAATAAACAAACATTCTCTTTCCCTTTTTTGTAGTTGTTACTCTTCTCTCTCCTCCTCCTCCTCCTCCTCCTCCTCCTCCTCCTCCTCCTCCTCCTCCTCCTCCTCCTCCTCCTCTCTCCTCCTCCTACTTTCTTTTTCCCGTGGCCATGATCCTTCTCTTCTCACATTTCCACTCCTACATCTTACTGGTATTTCCTCCTCTCTTCCCCTCCGCCTTCACCTTTCCTCCTTTCTCTGCCTCATTTCCCGGTCGCTCATCTCCCTTCACCCACACTCATCTCCACCGCCACTCACCGTCCCCAACACTCCACCAACCACAGTCCAGCGATTACTCCCCCCTCCTCCCCCTTACCCTCCCTCCCTCCCCCACTCCCTCATCCACCCTCCTTGTCACTTACCAGGAGTATTGCGAAGGACGGAAGTACAACACACGGCAACACACGGTCGTTTACATTTTTTCAGGTTGTAACGCTAGGCCAGGTGTGTTTTGGGGGGGGACTATACAATCTACTCGAGTCTTAAAGGGCAGGTTTCTTGAGCTTAACGAGGCCCTTAGATGCCCTTAGAGTGACTAGTAGGCGTGGTGTGGGTGTAGAGGGTGTGGGTGTGTGTGATAGGATAGGGTGTTGTACCTTACCTGAGCAGCGCCACGAAACAGGTGTGTATATAGGACCACCTGGAAACATATTATTAATGAAGTTTTTAATCCGAGTCAAATTTGATTGATGGAAGGTGACATTTGTATTGATGAAGAGGAAGAGAACATGTTGAATAAAAGAAGTAAGATTGTAGTAGTAGGAAGAGGAGGTGTAACACGAGGAAGAGAAGAGAAGGAGAAGGGAAATAAAGAGGAAAGAGGAGTTCGTGTAAGGCAGAAAGGCTTGCTAGATACAGGCATAAATATAATGTGTGTGTGTGTGTGTGTGTGTGTGTGTGTGTGTGTGTGTGTGTGTGTGTGTGTGTGTGTGTTTATTTATTTTATCTCCAGTGATCATTATTATTATTATTATTATAAGTAGCAGCAATAGTAGTAGTAGCAGTATAGCAGGTGTAGCGTATCAGGAATGGGGGTGGTTGGAGAGGGAGGGGGAGGGGGAGGAAGGGGTGAATGGAGAAGGCGGGGATTGCTATGAATAAAGGAGGGGAGGTAAGAAGGGGAAGGGGATGGGGCGGTGAGTGAAAGGGAAGGGGAAGGGGAAGGGGAGGGGAAGGGAACACGGTCTTGTAGTCTCGTTAACTTTCCAAACACAGAGAGAGAGAGAGAGAGAGAGAGAGAGAGAGAGAGAGAGAGAGAGAGAGAGAGAGAGAGAGGGAGAGGGAGAGGGGGGGGGGAGTAGGTCTGGCATCCATTAACGTAATCCTTATTAGCTCTGGCTATCATTTTCTTAGCGTGATTTTTTTTCTTTCTTTTTTTTTTTGGTAGGCTTGTAAATTTTTTTTCTTTCTTAGAGACAGACCTGTTTGTTTGTTTGTTTTGTTTTGTTTTTCCAGCCATCTGTTTTTTTTTCTTGTTCTATACTTTAGCGGAGTTTTCGTGTTTTTTTATTGTGTGTGTGTGTGTGTGTGTGTAAAAAAAAACGAGTGAAGCCCACCAGAGCGGCTCAGCGGGATGCATGACAGGCCTAAAAAAGCGCACACACACACACACACACACACACACACACACACACACACACACACACACACACACACACACACACACACACACAGTCCACCAACAAAAAAACTATACAAATACCACACAAACAAACCCATCAAGACTGTGTGTGTGTGTGTGTGTGTGTGTGTGTGTGTGTGTGTGTGTGTGTGTGTGTGTGTGTGTGTGTGTGTGTTTGTTTGTTTGTTTGTTTGAGAGGACATAACAGCCATGACACCAAACACGAGCCTTAACAAACGGATGTACAGCACGCATCCATCCATCCATCCATCCATCCATCCATCCATCCATCCATCCATCCATCCATCCATCCATCCATCCATCCATCCATCCATCCATCCATCCATCCCTGGCATGTATAAACGAAGGGGACGAAACCATTATAATCCCTTCAGACAACTGGCTCAAATTAGTGGCTGCGAGCAAGGCATTCTCTGTTTTTTATCTCATTGTTTGCTACTTACGGACAACATGCCAAGCCAAGCCAAGGTCTGCAAAACAAATAAAGAACGAATATTATTGTTGAATGCTGGCCGCTCCGCAAGGCTATATTGAGGGAGAGTTGCAAAACAATGATTGTGATGATGATGATGATATCTGGTGGAGGTATTGAGGCATAGGGATGGTGTACATGGGGGGAGAGGGAGGGTAAGTGAAAGTCAGGATGTTCCATGGTGTATATAATGATATCGATGATGGTAATGATGATAATAATGATGAAAATTTTGTGTATATGATGAATAGTAGTTGTGGTCTATGCAAGTGGTCGTCCTGAATAGTTAGCGGAGTGCCCGGGGCCGCTGAGTGTGTTGTACGTTATGGTATTATCTGGTGTGCTCCTCCCTACGGACGTGAAACATTCCCCAGCTAGCAGCGGCGTGACCTAAGGACATTACCTTGCCTTGTGTGACCTCGTTGGTACACACTGACTGACGGCTGTGACCCCCAAGGTGGTTTGTCTTGATAGCATGGTGTTTGTTAAGATAGTGAGACTGGATGCATATTACCATCACGTCGGGATGCCCTAAAGATATATTAGCCGTGACGGGGAGGCTGTGTAGAGGATGAGATGGTTATTCAGCTTGGTCCTGTGTCTTGTGTTCTTGTCCTGAGGATCACCGGCCGACAAATGACCAGTGTAAAGTGTGTGCAGGAGGGTGAGGAGGGAAGGAAATGCGCCGGTCACTGCACCCTATCATCGGCTCCGCTCGCTGGCCACACTAATGACGGGACGCGTGCACGGCCTCCTGATGCTGCAGCCGCGGGGAGTTTCCTGTAGGACGGGACTCAAGATTGGCTGGGAAGTGTTAGTGGCTTTGTCCATAACTTGTGGAAGCAGGGCGGGGGCGTCCTTCCCCTGGGCGTGATGGGTGGAGACCCGCACCCACGCCCTCTGTCCATACCCGGGCGTCGCTTACTCCCCGAGGCACGGCACGGCACGGCATAGCACGGCACGCCTATAGCAAGAAGTGGAAACCTTACTTTTTACCAAACTGAAATTATTCTTCTCTAATTACGACTTTCCCTTGGCCTTACACGGAGGTTAGAACTATGCTAAGGTTGTATTGCAGTAGCATTGGCCCGTGAAGCCCTTTAAGGCGTGTTTCTGCGTCTGAACCCCAACGAGGAGGCATTTCCTTAGCGAGTCTTGGCCAGCATACTGAGTGGGTCTGCCTGACGTGTGTGTTGGACGGACGGGAGGTGGAGGAGGAGGAGGAGGATAATTGAAGTTGCCTTACTTATGTTAATATCTTCATTACCGAGTGTCAGCATAATAGTAGGTTTGAACGACACTGAAGGCTGACTCAGGCCCTCAAGAGGCTCCTTATCGCAACGCATACTGAAAGGGCGCCGCTGGGTTGGGTTGGGTTGGGTTGGGTTAGTTAGACGTGTTATCTGGGGAAGGATTCACGTGTCTTGCTTTTCTCCCTCCTACTTTTTTTCCCTCTCTTTCTTTCTTGTCTGAACTGGTATTGTGAGGAAGAAATTACGGAAGGAGGGAAGGACGAACACATAATACAGGTGAGGTAAGGCTGGGAAGGCGTGATAACATAGCAAGAAACAATAGAAATAGTCACGAAGGACAGAAATACGTCGACACGCTTGGATTAAGAGAAAATGGAAGGAAAAGAGAGAGAGAGAGAGAGAGAGAGAGAGGAGAGAGAGAGAGAGAGAGAGAGAGAGAGAGAGAGAGAGAGAGAGAGAGAGCATTGCACAAGGCTGGGAACAGGTAGCGTTCACTCTGCTGGGAAGTGAAGTGAAGTGAAGGGAAGGGTGTGGTGATGAATGGTGAACACAGCCTGATTTACTGCTTATCCTGGAGTGGTGGTGGGGGGAGGGGGTGGAGAGCTAGGTGGACTGGGTGGAGTGGTGGTGACGTGATGGTGGAGGAGGGAGTGGACGAGGGGGTGTTTACGTGAGGTAGAGGAGGTAAAGGAGGGGAGAGGAGAGGCAAGAACAGGCTTTTATGAGCGGTGTAGGAAGTAAGGTGCAGCTGGCGTGTTGGTGATGGCTGAGGAGGAGTGGAGTTAAGTTAAGTGCGCCCCAGGGAGGGAGTGAGGGAGGGAGTGAAGGAACCCTAGAATGCAGGGAATTTAATAGTTAGACACGCGACGCCCCTTAGCTAAACATCTTTGTCAAGGAAGGAAGGGAGTGAGGAAGTACATTTGATAAAGAGAATAAACAAAATAAAGAAAATAGTGTATTGGAATGAGAAGTTAGACCAGAAAAATTTTAAGAAAATGGAAATGAAAAAGGAACACTAAATAAAACAAAGGGAATACCTGTACAACTAACTAAATCAACAATGACATAATAACTTAAAACCACACCTGTAATTTCTATAGTATAGCTATTACAAACCAAATAAATTAACCTCACTTCCTGTACCTTCCTTAATTCCTTTCCATTACATTCCTATCACATACATAAAAGCAAGGTCTCTTCCATCCATTGTTCTCCCGCCAAATTACCTTGATAGTGTAAGTCTAACGGTTGGTTTTTCTCGCGTCTCTTTTTCGTGAGTTTTAAAGAAGGAAGAAAACGGTCCATTGGCATAACTTGGCTGTAAATTTGGAGCGTGATAATGGGTCCGTGATGCTCAGTTATCGATGGGACGCGTTGTGAAGGGAAAAGAAAGGTGAGATGGGAGGATTGTGGTTGTGATTCTTATCTAGTACACGGCCCAGAGAGAGAGAGAGGGAGAGGAAAGGTTAGGTTAGGTTAGAGGAGGAGAGGAGAGTCAATCAGTCCGTCAGTCATTGTGTATTCTAGGTGCAATTGCTGACATTTTTCCTGTGCCCTGACATGAATATTTGGTTGGTTCATCCTCCCATTTGACTTATTTCCTCACCCTTTACACCCATCGTCTCCACGCCCACCCTATGAATGCACCGGGAATATTGATTTTGTCCTTCATAAATATGGGAGAAGGAAGATGAAAGACTATCTATATTTTCTGTTTGGTGTGGTTGGTTCAAATCATTAGTTAAGGTAGCGTTGAAGTCTCTCAATCCGAGTATATTGTTATTACACACACACACACACACACACACACACACACACACACACACACACACACACACACACACACACACACACACACACACACACACACACACATTCTTGGGTTACGCCTAGTTTATATAACGTCGAGTTTCGCTTATTAAAATGAAAAAAAACTTTAAAGAGAGAGAGAGAGAGAGAGAGAGAGAGAGAGAGAGAGAGAGGAGAGAGAGAGAGAGAGAGAGAGAGAGAGAGAGAGAGAGTCAAAACAAAGTGCAAATGGGTTCATAGGTTTTAGTATTCTCTCTCTCTCTCTCTCTCTCTCTCTCTCTCTCTCTCTCTCTCTCTCTCTCTCTCTCTCTCTCTCTCTCCTTTCTCCTTTCTGCTCGGGCGGCTCGGAGACTCAACTAGCGGGCAGAAGGTGATAAAACGTATGTGTTGAATGTAGATTTGTACTTGTGTCTCTTTTATCATGGTTTGAGGTCCTGTTGTTGGCTTAGGGTGAAGGGATGGGGGGGGGGTTAGGGGATAGGGGCAAGGAGGGGGGGTTGGGGAGGCAAGGTTACGAGTGGAGGAGGTGGATGAAGGAGGGAGGGAAAGGTGGGTGGAAGGGAGGTGAAGGAATGGCGTAGGTGGAAAGGTGCGTGTGGAAGGAATACTAAGGGAGGGAAGGATGGGTGGAGGAGGAGGAAGAGGAAGAGGAGAAGGAAGAGGAGGAAAGGATGGGTGGGGGTGGAAGGAAGGCAGAATGAGGAAGAGAACACAGAGGGTGGAGGGAGGAATGAAAGAGGGAAGGAGGAGGAGGAGGAAGAGGAGGAGGACACTCACTCACCTTCACGGGAAGACGGATGGAGGTGTTGCACGACAAGGAGGAGGAGGAGGAAGAGGGGGTAAAGAAGAAGAAGAAGAAGATTGGTTGGTATGAGGCTGTTGTAGTGGTAGTAGCTAGAAGAAGGAAGAGGAAAAGAGTAGGAGGAAGAGGAAAAGAAGGAAAAGATAAGGAAAAAAGTAACAGAATAATTCCCCTTCCCCTTCCATTGAGCATAACTTCAACAGGGGGAAGGTGGCAGGCAGGGGGAGGAGGGACGGGGGGGGGCGTGGCAGCTTAGCCAAACCCACTGAGGTTGACGGGAAGAAAATTTATGTTGATGCATCGTGTTGAGTTTAGAGGAACGGAAAATAGACTTGGTATTGCCTGCCTGGTGGTGGTGGTGGTGGTGGTGGTGATGGTGAAGGTGGTGATGGTGGTGGTGGTGGTGGTGATGCAAGGTTACTAGTAGTGGGTAGGACGTGATGGTAAGGGGAATTATCTATTAATTAAAAGTATGGGGTTATGTGAGCAGGTAAGGGGTTGAGGTTAGAACGTAAGGGAATATATAGAGGTGTGGATGAGGTTCTGAGAGTGAGGTGTGAGGGGTTTGTGGGGTGTGGTGGGGGGTAGAGGGTGTTAGGGTGGGGGGGGGCGTTGGTGACAGGAGAATGCATGGAGATTCCAATGCAACACCAAGGACACGCCCAACGCAATACTTCCCTTCTCCTCCTCCTCCTCTTCCTCCACCGCTGAAATTGACCGTTTACTATTCGAATCAATCTCCGAAACAATTAGTCAATGCGAGACAATTATTATGGATGATTTTAATTTGCCAGTAACGAGATGGGGAAATCCGTTACGATCTCATACAGGACACGACCTGTACACGAACTTATTAGAGAGCGAATTACATCAACACGTTCACGAACCGACGCGAGACTTAAATACCCTTGATCTCATTCTTTCAACAAGTAAAGATTTAGTCAGCAACGTAAATGTCGGCCCAGTTTTCAGTTCTAGTGACCATCGGATAATCACGTTCAATTTGAAAATGAAGGAAATAAAAGTAAAAGACAGTAAGGAGAACGTACCAAATTACCAAAGGGCGAATTTCATCAGAATGCGAAAAATTCTAGAAGACACTGACTGGAGTGAACTGTTGTCAGAGTCAGATATTCATAAGACTGAATGAAGTTATAAGCGTATGTGTACCGTATCGATACAGACGTTCAGCAAGGAAGAACAAACCAAAATGGTGGAACGAAGAGATAAAAAACAGCCTCTCTCTCAAAAAACACGCGTACAATAAGTACATATTAACTAAAAGCCAAGATGATAAAGTAGAGTTTGACAGAATTCGTCGCGATACTAAGAGATTGATAAAGCGTAGCAAGAAAAACCTTGAAGAATATATAGCGGAATCATGTAAATCTAATCCTAAAGAATTTTATAGTTTTGTTAAGAGTAAAAAAGCCCTTACCTGCAATATCGGTCCACTTACTAAAGGACATGGAAATCACACAAATGACGAAAACGAAATGGCTACAATCCTTAATAACTTTTTTGCATCCGTATTTACAGAAGAGGATTGTTCATCGTTTCAGCCACTTGAGATTAGAGGGACCGTAAACTTCTTAAATGATATACTCATAGTAGAAAATGACGTTTTGCAAAAAATCAATAAGATGAAAACAAACAAAACCCCTGGAACAGATAAAATTTCCCCAAGAATCTTGAAAGAGGTCAAGCACCAGATCAGTAAACCGCTTACAATCTTATTCAATAAATCCTTAAGAGATGGTAAAGTTCCATCAGATTGGAAACGTGCAAATGTAACACCAATCTTCAAAAAAGGGGACAAGTCACAACCCGGAAATTATAGGCCAATCAGTCTGACATCAGTTGTATGTAAATTAATGGAGACAATCATTCGTGACAATGTGGTGAAATTCCTTGAAGACAACGATATAATAAAACCCTCACAGCATGGTTTTCGTAATAAACGTTCATGTTTAACTAACTTATTAGACTTCTTCCACAATGTTTTTGACGCGTACGATGAAAGCAGAGCAGTAGATGTCATATATCTGGATTTTCAAAAGGCTTTTGATAAAGTACCTCATCAACGATTGCTTCATAAACTAATGACTCATGGTATCTCTGGTAGCATTTACAATTGGCATCTGGACTGGCTCTCTGAACGTAAGCAGAGAGTAGTCTTAAACGGTGTCTCCTCTCAATGGTTAAACGTAAAAAGTGGCGTACCACAAGGCTCAGTGCTTGGTCCTGTTTTATTCTTGATATATGTTAACGACATAGATGATGGGATCACTTGCAAAATATCGAAATTCGCTGACGATACGAAAATTCTCAGCAAAGTAACTACGACAATTGACAGAGAAGTCTTACAATCAGACATAGATCGACTAACGTCTTGGGCCAATAAATGGTAAATGAAATTTAACGTTGAAAAATGCAAGGTACTACACATCGGAAGAAATAATGATCACGTTCAGTACTCAATGAATGGTAAATCACTTTCTACAGTAAACAAAGAAAAAGATCTGGGAATCACAATATCAAACGATTTAAAGCCCAGTCAACATTGTTCAGAGGTAGTTAAAACTGCTAACAGATTGGTCGGCTTTATTGGGCGTACTTTCAAAAATAAATCAGAAAAAGTCATATTAAAACTGCATAATTCACTAGTACGACCCCATCTTGAGTATTGCGTACAGTTTTGGTCCCCATATTACAGAAAGGACGTTGACAAACTGGAAAGAGTCCAGCGAAGAATAACAAAAATGATTCCAAGGCTGAAAAATAAACCTTATGAAGAAAGACTTAAAGAACTAAACTTATTCAGCCTAGAAAAACGAAGGATGCGAGGGGATTTAATTGAAATGTTCAAGATAATCAAAGGATTCGATAATATCAATGCAGAAGATTACATTACTTTTGATCGATCAAATATAACAAGAAGACGTCATTCTTTTAAGATTACTGGTAAAAGATTCACATCAAACGAAGCCAAGCACTTCTTTTTCAATCGGATCGTTAACGTTTGGAACTCCCTGCCCGCCAATGTCGTCGACAGTAAAACAATTACTACGTTCAAAAATAGACTTGACAAATATTTAGAAGCCAATCCACAACTAAAATACTATCCGTTAACGTAGCAAACTTTGAGTAAGTTCATCCTGATGTACCTAACTTACGAAATGTCGATTCAAAAGACGTCGCTAGTGGCCTGACATCGCTTGCCAGGAAGTAGTGGTAGCAGTAGTGGTAGTGATAGTCTGGTCTTGGTTGGCCTTCCTTTCCCTGCCAGCCATGGCTGGGGAGAGAAGCCTTCACCCTTACTATCCTGTATCCTTCACTCTAGAGTAGATAGTGTAGTCTCACAAACAGCCTCGTAAGGGCCAGCAGGCCTGTTGTTGTTTGTTCTTCCTATGTGTCCTATGTGTCCTCCTCCTCCTCCTCCTCCTCCTTCTCCGTCTCCTTCTCCTTCTGTCTCTTACTCATCTTCCCTCCTTCCATCCCCTTCCTCTTATATCTACCGTCTCCTTAATTTTAGCTCGTTTAAGGATGCATTTGCTTTAATTTCGCTCTATTTTCCTTCATTACCCTTAATCTTACGGGGTTTTTTTTGTGTGTGTTTTTTGTGTATTTGGTAAGTGGTGTGGTTGTGCTGTTATTTTTAGGGTAATGGCGGGCTATTAGTGAATCAGGCAGCGGGATTCCTGCCTGAATTCGTGTATTTACTTGGTATTTTCTTACTTACCGTTGAGTTGACGTCGTAGGTGAGTCAGCAACGCATTCAACATTCAACATTCCTCGCCACCTCCACCTCCACCTCCGCTTCCTTCTCTTCCCTTTCATTTTCTTCCTCCCTTCCTTCCCTTCATCTCCAGCCACACCACCCACTCACTACCTTCTCTTTCCTTCCCTTCCCTTCTCTTCTCTTCTCTTTTCTTCTCTTCTCTTCTCTTCCTTTCCATGACCCCCCAACACCCACCCACCCACCTCGACCTTCGTGCTAAGCGTTACAACACACACACACACACACACACACACACACACACATGGATTGAACACATGTATAATTATCTTTCCTTACGATACTAGGATCATTAAGCCAAATTATTATGTGTAGATTACTAAAAAAATAAATATATATATAGGATTTATATGACTGAAATTAACTATAGAAGACCGTGTATAGTGTCACCATAAACTATACTTTATAAATATAGATTGTGTGAGTTACAGTGAAGAAGAAAAGACCAAAAAAAAAATACAGTATATAAAGTACAATGAAAGAAAGAAATACAATAAGCAAAGAGAAGGAACGAAGAAAGAAAAAACATTAGTGCTAAAAAGACACGATTTATCAGGAAATAAAAAGAAACATGACATCATTGGAGGGGCGTATAGGTAGAGAGAGAGAGAGAGAAGAAGAAAAAGAGAAAGAGAGAGGGAGAAAAATAAATAAAGAGAGAGAGCTATTCGTGTGTATGATTCCACCGAAGCTGACGTGTATAGCTATGTAGTCATCATATGAGAGAGAGAGAGAGACGAGGAGTGACAGGACAACAGAACATAAATACAACAACAACAACATAGGTAGACACAGACAGACACTTTCCTACACAAAATTAACTTGAACAAAAGATAAACAAACATAGGAGGAACAGAACAACACACATAAACAAACCATTATAATCAATTCACACACTTAGATTCACTCTCTCAGCCTCCCCATCACACCAGCATCTCATCCCTCATCCCCAAGACCTGTAGGGTGACTCCTGAAAACCCACAATCACCCCCAACCACCCCCAACCACCCCCAACCACCTCATGTGACCCGTCCCTCCACCATTAACTCATTACTATTCCGTGGTCGTGTGAGGAGAGACTGGGAAGTGGATAAGAAAATTTTACTGTGAGAGGTCTTGGTTATGGTCTTGAAAGCTAGTTCCCTTCTGGTCTCAACGCGGTCTCAGGGACATCTTAGAGGGTCTGTAGGGTATTGTGTCTCGCCCCTGAGTCCCTATTAGCAGTGGTGGTGTTAGTACGGGTCGAGGCTGCTGTTTGGTGTCCCTAGACGGTTGGGAACACCTGCAAGGTTCTGAATTACCTAGTGGTGATGACGAGATAGATAGAAGGAGAGAGGGAGGACAGGGCAGATAAAGGGAAGGAGAAAGGTAGGAAGGATGGGACATGAGTGTTGGTGGCGGCTGTCCATCAGGCTGTGGTTGGTCTGAGTATAGGGCGCCGTCCCTGGAATGTGGGAGCCGCCTCACCACCCCGGCACTTTACGGCGTCCAGGCTAGTATTGTCCCCGGGGTGAGCACGCGGGAGGCTGGTTTGACCTTGTTATGTGGTCTATCAAAAGGTGACTCGTAACGGAGGCTGTGACTGTCGGTGCAATGGTGTAAAGTTTATTGACGGTATGGTTATTAAGGGAACGAAAATGAGGTCTTATGTATTTTTTTCTTCTCCCTCTCTCTCTCTCTCTCTCTCTCTCTCTCTCTCTCTCTCTCTTTACGGTACTGTGATTGGGGAGTGTAAAAGTGTAGGTGTTCAAGTTGTTTTGTTAGTCATGATGAGAAACGTGTTTTGATTGGACCTGTGTGTGTGTGTGTGTGTGTGTGTGTCTGTGTCTGTGTCTGTGTCTGTGTCTGTGAGGAGGAAGAGAAACTGTGCTATCATTTCCACATCAAACAAACATTCATGGTATTGATAACGACCTTCAGTAAAGACTCCAAGAAAAAGAGAAAAAAATATCGCGTGTGTGAATTTGTTAAGTTTTTGTCATTAGATTTTTATTGAGCTCCGCCGTCAAGGTTCCTTTAATTGTCTCTTTTTTTTCTCTCTCTCACTGTAGGGTTTGTTTCACTGTTACCTTCCTTGGAGTTACAGTGACACCATACTTAATGTTCCCGTGTGATGTGTGGTGTGGTGTGCGTGTCACTGGAATTGGGTTGTAAAGTCATGGGTCTTATATAGATGTGTTGTGTGTGTCAGTCAGTCAGTCAGTCAGTCAGCCACACGTGTCTCCTCGCCTGTCACATAACCTAACCTAACCAACCTAACTGAGGGACGCCAAAGTTATTGTTTTTTTGGGGGGTGGATGGTTACAATGGTCCCATGAATTCTCTCCCCAGCATCAGGACTTTCCCTTCATAATTCTGTTACACTGTATAAGGTAAGGTGGGGGTCAGGCTGCGGTGAAGCTCCGTGAGGTGTGCTGCTTGACAGGCAAAAGGTCACCCCGCTTCCTGGTGGTGGTGGTGGTGGTGGTGGTGGGCCGGATCCTTAGAAGGTCGACAGGGGATTCAGGTTTGAAGCTTCTGTCTCGCCAGTAAGTTAAGGACAATGTATGTTCACCTCAACTCTTCCTAAACTAGAGGAGGATGGCCTAGAGGTGAAGGGGGAGGGGAAGGGGAAGGCACTGGTGTAAATACCATGATGCTGGTGCTTCCTGGTGCTGCATCTGAAGACATCTGTGCTTCACCACTAGGTTGCCTGGCTGGCTGGCTGGCTGGCTGGTTGGTTGGTTGCCTCGTGCCGGGAGGCGGAGCAGTGATTGAGTGAAGCGACCCTCGGGGCAGAGTTGACCGGACCCGGACTGGAGTGACCTGATGTGGTGGCAGGACCGGTCCATGATGCACCGGGGGCGGGGGTGGGCAGGGGCAAGGAGGTACAGTACAGTGCAGCGCGACGCGGCTACTGCATGGAGAAGAGAAGCCAGGCTGTGGAGTGTTGAGGTGGATTAGTGACGCCTCTCCAGGTGATCATTACCTGTGATGCTGGATAGTACGAGGAAGTTGTTCGGCGGCAGGGCAGTGTAAGGGATGCTCCGTGTGTAGAGGGCGTGTGGCAGGCCTGGGTGAGGAGGATAATGTAGTGACGACAAGCACGGGATGTGACCGGAGGGGGAACTTTTTGAGGCGAGTACCGGGTCAGGTCAGGTCAGGGCCACGGTAGGAGTTAGGTCATAGGTGCGGTTGTGTTGGGCAGGGTAAGCGTAGGGCGAGGTCATACCTGAACCCTTCAACCACACCCTCAGCCACTCACTTGTTTGTAAATAATGTAGTATTTACCCGCCCTTGTGCTGTCCTTGCCTCCCTCCCTCACTCCCTCCCTTGACGCAATTTTGCATATCTATTTTTCGTTTGTCTATTTGCTCCGCCTCACCCATTCTTGCTTCCCTCAGGCACTCCTCCTCCTCCTCCTGCTGCTGCTGCTGCCTCGCTATGCTTAACATATTCATTGGAGTGAGAGAGAAAACAAAATAGAGAGACAGAGAGAGGAGAAAAAATCATTCTTAGACCACCCTGGAGAGAGAATGAGGCGGAGGAGAATATTATAAAACCTCTGATATCTCGGCTTAGTAGTAATTGTATCAAGCAACACAGGTTATGAAGTAGTTGCTCCACCTAACCTAACCTAACCTAACTAACTAACCTAACCTAACCTAACCTAACCACGTCCCCCAAAGCACCCCCCAAAAAGTAGCTTGGCTTAATAAGGAAGACTTGTGGAGTGGGTAGGGCGAGAGGGAGGGAGGGAGGGAGGGAGGGCTGGAGTTACCTGTTCCCTGTGAAGTATGAGTGGGAGTGTGAAGAGAAAGGGAGAGATAAGGGATGAGGAGAGAAAGAAAAAAAAGAGAACAAGAGATGAGCAAGATAGAAACGTGGAAGATATGTGAAGAGAAAGAATAGAGAAGTTGAGTTGGTGGTGGTAGTGGTGTGTGTGTGTGTGTGTGTGTGTGTGTGTCGTGTGTGTCTGTGTCTGTGTGCGTGTGTGCATGTAGTTTTTTACAGTGGTTGGAGTTTTATTGCACTGGTTTAGGTCTTGACTGACAAGTACAAGGGAAACTGCGCGTGTTTTTATGTGTGTGTGTGTGTGTGTGTGTGTGTGTGTGTGTGTGTGTGTGTGTGTGTGTGTGTGTGTGTGTGTGTGTGTGTGTGTTTTAAACCACTCCATATTTGCGTTGTAATTGCGTCGTTCTCCCTTCCTCCAGCCGGTGTGTGTGTGTGTGTGTGTGTGCGCGCGTTTGTGCCTGCGTCGTAGGGGATACAGGCGTGGAGGCGGATGTGCGGCGGGCGTTTTGTGGGCGTGAGATTACGAGGCTTTTCACAGGGAGGAGGAGGAAGAGGGAGAGAGGGAGGAATGCCAGTACCTAGAGATGAATAATGAACCATGAAAGAGTAGGAAATGAATAAGAAAAAGAAGACAGGGGAAGAATAAGGTAAAGGAAGAGGGAAGGAAGGAGAAGGAGGAGGAGGAAGAGAGGGTAGAGAGGGGAGGGAGAGGGCCATTTAAACCCATGGGACTTAAAGCTTAAACCACTCTTAACACGCCCACCGCCTTTATTCATTGCTGTTGTTAACGTGACGTGTAGTTCCGAATAAAAGAATGAAATACAGTACCTCCCTCCCTCCTCACCTCCCCTTACCTCCCCTCGCTGCCTTGTCGTGGGGAGAGGGGGAGGAAACGTGACCATTCTTCTCCCCAACCTACATACAACACCTGAAAAGAGGGAGAAAGAGGGAGAGAGAGTTATATTTCTCTTGTTCCTGCCTCTCATTTACTCTTTAACTGTATATTTTCGTGACGTTTTCCAGCATCGGTCAGTTATCAGTCACAGTAGCTTGTGGGGAAACTTGGGAACTGTGTCACTGTTGCATAAGAAGAGTGGATGGATGGATGGATGGATGGATGACTTGACTCAACATTCGTATTATAGATGACGAAGAATTATCTCTTATGTTATCTTAATACATTTGTCATGGGAGTTTCATTCACTTTCATTCACTTTCTAATAATAATAATCTTCTATTGTAAATCTTTATTATTATTAGTAGTAGTAGTATTGGTATTTCGAAAGCATGTTCCTCCGTGACTGGACGTGTTTTCAGTGAGGTAAACTTTCATAATCACAGTAATATTCTCGTGTATTTATATTTATCAGCGAGAGAAGCACCAATGTTGTCACCTTGCCTTGTGTTTATTCACCTTGTGCTGCTGCTGGTTTCTCAACACCAATTATTATCATCCTCCTCCTCATTGTTATAAATACACTCCAGTCTAACTAACCTCTTGTTATTTGTTATGTTGTTATTAAATGTATCTTTGTTCTCGGGGGAAAGCTTTCTAATAATAAGTTGAAGCATTGTATTGAGTTGGGCTTAATGACGTGACCTGAAGCTTGGTATTTGAAGGACTGTTTATTAAATTTTCACTCTGCAGGTTTCGTCTCTTCCTCCTTCCACTTTTTTACACCTTCCTATCTCTAGTTCACCTTTCTCTACTCTCTTTTATTTTACTCCTCCCCTTTCTTTCCCCTCTCTTCATTTCTCTCTTTTATTTGTTCTCTTGCTGCATATTTTCTTCCTTTTCACTGTTTTTCCCTCTCTCTTGCCTTTGTTGCACCATCCTCTCTTCCTCCTCCTCCTCCTCCTCCTCCTCCTCCTCCTCCTCCTCCTCCTCCTCCTCCTCCTCCTCCTCCTCCTCCTCCCCCCCTCAGCTGAGTACTGTGGCCTCCTCTCCCTTTCTCTTCTCTTTACCAATCTCTCGTTGTACCTTCTCTCCGGCCATTCGCCTCCCTCCAGCCACCTCCTCCTCTCTCTCTCTGCTTACCTCCATTTTTTGCCTCCAATTTCCTTCTTTCCTTCCATGTAGTTTTATTTTCAGTTTCTCTCTAGTTCTACCTCACTCCTCTTTCCTTTTTTTTTTGTGCTCTCTCTTTATCTCCTTCATTTCCTATCTACTATTACTATTTTCCTCCTTTTCAACCTCTCAGTGACGCCTGCTTCCTCCCCTCAGCGGCTTAGCGTTAGCGTGGGCGTGGGTGTGGGTTGTGGGTGTGTAGAGAAGGTTAATAGAAGACAGACAGACAGATGAAGGTTCACGGTCACCTCAACCTCACAATTACCAAAGTTCGAATCGAGATTAAAAAGACCCAAGTTGCAATTTTCCTTTCTTGCATAACTCTTCGGCTGTGATTATCTCTCTCTCTCCCTCCCTCCCCCTCCTTTCCCTTCGGATGCGTCGTGTCGGGGCTGCGGGGCTAAGTGTGGGGGTGTGTGGGGGGCAGGGTTTACGAGGGAGGAAGGGTGCTCGCTCTAGTTAGGGTTGTTGGAATCATTACTTTCATTACCATTATCATTACCTTGGCGGAAAATGTGTCAATGTTTCGAATGATTTGCGAGAGTTAGAGTTAGCGGCGACGAGCTAGCTAATTGTGTGTGTGTGTGTGTGTGTGTGTGTGTGTGTTTGGGTTTCTCCAGGGAGGCGTGAAGGCCGCTGCAGTGTGTATGTGAGGGGGAGGGAAGGGAGGGGAAGGTCGCTGGGGGGTGGTTGGATGCAGCAGCAGCGGGGCGTGCAGTGTAACGAGACGCCGTGCAGCTAATCCCTGAAGCAAGCTGAGGCGCAGAACCAAAACGGTGCCGCTTAAATGTCAGTGGTTGTGCGGCGTGACTGTGCGGGGCGGGACGGGGCGGGGCGGGGCGTGACAGGATGAGGCAAGGCAGGATCGGTCGGCTAGGTTAGGTATATAAGTTTGCTTGTTCATGACGCGTCCCGGACATGCCAGGTGTAATGAAGAACGCGTGGTGTGTGTGGGTGTGTGTGTGTGGTTATGGCGGCAACAGCTGCAGTAGTAGTAGTAGTAGTAGTAATAGTAATAGTAATAGCACAATTGCAGCAGTAGTAATAGTTCAATCAGTTGTGAATGTTTCTATTGTTGGTTTTCTTGTTGAATACTCGATGCCGTGATTTGAGCGCGGCGGCGGATGTTCCCTACGGGGCGGGGGCGGGGGCGGGGGCTGGGCGAGGCGGGGCGGGGCAGCGCAGGGGAACAGTGGCGGGAAGCACTTTGTCACGCCTCGATGAATGGGGAGGCGGTCTGTTTTATGCTCAATTTCAGCCTTATAATAGTGATTGCGGCAGACAGTGTACCTGGGGGAGGGAGGGATAGGGAGGAGTTGTCTCTATGCAGCTACGGGACACCTAAAGTGGGGGGTGGGGGCGGCTGGTGTTGACAGGAGGGGTAGTCAGGCAGTCGTCAGGCGGCCTCTGATGACAGGCGGTACATACTTACCTCCTCTGACCCACGGCACTCTGACACGCTCGCCGCCACTTATCCCTCTTCTCTCGGCCCCTCCACTGCCTCTTATCCCTAACGACTGACTGGCTGACGGGCTGACGACTCCCAGCGGCACCTCCTCCGTCAGTCACAACCCCCGAAAAAAATGTCCTTCCCGCGAAATTGTCTTACATAACATATCAAAGTTATTCATCTCTAACAACTGTAACTCAAGCTAAGATTAGTTACTATATTTAGAGAAGGTTATTTTTATAGGTTACGAGTCTCTTGGAGGAAGGAAGAAGAAGTGTCTGTTTAATGGTACTGGGTCTATTGTTATGCACGTTTAACCACCCTGAATACTACTTTGACTTTTCCGTGCTGGGGCAAAAGTCAAAAGGGTGTATATTCATGCAACAAAAGGCCACTCGATAAGGGCAAAAAAGGCCACGACCGGGAAAACGTTCAATGCTATTTTTTATGTGTGGTTTTGTTTCGTTTGGTTGTACTTAAAAAAGGCTAACAGGAAATAACGAAAGAGAGAGAGAGAGAGAGAGAGAGAGAGAGAGAGAGGAGAGAGAGAGAGAGAGGAAAAAACTATAACTATAACTTCATCTATGCCTCATTATAAACTTGATAAGGGAAGCAGGATCACCCCCGCCCCCCCCTCACCACCCTACCTCACACCTACCTCCCCATCCTTACCTGTTCATGCTCCCCAAACCCACCCTAGAACCCCACCCCATAACCCTTCCACCTGGCTGGCTTCACCGCCCACCTGGCCACTCCGACACCCCAATTATTACTCCTCCCTCTTACCCTTAACCGTATCCGGACGAGTATATGTCTGGGTCCGCCATGATTACCGATTAGGAGGAGTTAAAATACGAACACGCGTTTATTAACTGTAGTGTGATTATGAGTTACCTTATGAGTCTGTTGTAATGGCAGCGAGTGAGTAATTGACCGGCACTCATACTAATTAAAGGTGGAGAGAGAGAGAAGAAAAAAAAGCTTACGGGATATAGCGGGAAGATAAAGCTTTGAAGGTGGAAGAGTTGGTGGTTTGCTCTCTCTCTCTCTCTTCCACTTAGTATTTAGATGCTCCGTCACTCTGGCCTCGAGGGTGGAAGGACGGAAGAGTAGATAGATAATAGATTGATAGATAGATAGTGGAGGGACATAGAGTGGATGGAGATAACTTGAAGGGACGAGACTGAGGGTAAAAAAAATTAAGGTTTTTGTTGACGAGGAGAAAAAGGTTAGGTTGGATTTGAGAAACAGTTGCAAGGTGAGGATGCAGGTAGGACAGAGAGAGAGAGAGAGAGAGAGAGAGAGAGAGAGAGAGAGAGAGAGAGAGAGAGAGGGAGAGAGAGAGAGAGAGAGAGAGAGGGAGAGAGGGATAGGCTGATTCAGGACTTGAGGAATAATTATTTACCGAGAGCAGTGAGGATGTAGATGATTGTCTCTTGCAGCCCCAGGTGGGAGGTCGGTGCCCGGGATGGAGGTGGTGTAGTGCCTGAGGGTGTAGCAGTGTTAACAAGGAGGCAGGGTGGGTATGGACTCCACCCGCCCCCCTGGAGTGTAGGTCATGTTATCAGTGATGGGCATCTGAAAGGTGTGTATGGACTGATTATTATGTTGGTGTGGTTGAATTTCCTTGCCTGACGTGGGGCATGGGTATGGTCAGCCGCCCTGGGCATCACATCGGTGTGGTCTGTGCGTGTATGTTGTTGTGTGAAGGTCAATGAGGTTAAGACAGTTCCTAGAGTAGTTAAAACACTCTAGTATTCCCCTCATCTCCCCACATACACACAGGTCATCCCTAGCTGGGTGAGGCTGTGGCGTGTGTGGTGTGTTGTGTGTTGGCCCAGAATGTTGCCTTCCGCCCCGGGGGTTGGTGGGTCGCCACGTCCTTAGCAGTGACCCGCGTCCTTGAGATGCTTCACTGAGGTGTGCACGATGCAGGAGGTAGAGCGGCGTGCACTACAGTGAAGGGATTACACTGCTCTTCTGCCTCAGTCTCCTCGGATGTAGCTGATCGCTCAAGGGAGGAGTAGACAGCTGGACCTCAAGCAGGGTGGGAAAAAAAACCTCCACCCAACCACTGAGAGCAGAGGGTCGGCTGCAGCTTGGACTGAGCCGGTGATCGTGCCCGCAGCTGCACTGGAATAACCTGTGATTAATGGCTACTAGAATTGGCCACCACTTTGAGGGCCATTATGGAGGACTTATCATTGGTAGTGATGGTGGTGGTGGTGGGCAACCCTCCACCACGCCACAGCAAAGGTTGATCTTGCACTCTGATCTGCGTCGCTGGTGACATTGTTCTGTTTGTTGTGAAGACACTGGGAGGGAAGGAGTCACTAGATGATGGTTGGCTCAGGCTGGCAGGGAGAAGAACCCCCCCCCCATACCCCCAATTAACATTAGGATTGTGAATGTTAGAACGAATACTAATCACCTGAAAGAATGTTAACGTGAGTGTGTGAGTCTACCTTACTTGGGGCAGGCACAGTGCGGGAGACACTTGCAAGTAGTTAGTGTTAGCAGTGGGAGGTAAATGTATACGAAACACAGCTCATTAATGGCAGCGGCGAACCATTGTAACTACTTGAGGAGAGGTCTGGGCAAGGGTGCATGACAGGTCAGTTTAGGAGGAGGATCAGCGAACCGGTTTAGCCCATTGCCGTGGTCAGCCCGTGCAGGCATGGGTTGCAGAGGGATTAGAGGCGTGTGTTTGTGTGACTTGGTTTCATTTTCATGTCAAAGTTATCTGTTGAAAGGGTGTGTTCCCTCACCAACCCACTTCCTCTGTTTTTTTTTTTGTTTTTTTTAATCCGGTGTTTGAGTATAAATGAAATAAGTAAATTTGTGCAAAGATCAATTTAAGATAAAGCCAATTCCTTCCTAGTAAAAATTCTTCTCAGCCTTTAGCGTTGAGGGCTCGTGTTGGCCTTTCATTATTCCTTGCCAGCCTCGCACCGACCCCCACCAAGGGAAGGCGGATCCTGCATGCCAACAATGTAATGGAATATAAGTTCTGCACCTCCAACAGAAGGAAGGAAAACCACTGCCGCACGCTGAGTACCGGCGATCCTCCTCAAATTAGTTATGGATTTTCGGTATACACAGCAAGGCATCCTGTGTGTGTGTGTGTGTGTGTGTGTGTGTGTGTGTGTGTGTGTGTGTGTGTCTCCCTTAGCCCCGCCGCCCGCAGCAGGCTGTACGGAAGCTGGTGGCCCTAGGAAGCTGCAGACCCCGGCGGCGCGGCGTGGTGAGAAAATTGGTGGTTGTACATCATTCGTAGTGAAAAATTGCCTTCCCTCCCCGCACGGCGCCGCACCGACCTCTGGCGTGTTGGCAATGCCGCTCCCGTGTCTGCCCTTTACGGGAAGATGGGGAGAGGAGGTGTTCTAGGGAAACACGATAGTCTTGGTTACACTCACTTGGACTATAGTTATGTCCTTATAGTGACGAATACGTATGCATGAGCGGCGGCGGCGGCGGCGGCGGTGACGAGGGAGTGTTTGACGTTATTATAGAACTGGAGGTGGATCTAGGGTCTTGGGGGCCTAAGAAACGGTGGTCCAGGTATAGTGCATCTCCTCCCCGGCTCTTAACACAATTTTCCCCGCTGTGTTAAGCATCCAGTGGCATTAAAACGGAATTTGATGAGGCGCGGCGTGTAAGGGTTAGGTGAGTATATAGCCGCAGGGAGGGAGAGGTGAGGGAAGGGAAGGGATGAGGTGGAGCATGTGTGTGTGTGTGTGTGTGTGTGTGTGTGTGTATGTGTTCTGGCGGTCCCTGATGAAGGTAAGGTAACATCACTTGACCTTCACAAAGAACCATGACAGTGCTCGCCCTGCAGGACCCCCTCTGTAGGACTCCCTCTGTGTACTTAGTGACTCGGAGAACGTCCTAACACAACCAATAATCTGAGGTGTAGGACAGGTAATGGACACCGTATCCTCCTCCAACCCCCCAAACCCCCAACCCTCACCGCCCGACTATTTACTTACCAAGGCATTTGAGCTGCAGGAAATGTGTCCAGTGGGAGTGCGTCAGGGGCTTGGTGGGGAGGGAAGGAAGGAAGGAAGGGCGGGAAGGAGCAGGCAGACCAGCTACATGCAACAGGGCGTCCGTCATACATCGTAGGTTCCGCCTCGCCCTGCCCCGCCCCGCCCCGGCCAGGTGGTGGCGGTGGCTGAGTGACGCAACGCTTGAACGAGTGCGTTAATATCGTACCAAAGCGGCCACCTGTGTGTGTGTGTGTGTGTGTGTGTGTGTGTGTGTGTGTGTGTGTGTGTGTGTGTGTGTGTGGGTGTGGGCCGCTGGTTCCGTATGTGCACTGATGCTTCTATCTGCCGGCCAGGAATCGCCTCGTCGCCCTGTCATCCAGCGTGACGGAACCGGAGCGGACAGCCCCACACAGCCCCTCAGGCGTCCCGTCCCGGCTGTTCCCTGGTCACCACCAAAAACACTTCGCTCCGCCCTGGTCCAGCTTTCTACGGCAGATGGCTACACGCCGCAGACATTCACGTTTCCCCGACTGTCTTTATTATCGTTATTTTTACGAGTAATCTCACGGAAAGACTGAGGAAGGCAAGGGAGGAGAGGAGAAGGGAAGGGTCCTATATACTCTGGAAGCTGTGGTCACTTTGTCACAGGATGCTGCTGCCCGACCATCTGGTGACAGCTTGTGGTTTAAGAGAGCAACCTTATCATTACCTGTGGCTGAGTGTGCATGAGGTAAATCTAGGAGGGGCGGGGTAGAGCCAGGCTGTCTTCAAGGGGCTTTTGTCTTGTCTTGTCTTGTCTTCTTCCCCAAGTATGGTTTAACGTCATGTCGGAGCGGGAAAATATTCAGAGATGCCGGGAGTTTTGTGAGGCAACGCTTGTGGTGAGGGAGGGAGGTGAGGGGTGAAGGGGGGAGGGTTCGTGCAGGTAAGAGCAGGGCGGGATGGGCAAGCCTAAACGATGTAATATAAGGGTGAGAAAATAGTGCAGTCAGCCCCAGCACGAAGTATAACACCTCGTGGCGCCTCCATTATCCCAGGCGTGAAATACCTACTTCACGGCAATGGTCACGGTGCTTTGTGTTTCACCTTAATGTGTGTAGAGGCCTCGTCTGTCCCTTCAAATAATGTTTCACTCCACCAGTGTTCCCGCAGGCCCGGTGGTGTGACCTTGGGAAGCACGTGTACCCGGCGGGGAGAAGGAGGTGCCGGCGGGGCTGTTGTAGAATGTGGTGTGTTAATGGGTTTGGGTAAATTTTTTCGTCATTTTGTGTAATAGTTGATAGTAGTAGATAGTTTGACACACACACACACACACACACACACACACACACACACACACACACACAGGCGCCTCTTGGTCTACAGCCTTGCAACATACCTTTTCCCTTTGACCTCCGTGCCTTCACCTCTGCAGCACAGGCCGTAGTGTGTGTGTGTGTGTGTGGGGAATGCTTGAGGTCCATGGATAAAGTGATAATGGACGTGATCCTCGTTAACTTAAAGAGGGGGGCTTGGGGGGTGGGAGGAGGGCAGCCTACGAAGTGTGAGAAGGTTGTTTGTTTATGTTTTTATCATTGAAGGATTTAGCTTTTACTTGTGTGTGACCTTGTGGCTTACCTGCCCAGCGTGAGATCATCGACCAAACTCACTGAAAAAGAGTGTCGGGCGGCACTCCTGTTCTTCTGCCTAAAATACATTAGAGATACATACGCCTTCCTCCCTTGACTCTATACTATACAACGGATGAGGGTCGTTTGGTGTCCTGTTACCGAATTACAAGTCAGTTAAGATTCTCTGAGATAATTTTCTTTCCGCATTCAACAAAACCATTGCATATTGTAAGGATTGTATGTTGGTGAGAGATGGAACAGTGGTCGTAACAGTGACGGAGCAGAACAGTGAGTGAACCAAGTGTTATGGTGAGTAAATACTGCTCGTCACGGCTCACCACCTCAGACCAACACAAGAAAATGGTACTGCCGCTACGTCCTCCATCTCTCCGCCGCTCTTCATGACGCATTATTGCAAGGCGGCCGCACGTGGGGGCGGATCCCAGCGGCCCTTACTTAGGGTTTACAGCCGCCCGTCACTCCACCCGTCACTCCGCCTGGCTAATGCAGTGCCAGCCTCGATGCTGCACGAGCGAGTGTCCGGACGGCAGGGAAATGTATTATGTATATTTAATACTCGTAACATTCTTTTTTATGGCTTTTTAATTGTAGTTTGCATGAATAATGGTGCAAACAAAATTAAAATGGTTTCCTTTTTTATTTGCAGGTATGTGGAAGGTGTGAGTTCGTGAGAGTTGGATCAGTGGTGAGTACCGGGTGTGTGTGTGTGTGTGTGTGTGTGTGTGTGCGTGTGTGTGCGTGTGTGTGCGTGTGCGTGTGTGTGCGTGTGTGTGTGTGTGCAGGAGGCCGCCAGTCGCGTGGCAGGTGCTGGGGATGGAAACCAACGACCCCTCCTCGTCATAGACTTGCAAATATACCCCTGAGACCCTCCCACCGCCGCTGGTTACCCTTGGGTCCCTGTTGGCAGGCGTGGAGGTGGGGTGAAGGGTGTCTGATCTGCAGGGGGGGTTGGGGTTATACTGCAAGACAGGGATGGTGATTAGGTTTTGCTTGTAGCGGGAGGCATAGCCGGTAGGGAGGCAGGCGAGTGACCGGTGCAGGATGCTTGCCGGTGCCCTTGGTATATAGTCGTGTGTGTGTGTGTGTCTATCATTATAAGATATCTTCAGGCATGAGTTCTGCACATCAACCTAATAGGGTTTGTGAGGTAAGAAAGCAGTGCTGTACCTTTCTTTTCTTTTGCCCTTCTTACCCTCCTCCATTCCTCCTTGCCCTTCTCCTCCTATCTCTTCCCTCCCTCCTTTACTCACGAGTCTCGTATCAGGTCGACATTTGCATTACGCACGGGTCAGGTGCGAGGCTTTGGTGGTGCGCCTCAGATACTGTGTGGAAAACCTGCTTCTTCTGCCTACCTGCCCCTCCTGCTCTCCCTTCCTCCCTCCCTCACCCTCCCTCACCCTCCTTCCCTCATTGTACCACTGTCACTTTACTTTCCACACTCTCCTCTCATATTTTTTTATAACTTAATGGGTCTTTGAGTTGAGAAATTGAATTCTATACTTGTCACTTTTTTTGCCCTCCCTCTCTCCATCCCAAGCTGAACAGAATCCCTCCTTTTCCTCCAGCCCTTCCTTCCTCCGTCGCCTCCCGTCCGCTACATTGTCTATAATGTATTTTGAAGGGCACTGCGACCCTCGAGGACCCTCCGCTCTGAGAAGCCAAGAGATGGAGGAGGAGAGGAGGAGCACGTAGATTGGGCAGTGCAGCTTCCTCCGCAGGGGTGAGGTGGGGTGAAGGGGGAGGGCGGGGTGGGTGGCAGCGGAACCTCTGCCCGCTAGACTTCTTGCACTTTCTTTTGGCGTCACCTTTTTCTGATGAGTTTTCCTTCTCGCCACGACTACTGGTGCCCTGGGGAGGCGCGGCTGTCACCTGGAGGGCCGTTGGAGTGGTGGCGAGGCACAGTTAGTCAGGTCAAGTTGCTTACAGTCAGGTGCAGTGAGGGAGGGAGGTGGAGGCGGCAGACCTTCCTTGCTCTGTCTGCCACCACCACCACCACCACCACCACGACATTGAGTACCGCTAGCAAGGGGAGGACAGAGGGATTGTCTCGCCTCGGTGTGCGGGGATCATCATTGTTCTTCCCATGACTGTCCTTTTTTCTCTCGTCCTGTTCTTTATTCCTTCCTGCAAGTAATAGTTCAGTTGTCACTTCATCTTGCAGCCAATTACACTTGAAATGGCAGGAGGGAGCCAGCCAGCCAGCCAGCCAGTCAGTCTTGCTCCCTCCAGTCCCTCCAGTCCCTCCCAACCTGCATAGCTCCGCGTCGCACTGTGGGAATGTGGTGTGTGATTATTAGTAACACACACCACCACAACCACGGAAATTCGTGCTCTAACTTCTCCCGCATCCCCACCCCGGGAGAGGACGAACTTGACTGCATGGGAGGGGAATATATAGTGGGTGGGCGGATGGGTTAATTAACTATTCCATGCAGAATCTTGCGGTGGGATAGTGTGTTTGGGGAGACGCTCTTCTGAAAAGTGCACCACACACACCCAACACACAACACCAAACTCCATATATATATATATATATATATATATATATATATATATATATATATATATATATATATATATATATATATATATATATATATATATATACGTGATATGCAACACAACTGGTGCCCTAAGTATTATAATTATTAATTGGTAACACAATCAGATTACATTGCCTGGCGTCAGCTGAGTGTGTGTTTGTGTGTCTAGGGTTGTGCACCTGTCCGGTATACCAACATACCAGTATTTTCGGGGCGGTATTACCGATATTACAGGCATTAGAAGCCCTGAGGTATACCGGTATATTTGTCGATTTTTCAGCCTGTCAGCCCGTCAGGCCACCCAAACACACTCACAACACAACACATTCACCTTCATCTCTATCCTTGTAGGTCGTCATGTCCTAACACTTCTTTTACTGTACCTAACACGCTATAATTAACACTCTTGGATAAAAACGCATAATTACGGTGTGTTTTCTCATTTTTACGTTGTTTTTTTCCGTTTTTCTTTGTGTTATGGTTTCTTTAGGCTTTACTATCTGTTTGAATACTTTTTATATGTTCTATTCGATGGTTTATATCGGTTTAATTTCATTATTATTGCTTTATTTTTATTTTCGGTTTTATGATTGACCTTAGAAAAAAACATTTTTCATGAAATAAATACGAATCAAATATAACAAATGTTTATGTAGTTAAAGGATGAGTGTTTCATACGATTTTTTAAAGTATATATAATTGCTTTCCGGTGTATAGTAAAAATCTCAATTTTGGTTTAATATATACGTGACCCAGCAGTCTATCTGTTGAAACCTGTTCACCTTATTATATTAGGTTATTTACGCTTAATAGATAATGTTTTCTTTATATCCCTCCACTATTAATGATGAAGAATAATGTTTTACTGCTCCTCCATCCCTCAAATAGACATAGAGAGGAACAGGGAAGGTTTAAAATGAAGAAATATCACCTTGCTGCTAGCGGCTGCTACCAGCTGCTAGCGGTCACAGAAGAAGAAGAAGATTATTGTTATGATTATCATTTATTGAACTATAAATTAGTATTATACATAATGTAGATCAAAAGAAAGAGAGACAAAAGCTCTAGAATGTTAATAGATATGTAACGCATGGATATATATTATCGATTCCATTTAATATAATTCTAAGTTTATACTCCCAAACCAAAACCAAGATCAAGGATCAAGGAGGAGGAGGAGGAGGAGGAGGAGGAGGAGGAGGACACACACACACACACACACACACACACACACACACACACACACACACACACACACACACACACACCCACACACACCCACACACCCACACACCCAACACACAACACAACACAATCAGATTACATTGCCTGGCGTCAGCTGAGTGTGTGTTTGTGTGTCTAGGGTTGTGCACCTGTCCGGTATACCAACATACCAGTATTTTCGGGGCGGTATTACCGATATTACAGGCATTAGAAGCCCTGAGGTATACTGGTATATTTGTCGATTTTTCAGCCTGTCAGCCCGTCAGCCACCCAAACACACTCACAACACAACACATTCACCTTCATCTCTATCCTTGTATGTCGTCATGTCCTAACACTTCTTTTACTGTACCTAACACGCTATAATTAACACTCTTGGATAAAAACGCATAATTACGGTGTGTTTTCTCATTTTTGACGTTGTTTTTTTCCGTTTTTCTTTGTGTTATGGTTTCTTTAGGCTTTACTATCTGTTTGAATAATTTTTATATGTTCTATTCGATGGTTTATATCGGTTTAATTTCATTATTATTGCTTTATTTTTATTTTCGGTTTTATGATTGACCTTAGAAAAAAACATTTTTCATGAAATAAATACGAATCAAATATAACAAATGTTTATGTAGTTAACGGATGAGTGTTTCATACGATTTTTTAAAGTATATATAATTGCTTTCCGGTGTATAGTAAAAATCTCAATTTTGGTTTAATATATACGTGACCCAGCAATCACCCCAGCAGTCTATCTGTTGAAACCTGTTCATCTTATTATATTAGGTTATTTACGCTTAATAGATAATGTTTTCTTTATATCCCTCCACTATTAATGATGAAGAATAATGTTTTACTGCTCCTCCATCCCTCAAATAGACATAGAGAGGAACAGGGAAGGTTTAAAATGAAGAAATATCACCTTGCTGCTAGCGGCTGCTACCAGCTGCTAGCGGTCACAGAAGAAGAAGAAGATTATTGTTATGATTATCATTTATTGAACTATAAATTAGTATTATACATAATGTAGATCAAAAGAAAGAGAGAAAAAAGCTCTAGAATGTTAATAGATATGTAACGCATGGATATATATTATCGACTCCATTTAATATAATTCTAAGTTTATACTCCCAAACCAAAACCAAGATCAAGGATCAAGGAGGAGGAGGAGGAGGAGGACACACACACACACACACACACACACACACACACACACACACACACACACACACACACACACACACACACACACACACACACACACACACACACACACACACACACACACACACACACACCCAACACACAACACAACACAATCAGATTACATTGCCTGGCGTCAGCTGAGTGTGTGTTTGTGTGTCTAGGGTTGTGCACCTGTCCGGTATACCAACATACCAGTATTTTCGGGGCGGTATTACCGATATTACAGGCATTAGAAGCCCTGAGGTATACTGGTATATTTGTCGATTTTTCAGCCTGTCAGCCCGTCAGGCCACCCAAACACACTCACAACACAACACATTCACCTTCATCTCTATCCTTGTATGTCGTCATGTCCTAACACTTCTTTTACTGTACCTAACACGCTATAATTAACACTCTTGGATAAAAACGCATAATTACGGTGTGTTTTCTCATTTTTACGTTGTTTTTTTCCGTTTTTCTTTGTGTTATGGTTTCTTTAGGCTTTACTATCTGTTTGAATATTTTTTATATGTTCTATTCGATGGTTTATATCGGTTTAATCTCATTATTATTGCTTTATTTTTATTTTCGGTTTTATGATTGACCTTAGAAAAAAACATTTTTCATGAAATAAATACGAATCAAATATAACAAATGTTTATGTAGTTAAAGGATGAGTGTTTCATACGATTTTTTAAAGTATATATAATTGCTTTCCGGTGTATAGTAAAAATCTCAATTTTGGTTTAATATATACGTGACCCAGCAATCACCCCAGCAGTCTATCTGTTGAAACCTGTTCACCTTATTATATTAGGTTATTTACGCTTAATAGATAATGTTTTCTTTATATCCCTCCACTATTAATGATGAAGAATAATGTTTTACTGCTCCTCCATCCCTCAAATAGACATAGAGAGGAACAGGGAAGGTTTAAAATGAAGAAATATCACCTTGCTGCTAGCGGCTGCTACCAGCTGCTAGCGGTCACAGAAGAAGAAGAAGATTATTGTTATGATTATCATTTATTGAACTATAAATTAGTATTATACATAATGTAGATCAAAAGAAAGAGAGACAAAAGCTCTAGAATGTTAATAGATATGTAACGCATGGATATATATTATCGATTCCATTTAATATAATTCTAAGTTTATACTCCCAAACCAAAACCAAGATCGAGGAGGAGGAGGAGGAGGAGGAGGAGGACGAGGACGAGGACGAGGACGAGGACGACACCACACACACACACACACACACACACACACACACACACACACACACACACACACACACACACACACACACACACACACACACACACCCAACACACAACACCAAACTCCATATATATATATATATATATATATATATATATATATATATATATATATATATATATATATATATATATACGTGATATGCAACACAACTGGTGTCATAAGTATTATAATTTTTTATTGGTGTGTGTGTGTTTGGGTGTTTGAGTGTGTGTGAGAAAACTACACCATTACATTTTCCCATTCGTTTACCATTATCTCTTCTTCTTCTTCTTCTTCTTCTTCTTCTTCTTCTTCTTCTTCTTCTTCTTCTTCTTCTTCTTCTTCTTCTTCTTCTTCTTCTTCTTCTTCTTTTCCTCCACTGCCGACCCTGAACTTCTCTCTCCTCCTGTCATTTATGTCTTTCATCTCTCTCTCTCTCTCTCTCTCTCTCTCTCTCTCTCTCTCTCTCTCTCTCTCTCTCTCTCTCTCTCTCTCTCTCTCTCTCTCTCTCTCTCTCTCTTTTTCTTCTTTTATTTCATGTCTCTCCTTCCTTCCTTCATTTCCCTTTCCTTGTATTTCATTTTCTTCCTTTTCTTGTTTGATTACTTCTCTGTTTTCTTCCTCTCTTCCTTACCAATTGCGGAGAGAGAGAGAGAGAGAGTTGGCACAGTGTCGTTCCCTTCCATATCTTTCTCCTGATGACCCTTTTTTGTGACCTCGACCCTGAATGACCTGGCAGAGAGAGAGAGAGAGAGAGAGAGAGAGAGAGAGAGAGAGAGAGAGAGAGAGAGAGGAAACTTTTATTATTGTATCTTACTCCTTCTTCTCTCCCTCGTTCCCTTTCTCTCTTCCCTCCCTCCCTCCCTCCCTCCCTCCCTCCCTCCCTCCCTCCCTCCCTCCCTCCCTCCCTCCCTCCCTCCCTCCCTCCCTCCCTCCCTCCCTCCCTCTAACAAGTTCTCTCTCAGAATCACAATCACCCAACACACACGCTATCTCCCATCTGGTCTCCCTTCTCTCTCTAATAATCTGAGAGAGAGAGAGAGAGAGAGAGAGAGAGAGAGAGAGAGAGAGAGAGAGAGAGAGAGAGAGAGAGAGAGAGTGTGAGTGTAGGCATGTGGCACTTCCGTTGTAGGAGTGGCAGAGTGAAAGCCAATGTAGACAGGAATGGGCAGGCAGGTGGGAGGTGATGGGGAGAGGAGGTGATAGGGGGAGGGAGGTGATGGGGAGGAAGCGTGGGAAGGGATAGATAGATGACCGAGATGGGATGAGAAATGACTAGTAGCTAATCTAGGTTTGAATTTAGGAGGAGGAGGAGGAGGAGGAAGAGGCACTTAGAATATTAACTTATTATAGTAAAGAAGTGCAAGAATGGATGACGTTGTGGGATTTTAACACTAATTGGATGAGTTTTTGTACTAGATAACGTGGATGCCTTTGGGATAGATAGATGGATGACTGTTTGATGGATGACTGAAGTAAACTCATCCATAAAGAGGAGGTGGATGGTTATCAGACTAGCCGTTGGGATGAGCTGGCTGGCAGAGGAGAAGAAGAGGAGACGAACCGAACGTGGGATGATTTTAATGAACGAGAGAGGAAGGAGGGAAAGGGAGAAGGAATTAGGAATGTATAAATATTTCCTTTCCTTACCTTACCTCATCTTTCTCACTAGTTCCTCCATTTCCCTTCTTCCGTCCCTCCTTCCTTTCTCTGAGTCCTATCTACCGTCTTCTCTTCTCCCTTCCTTCCTTCCTCTCTCCCTTTTATTTGTTTCTTGGCCCTGTGCCTTGTGTTCGTGTGTTCGTGTGTTCGTCTGTTCGTGTTGATATCCAGGTGAAATGAGCTACTTGGCGTGTCTCCCTCTCTCTCCTTTTTTTTTCTTCCTCCCTCTCTCTCTCTCATTATTTTCTCCTTCGCCTCTTTCTCTTTCTTTGTTTTCCGCTTCTCTTATTCGTTGTCGTCATCATGGTTTTCCTTTCTCTCTCTCTCTCTTTTCTTTTTTTTTCTTTCATCTTCCTCCTGCTCCTCCTCCCACCCACTCTGTATCCCTCAATCCATTTTTTCTATTACCCTTCTCGTCCCCTTAACGGCTTAACCTAACTGAACTGATCGAGAGAAAGGCTACCTCTTCTCACATCCTTTCCTTCCTCCTTCCTCCTACGCTTTTAGATTTTTTTTCCCTTCACCTTCTGTCTCCTCACCTAACGGAGCCCATAGGAAGATGAGGTAGTTTTTGCTTCTTAGACACAACACTCCTCCTCCTCCTCCTCCTCCTCCTCCTCCTCCTCCTCCTCCTCCTCCTCCTCCTCCTCCTTCCCCTTCCTTTTCCTTCCCGCCCGGAACTTCCGCTCCCTTAACTTCAGTAAATGAGGAAATTGAAGAAGGTTGTGGTTTACGAGGCGTCAGAGGAGAGGCAGGACGTCAGCGGGTGTAAGTCAGCCATTCACTCACCCATTCACTCACCCAGCATGACACCCACAACCTAACTGGCCACTTATTCATTTCAACCAGTCACTTTTTATTCACTTATACCAGTTATTCAGTTAGTCAGTCAGACAGCAATCCATCGAGTCATTGTGTTACTTATTCTACACTCAGTTACACATTTCAACCGCCATTGGGTCAATTAGTCACCGCACCATCCAGACACTTAACAGTCAGCCAGCCAGTCGGTCAGTATCTGCTTGTATGGTGTGTTAGCGTAGTTGGCACTCCGCATGCGTTCTCAGGCGGCTCCGTGATGCGATGCGGAGAGAGGAAGAGAAGGCACCGCTCTTTCTTCTTCTCTTCCTTTTCTCTTCTCTCTCCCATCTCTCCCTCCTTCCTACCGTGTTGGGATGTGGGTGTGGTGTGCGTAGTGATAGTAGTAGTAGTAGGAGGAGGAGGAGGAGGAGGCAAGGAAGTAGTAGAACGCACGCGACAAGGGGAAGAAGAAGGTATGTTCGATCTTAAAGAGGATGAATGTATTGTAACTCCGCAGGGAATAACCTCACCATTAGGAGGAAGGAGGAGTCTGAGGGGAAGAGATTACGGTACGTGACGGGAAGAAGAGGGGAGGAGGAGGAAGAAGAAGACGAAGAAAATAAGAACATAGGAGGAGGAAGAGGAGGAGGAGGAGGTAGGGGAAGAAAATGTAGGAAAGGTCTTAGCTATTCCTCCTCTTTACCTGAATATTGACGTTCATCACCACCTCTCTCTCTCTCTCTCTCTCTGTGTGTGTGTGTGTGTGTGTGTGTGTGTGTGTGTGTGTGTGTGTGCTGAGGCTCAAGGGAGGGTCGACGTGGGATAGAAGCGCTGAATGGAAGGCGAGCGAGTGTAGATTGGACTGGGTTGGAGGGGAGGACAGAGAGGCTGGTGTTGGCTGGCCCGAGGGAAGGCAGTCGATCCTTTGGCGGTGATGAGAGGCAGAGGCAAAGGCTTAGGGGGTTAGGGGTTAGGGGTTAGGGGTGGTCAGTGCAATATATAGGGAAGCACACACACATAAACACACACAACGTTCTCTTTCTCTTTCTCTCTTTCTTTCTCTCCTCCCCCACCTGGTCCTCTAGTTTGGGTAGCTGCCAGTGAGGTAAGGAAATGGATGGGAGAAGAAGTTTCGGAAAAATTACGACCAACACAACTCTTAAGGTTTCACTCCTCGCCTCTCCGCCCTTGCGCGTTCTTGCTACGGACTTCTGACGCCGTACAAAACCCAAACGGAGCCTTTCCCTTAGTAGGCTGTCTTCACGTGCATGCCCTTAGCTGTCATACATATACTAAGGCTAGAAAAGTGCAGAGTAGTCGACAGCTGCTGAAGAAGAATGAAAACTATTATCAGTGACCCCTGAAGCAGTTAGAAGGCGTGTGGCAGCCTTGATAGTGGTGCTCAAGACGCAGGTGGTGCAGGGCGTGTCTTATCTAGTGGAGTTGAGCTGCTTCTAAGGGCTGTCCAGAGGAATGTTAGATGCATGCTTTCAGGAGTGTTGATTTAGGGTGTGTCAGGGTCGAATACCAGGTGCTAGGAGTTGGTACACACGTGGCAAAGGTGTGACGGGTGTAGAATGGTATTATTGAGAGCATTCCACGCCCAGCTGGTGAAAGTGGAGACCTACTGATAGCCGAACATCTCCTCTAAACCTACCTGCTATCACTTCCTCAACACACACACACACACACACACACACACACACACACACACACACACACACACACTCACTGGTAAAGCCGAGATAATTGCGTGCAGGGGTTGCGTGCAGCTGTTGTCAGGCCGGTTCACCTCTACTCCGTGGTTCGAAAAAATGTACTTGAGGTTCTTGTGATGCATTGGGCAAAGAATACATTAGAAATCTCCATAACGAACGCGTATTATGTAAAGGGCGTGTGTGTGTGTGTGTGTGTGTGTGTGTGTGTGTGTGTGTGTGTGTGTGTGTGTGTGTGTGTGTGTGTGGATGGTCGATGGTGCTTGTGTAGCGAGGAGCGTCACGCCTCGCCACCACACCAGCGCCTCACCAGCCTTGCGTCACCTCGGGCCGGCACTGAGATTTACTTCAGCGCGTGAGACGTTACCTGAATGAGGATGGGGGGGAGGGAGGGGGGTAATGATAGGTTTGGAGGGGGAGGTAATGTGGCTGTCACCTGGAGAGTAGAAGAAGGAGGTGGAAGAGGAGGAAGAGATAGTAAACCATGAAGGATGTAAGGATGTGGTTGGCATTAAAGCAGTGTTTGTTAGTGTCTATTGAAGGTAACGCCGAGGAAGGCAGCGGGAGCCTCGTGGGAACCTTTTGATCGGCGGCCGACGGCAAGGCAAGGCAAGGCAAGGCGGTGATGGTGGTGGTGGTGGTGGTGCGGGATCAATATTGGCGGTGCAGTTAATGTTGCATGGCGTGGCTCAGCTACCACTAGCATGGCGCCGACCTGACGCTCAAGGGAACACTGGGGACTACACCTGGACCCCCCCTCACCTCTCACCCCCTCACCCCTATCCTCCTCACCTGGCCCACACCTATCGCAAGGCTTCTGATCTGCCACGCCCGTACATACATAAACACGTGCTTGTGTATGTACACACAGTACATACACAAGCACGTGTTTATGTATGTACGGGCGTGTGTGTGTGTGTGTGTGTGTGTGTTGTGGCTGCGTCGAGGGTCCATGGTTACCGCACCTGATCACACCGTAGCATAACTTCCCTTCCCTTCCCTTCCCTTCCCGTGTTATTCCGTTGGTTCATCACGTGACGGAACCAAGACACGAGGCTGGTCCGGTGTTGCATTATGTACACCTTTCCTCTACCTCTAGACGGGCGGGGCGGCGGCGGCGGCAGGCAGGCAGGCAGGTAGGGGAAGGTTAGATAATAGCGTCACCGCAGACGTTGTTTCTTAACCTGAGGCACGAGAGCCACCACCACCACCCTCCCCGCGCCACGCCCTCACCCCACCATCAATACACCCCACCCCGACCCTGGACCGTAGCAGGAAGGGGTGAGTGAGGGAGGGGAGGTAATAGTGTCCTGCAACTGACCTGTCTGGAGGCACGAGAGACTCCTTTCCTCCCCTTTCCTCCCTTTCTTTCCTCCCCCAATGCGCCAGTAGACATAAGGAAGACGAAGAAGCTCCTAATTAATTCAATATAGCTCCCACAAGTAGGCCTAGGAAGAGAAAGGAGAGGATAGTAACTTAACTCTCTTCTTTGCGTCTCCTTTCTCTTCTTAAGTGGCCGGGGGATGAGTAAGCTGTATAAACAGTTCCATCAGTGTGGGCTTGCATGCTTGATTAAAACACACCACCTCATGCTTGTATACCAGGATGTTGCTGCCTCTTCTTCTTCTTCTTCTTCTTCTTCTTCTTCTTCTTCTTCCTCCTCCTCCTCCCTTCCAGGCTGCCACGAGGGTTTCCACACACACACACACACGCACACACGCACATGAAGCCCCAGTCACCGCCCCACCTCCACCTGGCGCCAACCGAAGCCCCGTTGCCCCGTTGCTCCGTTGCTTGCCCCGTTGCCTCATCCCGAATTAGTCCCGCTGGATTATGTGGGGGGGGAGGAGAAAGGTTGGGGATGTCAGCTGACGCATCTCTCCCCTCACTGAGTCACTCCTCCCCCCAACCCTTCCCTCCCTTTCCTTCTGTCCTTCCTCCTCCACCAGATGTTTACGTCACTTGATCCCTTTAAACGTCACCCTAACTCCAGCTGCATGTGTCCTCCTCCTCCTCCTCCTCCTCCTCCTCCTCCTCCTCCTCCTCCTCCTCCTCCTCCATTTAATATTCTCTCTCTCCCTCTACTTTTTTCTCTCTCAAGCTCTAGGAAAAGTAAGAGAAATTAGTTTGAATCCACTAGGCCTCGTTCTTATCAGTTTATACTTCCCTATTCTCTCTCTCTCTCTCTCTCTCTCTCTCTCTCTCTCTCTCTCTCTCTCTCTCTCTCTCTCTCTCTCTCTCTCTCTCTCTCTCTCTCTCTCTCTCTCTCTCTCTCTCTAATGGCGTCCCTTTAACTTCTGAAATGCGGGTGTGATGTAGTAATGGTACTCCCTTACTCCCCTCCCTTTACCCTCCCTTTCCCCTCCCTTTACCCTCCCTTTCCCTCTTATCCACATCCTTCTCTCCCTTACCCTCCCCTCTACACGGCTCATTTCCCTTCCTCTCCCCTCTACGCCCCTCTCCTCCCCTCCCCAAGCTGTCTCCTCCCCTTCCATTTAAGGCAATTTTTGGTCTGAATGCAAAATCTACTATTATCGTAAATATGTTGGTTATCTCTTGTCCTTTGGTGTCATTGTGTAATTTTGATGTATGGCCTCGTTGTACTCTCTCTCTCTCTCTCTCTCTCTCTCTCTCTCTCTCTCTCTCTCTCTCTCTCTCTCTCTCTCTCTCTCTCTCTCTCTCTCTCTCTCTCTCTCTTTTTCCGCTTTCTCGCTTTTGGCTTTCTCTCTCTCCACTTTTGTCTCTCTCCCTCTTATCTTTTTCCTCTTCGTTTACCTCGTTTTTTGCTCTATTTCCCCCTTCCAGTATCTCTCATCTCCTTTCCTCCCTTCCTCTCTCTCTCTCTCTCTCTCTCTCTCTCTCTCTCATTCTTTCGTTCTCTTCCCTCCTACTTCTTTTTCCCGTTTCCTCTTCCCTGTCTTTACTCCATTTGTACCCTTGTCTCTTTTTCCTTCTCTCCTCTTCCTCCTCCTCCTCCTCCTCCTCCTCTTCCTCTTCCTCAATGCCTTTCCGCTTAGCAAAACAAACTACGGATGTTTTCATAGGCTTACTGATAGGGAGAGAGGCCTATGTCACTTTCTTTAACTCACTCTCTCTCTCTCTCTCTCTCTCTCTCTCTCTCTCTCTCTCTCTCTCTCTCTCTCTCTCTCTCTCTCTCTCTCTCCCCTATTTTAACCCAGTATACGCCATAACGTCCTCCTCCTCCTCCTCTTCCTCCTCTTTTCCCCTCACATTCCCTTTACCCTCTCCTCTGAGCCCTCTTCCCCTCTCCCTTCCCTCTTCTATATCCTCTCCCCTCTCCTCCCCTCTGTCTAGCCCGCGTCTGGCCCTGATAAATTGCTAACCCGAACTGGCCTCTCCTTCCTTCCTCCTTTCCTTCCCTTCCCTTTCCTCTCTCCTATGTAGTAGAAATGGCGCTGGTGTTGCTGGCAGTCTTGGTTTCGAGTCTCAGTTTTATTGTCGTGTAGTAAAGAGCAGTCGTTTAGCTTGTCTTATGGATCACCCTATAGAAGCCAGTCCTGCCTCTGTTGTCCCTGTCTAACCTGCCTCTCCCCTTGCCCTCTCCCCATGCCTCCCTGCCGCACCGTTTACCTGAAATCTCGTAAAACTATTGCTCAGTTTATGTCCTTCTTTCCTTCCTGCCTTGTGTCTCTCGCCTCCCGCCTATGTCGTTGCCACACGTCATCCTACTGTGTGTGTGTGTGTGTGTGTGTGTGTGTAGAAGGGTCCACACGCACAGTTTTTCCTTTCCCTTGGTCATTCCTCATCGTTTTAATTCCGTAACGATTGACTCACTGATTCACTCACTCACTCACTCTTTGCCTCCTTCCTCCTTCCACCACCCACCGATAACCAATGATGTGTGTTTCCCGGCAAACGACCTCCTCCAATCACATGCATTTCCCTCCAAACGACCACCAATCACAGGGCGAGAGAGAGGTAAAGGGTCTGGCCTTATCAGCTTCCACTATTATGATTTACTGAGGTGAGAGGAGGAAGAGGGGAAAGCGGAAGAATGTTATCAGTACATGGAAAGTATTATCACATTGGCTTCTGTGAGGCTGTGGATGCTGTGACGCAGTTTCTGACTCTTATTTGAAGCTGTATGGCTGTTGTGGAGCTGGGCGTGGCGTGGGCGTGAGTGTGACGATGCAGAGTTTGAGGTGGTGGTGGTGGTGGTGGCAGCAGCTCATCAATAACTCAAACACACATCCTTCACTTCCAGACCCTCTCACCTCCACTTCCTTCCTACTATCTCTCACCCAGCTGATCACATCCCACTCTGTCACTCAGCAGCCCCCAGTGTGTTCTTCCCAGTCCTGTCATGCACTCCTCTCACTTATAAAGGCACACCTACACACACTCGTAAATGAATGACGTGTAATAAGGTTGTAAAGATGAATGGTAAGCAGCATAGTGAGTGAGAGTGGCGGAGAGAACCTAAGGGACAGACAGACAGACAGACAACAGCGTGGTAATAACAGTGTGTGATTTCGCGCCCTACGCCCACACACACACGGATCCTAGACAGTCTCCTTCCACCTCCCTAAGGCTACGGTGGGAAGGAAATAACTATCTTCATGACTTTTATATTATCTATGCTAGTTTGTATATCAAGTTAAAGTAAGAACAACAACTAAAAAGATATAAGTTCGAGTGTTTAATCGTATTGTAAAGAAATAAAAGACTCTAGTTTGAAGTGTATTGCGCCTCGGGGCAGGGCAACAGGGCAGGTTCACGACGCCCCGCCGAGGAAGACGCCCAAGGAACACACGCCTTCCTTCCTCTTCCAACCTGACGAGTTTTTATTTCGTTTGATCATTAAATCCCAGATGATGTTACATAACTGCCTGCATCACCGCTTCCGTTCAGTAATTAGGCAGTAAATTGCATTCCGTGCGTAGCTATAAGTGGTGTGCCCTGGGCTGTGCTATGGGGGGCGAGGGGGGAAGATCTGTGGCTGTGGCTGTGCGTACCATCCTTCATCCCCCACCTGTCTGTCTGTCTGTCTGTCTGCTGTGCCACGCCCCTCCTCAGCATCCCATATGTACACACCACCATGTGCACAACCTCGATTGAAAGCTGGGTGACCACAACCCAGGCTGTTCCACCTCAAAACTAGTGGCCTCAAAAACAAACCACACACACACACACACACACACACACACACACACACACACACACACACACACACACACACACACACACACACACACACACACACACCACACACACACACACACACACACACACACCACACACACACACACACACACACACACACACACACACACACACACACACACACACACACACACACACACACACACACACACACACACCACACACACACACACACACACACACACACACACACACACACACACACACACACACACACACACACACACACACACACACACACACACACACACACACACACACACACACACAGTGCCCGCTGGGTGGATAACTGTAGTAGGTATCATGGTTTAGTGGAGCGGGGCGGCGGAGGGAGGGTGAGTTAGTGGAGGGTGCCTGGAGGGTCTCGTCTGCCAGGTGGACACACGGTGCGGATGTTCTCCCTCTTATATCGATTACCGCTGCCTCTACTGCTGTTGCTGCTGCCTCTGCCTCTGCTTCTGCTGTTGCTGCGTTTCCTAACCTTGGCAGCTATTTTGAGTAGTTATCCTTCCTATCTCCCTCCCTCCCCCCCCTACCTACGTGTAAAGAGCTGCCTGCCTGCCTATCACTACTTCAATGTTACTGATAAACACAGAGGAGAGGCAGAGATTGGAGGCGAGGCGAGGCGAGGTTGGCTGCCATGAGGTTATACTATGTTCATCTACTTCACGGGTAGTTTTATGCGGAGCTGGACACTGGCAAGGGTGACTAAGGTGTTAAGGTATTGTAGGAGTAACGTGTGTGGAATACTAGAGTCTATGTTGAAGGTCAAGTTAGCTACTGCAGATGTATGAGAGAGAGAGAGAGAGAGAGAGAGAGAGAGAGAGAGAGAGAGAGAGAGAGAGAGAGAGAGAGAGAGAGAGAGAGAGAGAGAGAGAGAGAGAGAGAGAAGAAAAAATATTGATCATCTTATTGATCAATTTGTCCTCACGCTGCTGCCTGTTACTGCTTTGTCACGTAACTTCCCTTCTCTCTCTCTCTCTCTCTCTCTCTCTCTCACACACACACACACACACACACACACACACACACACACACACACACACACACACATCTGTAATATACTCTCTCCCCTTTGTTTCCTGAAGTGACCTATTACTCTCCCTTCTGCAAGTATGTATGTGTTTCGGGGCGGCTCGGGGCGGGGCGGGGCGGGGTTAAGAGTCAGTAAGTATGTATGTATGTATGTATAGTCCTTTACCCTGTTGCTACTCTGAGGAGGTCGAGTGTTGAGCTCAAGCAAGCAAATATGATAATCAAAACGAAACGAAAATGAATTATTATGAAATGTCTGTCTTGTTCTGTCTTGATAGTGCTCAACTCCACTCCATTTTTATCAGTTAAGTGTGTGTGTGTGTGTGTGTGTGTGTGTGTTAGTTTTTGTTTATCTTCTCTGCACCTGCTGTGTTTGTTTTTCTTTTTCCTCCTCCTCCTCCTCCTCCTCCTCCTCCACTCCCCCAGGTCGTGAAGGGCGGAGAGACAGGCATCAGGGTTAGGACGCGGTCAGGCTGGCATCTGGGGTCGTTGTGGTGAGGAGAGCGAGGCCTGAAGGGGAGGTGGGATGTGTATGTGTGTGTGTGTGTGTGTGTGTGTGTGTGTGTGTGTGTGTGTGTGTGTGTGTGTGTGTGTGTGTGTGTTCTGTACGTGTTAGGCAGTTAAGGGACTGGACATGGACTGGAAGTGGACGAATGAACCGCAGCAGTATATGGTGTGTGTGTGTGTGTGTGTGTGTGTACCAAGGCCGCTACGTTAGGATTATGTGTTGCGTTACCTAAGCCCTGTGGTGGTGGTGGTATAGTGGTGGTGGTGGTGGTGGTGGTCACGTGAGATTCCTTGTGTGTGGCCTAGGTCGCTTCCTATACCCTGGTTAATTAGTAGCTGGAAATACCACCTTCAAGGCCAGAGTGAAGAGAGTAACATCTTAACAGGTGATATACAAACCCATAATGTTTGCTGGACTACCATGCAAGGATGTCAAGAGCAGACCAATATGGGTTGTGATCTTATATTCCCTTAGGTGGGCAGTGGGTGTGGGTGGTGGGTGGGTGTATGGTATAGAGGGTTCACAGTACAGTCACCCTTCGTGCTGGATGGTGGGCTGGGTGGGGTGGGGTCGGGTGGGGTTGGGTGAGGTGGATGCGCATTAATAACATAGTGTGCCGGGGTGTGATTTGCATATGGGCAGCGTAGAGGTTCACCCGAGACGCCTCCCCGCCCTCACCTCCCCTATCCCGCACACTAAGGTAAGGTAAGGTTATCAATGGTATCATCAGTGAGTTAGTTTAGTGTGATTATAAGCACACTTAACTTATCACCCTGCTGTGTTTACTTTCTACATGTTTTTATTTATTTATTATTTTTTTATTATTGATATTTCGAATGATTTGTAACTTGTATTTCGTTTTGGTGTTAACTCTTTATCTATATCTTCCTCTTCACCTTCGAGGCGCGTCAGGAAGTACTATATTAAATTCAACACATTTTAATTATATCTTTTCCTTTTATGGTAGCGACAATTATATATATTTTTTTCCTTTCTAAATATCATTCTATATCCAGTGTTTAGTCTCTGATGCTGAGAAATCTAGGCATCATTTTTTTATGGAACGAAAACATATATGTGTGTGTAGTCTGTTTAGCATTGTTAGGGTGGTTGTGAAAGTTGAATATTTACTACAATACTACTACAAGGCTAACAGTTAAGGGTGAAGTAGTATTTTGTTTTGATTTTGTACGTGTATCAAGTGAGAGTGAGTGGATGGATAGGTGTCGTAAGGTGAGGACGTGTAGGTCAGCGGCGTTCTAAGCTGGCCAAGCGGAGGGTAGAGGGGCACAGCGGGGAGTGAACGGCTCTGAGGGATTGCGAGATGATGTGCTGCTCTTGCCGGCGTGTGTGCGTGTGGGTGTGGGTGAGTGGGTGGGTGGGTGGCACCAGGAACGTGTGCGTGTGTTGTGGTGGCCGCGCTCAGGCAGCCAAGAGGGAGTGAGGGGGTGAGGGCCAGCTAGTCAGTGACGGGCCGACGCGCGACCAGTGAGGGTGTGTGTTCATGTGGCTCCTTGAAGCGATGTGTCAATGGCGGGAGGTGCAAACCCGCCCCAGCTTGTGCTTGTGCTTGTGGTGTTGAGGTGAAGTGTGGTGTCTGGTGTTGCGGTAGTGTTGCGTACGTAAGGCGGAGGCAGTGTCATGGTGTTGCTGACCGAGTTGATTTGAGTAGAGTTGCAAGCGGGTGACAGGAACAGAACACCGCTGGCTCAGGCGATGATGCTGCAGCGGCCCGATGAAGAGAATGTCAAGTGGGTGTTGACTCCCTGCTGCAGCTTGACGATACGTGAACACTGCATAGAGGAGGCAAGGCCGGCGTGACGGTAGTGAATCTCAATGGAAAATGTCGGGCGAGGACGAGTGTGGATGTGAGGGTGTGGGGACGTCTGGTGCCTCGCTTACCCATGTGTGTGTGTGTGTGTGTGTGTGTGTGTGTGTGTGTGTGTGTGTATGTCTGTCTGTCTGTCTGTGTGTGTGTATGCCAGTGCGGTGTGTTGTGCAAATCGTTGGTATCCTCAGCGGCAGTCTTCCCCGTCCGTCTCTCCGTCAGGGCTCAAATGACGCTAGTATCATCTTGCTTCGCGGAACAGAGATCAAGGCAGCTAGGACTGCCCTCTCCTACCACACAGGACTGACGTGGCAGCCGACTGGCGGAACTGTACCTCTCTGTTACTTGATATGTGTTAGCTACCTTATCACCCTAAGACCCTAGCCGACCCTAGTGTGGTCCCGCTTCCTAGACCAGTGCAGACCAAGCTAAACAATCCGAGGAAGGGGTCCTGTGTGTGTGTGTGTGTGTACCTTACGTAACTCCGCCTCAGGTGTAGTCCAAGTGTGGCTGATCCCTGAGGCTGGAAAGTGAGTGGCGGTGGTGGCGGTGGTGGTGGTGGTGGTGGTGGCAGGACGCTGAGCGAGTGGTGGAAGGAAATAGTTTGTTATGGTTAGCGTAGGGGTGATGGTGATGCCCACACTACTGACTGCCCCTCGAGTATCCCGCGCCCTGCCACCACCACCTTCATTCCCCTCACTCTCTCACCACCATCGCCGTCGTCGTCGTCGCCTTAGAAATCGTGTTGCCCCTTAAAAGGCAGCGATATAAGCGTTGGTTCTTAGCTGGTAAATGACTGGAGGTTTTAGTGATATTTTACCTGTTGTTTTTTGTGAGGCGCGTGACGGTGACGAAGGGGACAGGGGGGGTGGGGGCAGGCGTGATGGTGCCACACACACACACACACACACACACACACACACACACACACACACACACACACACACACACACACACACACACACACACGCTAACGTGACCAACATACGCCGACAACTTCCCTTTTCACCGTATGTTTACCTGGTCCACACCTGTACGTGTGTGTGTGTGTGTGTGTGTGTGTGTGTGTGTGTGTGTGTGCGTGTGTGTGCGTGTGTGTGCGTGTGTGTTCTCACGTGCTACCTCTCGGTGTGATGGCTTTGATAATAATTCTAATCACAGACACATTTGAATATGCACCCGCATACCCATGGGAGTACACACGCACACACACACACACACGCACGCACACACACACACACACACACACACACACACACACACACACACACACACACACACACACACACACACATAAACAGGTCTCTAATAAGGTACTGACAGCCAACTTTGGAGCATCGCTATCAGTCATGAGAATTGGTGAAAGTACACACGACGAGGTGGTGGTGGTGGTGGTGGTGGTGGTGGTGGTGGTGGTGGTGGTCATAACCCCCCCTCCCTCCATGTAAAGACCCTCGCTCTGCCACCACGTGTATCCTGCAGGAAGTGCCTTCTCATCCTTCACATTACCCACTGAGATGGCTCTGAGCCGGGCAAGGGCTGCACCATCAATCCAAACCGTCCCTCTATTGTTCCCAGCGTGGCGGTCACAGGCGATCCCTTACCGGTGTGTGTGTGTGTGTGTGTGTGTGTGTGTGTGTGTGTGTGTGTGTGTGTGTGTGTGTGGAACCTTTGTGTGTGTGGTGGATGTGTTAGCCTTCCCTTTGGTGCCTCAAGTGCCATAACATAACATCACTCTTCCACCGGTCATATTGAGAACGCTGTATTGCAAACTTCCTCTGTAATTGTATAGTTAGCAGAGCAAGGCAAGGCAAGGCAGGGCAGGGCAGGGCAGGGCAAGGCAGGGCAGGGCAAGGCAAGACAAGCACCACACCATGCCACGCCTAGGAGTCATGCCGGCTATTATCTATCTCAGAGCATAGTCTTGTGCGTGTACAGTGCCCAGTGGCCATGGTGGCGCCCCGCTGAGACTTGCCGGGGTCTGTGACGTGGAGCTGGTAGGGGACAGGGTACGGGGGAAAGGGGGAAGGGTCTGCCCGGGGAGAGAGAGTTAAGAGGGCATTGCTTCACTCTTTAGGGTGAGTCATGCCGTCACGTGACCTTGGGTATATAGAAACATTAGCTTTGTTATATTATAAAACCCTTTTCTCCGTCAGGTAGTGAAGTAAAGTGCCCCTGAGAGAGAGAGAGAGAGAGAGAGAGAGAGAGAGAGAGAGAGAGAGAGAGAGAGAGAGAGAGAGAGAGAGAGAGAGAGAGAGAGCAACAGATAACCCAAGGCGATGTTCAGTGATATATAAATGACCTAAATATATAGTTATAGGAACACGCTAATACAATATAGTAATAAAAAATAATCATACTTGTTGCAACTTCATTATTATTTGAGCACAACAATTATTATTATTATTATTATTATTATTATTATTATTATTATTATTATTATTATTATTATTATTATTATTAGTTTGAAGAGTAGGAGGAAGAAGAAGCAAGGTTGAGGCACAAGGGGAAGGGGAAGAAAGCAAAAAGGGCAAAGGGGAAAGAGAGAGAGAGAAGAAGGAGGATGTATATGAAGACAGGTCACACACACACACACACACACACACACACACACACACACACACACACACACACACACACACACACACACACACACACACACTGGTATGTCAGGTTTATCAAGGTTGCTTTGCGGACAACATGAAAGCTGCAAGAGAGAGAGAGAGAGAGAGAGAGAGAGAGAGAGAGAGAGAGAGAGAGAGAGAGAGAGAGAGAGAGAGAGAATACCCTCTTGCGTCAGTATAAGACTACGTGACAACCTCCACCTCCTTTTCTTTTTCCTTTTCCTCCTCTTCCTCCTCCTCCTCCTCCTCCTCCTCCTCCTCCTCCTCCTCCTCCTCCTCCTCCTCCTCCTCCACCCTCCTCCTCCTAGTTGGACTCGTCTGCCTACACATACCTTATAACTCACCTACCTCCTTTCCCTCATCTCCCCTCCCTCACCCTCATCTCCCCTCCCTCACCCACGTCTCAACTCTCCCTTCCATAATCTATCCGCCTCGCAGAATTCCCTTCCCTCTTCCCTTATTCGTTTCTCCCTTATCGCCTCTTGCAGCTCATCTAACTCAACGCTTCACACTCCCCTTACCTTACCTCACCTCGTCCCTACCCCCTCGTCCCTCGTCCCTCCCCTCAAAGGCTAGCTCCAAGGGGAAGGGGAAGACATGATCCCCTTTTAAGAATTTGATTGTTGCTCTTACACAGTGAATAAGAAAACATTATGTTGAGTATAGGAATGTTACTAGTTTTCCTGTTTTTACTATTTCGAGGAAGTCACTGCAATGAGGCTATGAGTAACTAGCTTCGTTAACTTCCCTCCCTCCCTTGGCACTCCCTCCACTGCCACTCCCTCCCTCCCTCCCTCCCTCCCTCCCTCCCTCCCAAACCCTCCTTTTCCTCCTCACAACTCCCCATCTTTCATAATTCATCTCTTCTTCCTCCTCCTTCTCTTCCTACTACTACTACTACTACTACTACTACTGCTACTACTGCTACTGCTGCTGCTACTACTACTACTACTACTACTACTACTACTGCTGCTGCTGCTGCTACTACTTCCTAAACCTTCATATATTATTCCTTCCCTACCACAACCTGCCTCTTCCTACCTGTCCATCCACCCTCACACCACCACCTTCCTTTTCCTCTTCCTCCTCCTCCTCTTCCTCTTCCTCTTCCTGCTCCTCCTTACTAACGTGGAAGGAGGCACTGGTCAGAGCCATCCCCACCCACCCTCCCTTCCTCCTCCTCCTCCTCCTCCACCCTTGAAGGTTCGTGGGGCAGTGACACCCGTGGGAAGGGCGCCCACACACACACACACACCTGCCCCTCCCCGCCCCGCCAGGTGACTCACTGCCGCCCACCTGACACCGTCCTATATACCCGTTCGGCCGCTTTTATTTTTATTTTATTGTGACCTTTTTTTTCTTCAACATTTCCTTCTTCTTAATGTCAAGATTCTCCTCACTTTAATTGTACTGTTTTTTTTTATTTAATTTTTGATTCTGTGTATATTTTTTTTTATTTATGTGAGAGAGAGAGAGAGAGAGAGAGAGAGAGAGAGAGAGAGAGAGAGAGAGAGAGAGAGAGAGAGAGAGAGAGAGAGAGTGAGAGAGAGTGTGTGTGAGTTTGCATTTTTTTTTGTTATAATAATTGCCGATATCTACTTTCTAATACGGATATAAATACATCTTTGCCGTGATGCGTGCTGCTATTGTACACACACACACACACACACACACACACACACACACACACACACACACACACACACACACACACACACACACACACACGCACACAGTCAATTCCTTTCATTATAATCCGTTTCATTTCTTCCTTCGTGGTTGTGTTTCATCTCTAAGACGGTCACGCTCTCTATCTGTGTGTGTGTGTGTGTGTGTGTGTGTGTGTGTGTGTGTGTGTGTGTGTGTGTGTGTGTGTGTGTGTGTTTGAAGCCGCCCGTTGTAAGTAAGTGTTAGGAGGTAGTGTTGGTGTTCCGGTGTTGGGGTGAAGGGGATTGTTGGTTGGCGTAGTGTGGTGTGGTGAGGCGCGTACACTGTCTCCTCTATGCAGGTGTTTGAGGGCGTTCCTAGCTGCCCTTCTGCCGCCTCACGTTATGAAGCCGTTCTTGAATGAGTGCCTTTGCGGAGGACTGATTTTTGTTTGTTTTCCTTTATAGAGTGTTAGTAACTATTGGTTGTTTGTGTTGATGGTGTGGCTTGGAACACTTCACCGCAACACTCTACACTCTGATATCAGTATTGGTGAGGTGTGTGACGCCGCTGTAACCACTTGGTGCCCCTGAAGCAACGGGGATGAGTTGACGCCTTTGGGGGCGCCCGGAGAAAGGTTGTGCGCCCTCAGGTGATGTGAGGCAGGTCAGGGTGTTGGTTGTGATGTCAGCGGGCGCGTGCCAGGTGGACTGACAAGTGAGAGTGCCAGGCACAATGCCGTCCGTAAGTCCCACTGGGCCAAACATGTATGAGGGGTCGCCTCCCCCGCCCGTGAGCCCTGCCACCTCCATGGATCTGGGTGGCTCCTTCACCTCACAGTGCTCCGTGGAATCCCTCGGCTCCCTGGACAGTGGTCACAGCTCGTCTGCTGATAATGGACCAAACGAGAGTCAGATGGGCACTCCGTCCCCGGGCCCCCCCAGCCCCGCCCTTGTGATCACCCACCCCAGCCTGATGTGCCACAAGACCCATGATAAGGAGGGTAACCTCTCTTCCCCCATAAGTTTGGCTTCCATGGGCTGCCATGACCGTCCACCGTCCAGGATTGACAGGTCTCTGTCCAACACATCCACCACTTCCGTCACTTCTGACATATCCATGAAGTCCACCGACACGATCGGCTCCAGCACCACCATCAACTCCAACCACACGGCAGCCACCTCCACCTCCACCTCCTCCACCACCATCGTCACTCCCATCAAGACTAAGGAGGAACTGGACTCCTACATCGACCACCTGGACTCCCTGTGGTCGGAGGAGGACGAGTGGATTATGATCTTTGACAACCTAATCAAGAACACGGAGGCGTCAACGAGGACGCGCCGCCACACGCACCACCACAATCACCACCACAGTCACCACCACACCAGCGGCACCACCAGCTACCATACCTCGCCATACAAGTCACCATACAGAGCAGGTAAGAACATTTTGAGGTACATTTAAGCATCAACATTTACTTCAACACATTAATAATAAAAACAACGCAGAAAGTTTTTAAAGTGTTTGTGTTGAGGTTCTGTGCCATCCAGTTGACATGTTACCAATCACTTGAGTCGTGTCTGGAAGCTGAGGGTTTGTTTTATGTGTTGTTTAATGTTAATTGCGTGGAGCTGATTGTTGCAGCGTTAATGTAAGTGGCTGAAAGAAGTGTGTCAGTGACGGGAAATGCACAGCGAGGCGCGGAAGCTTCGATTACATAATGTGATGGAGACGTGAGTACCCTTGACCCAGCACCAGGGGAGGCGCCGCGACGCTGGTGCCCACCCTGCCTTTGTGTCTCAGTGTAGGGTGGCGCTGGAAGGGGACTGGAGGGAAGGGAAAGTTACGATCACCAGTCATTGATCAGCAACCTGAGGGAGTGTAGGTCGTATGTTTTGTTATAGATGGTGCAGCGGCAGGTAACGTGAAGCAGGTTTGGTGGGAGAGGAATTCGTGCATGTGCTGGCTCCGTGACGGTCCACTTTTGCTCATGTTTGCGGAGCGGTTACACAAAAACGAGATAAGACCAAAAGGGGCCCCGGATGGGAAAGTTTGTCGAATCCTTGAGGGCATTTATCTGGGAATGTGGTGATGTGGGTTTGATTGTGGTAATTGTAGGTGGCATAGTAATGGTGGAGCGAGGCAGTGTGTTGGGGCTTTGTTGATGGTAAGCAAAGCAAGACTGGCGAGGCAGCGACAGTAGTCCTGCACTCAACACACGGGCTGAGCCGCCTCTGGGCTGGTGTTCTGCCGGGCCTTATTGTGGTGGTTCTGCAGCACACTCCTCCTCCCCCCCCCCTACACACACACACACACACACACACACCACCTGGCTCACCTCTAACCCAGTGTTTCGCAACTCAGATTCTCACACGATTAACGTCATTAAGTTTCTAGGGTTGTTAATGGGTCCACAGGGTCGCCACGCCACCATCCTTGACACCGCCGCCGTAGTCAATATATGGGAAAAAGTTTGACAGGTGTTCATCAGCTGCTCCCGACCACCGACCACCAGTCACCGGTCACACCACTGTACCCGTGTGTGTCAGCTGTAATCGCCGCCTGTCTGCACGGGGCGTGGGACTTGTGGACCCGCGGCGCCTTCCTTTTTCACAAGTCGTCATTAGCATTTCACCTTCTAATGGTCGCCTGCTGGCTTATAATTATCTTCAAGAGGAACCTTGACCCGCCAAGTAATTGTATTTTTGCTTGTTGCAAGTTTGAAGATTATTTGGTGAAGCAATCCTCGACCTGAGCCTCAAGACGATGCTGGATGACAACCATCAAGCACCTAATACATCGCTCAGCCATCATGCCTCAACCGTTACGCTGGGAAGAGATCAGCAAGTCTTGGGGGAGAGGGAGCCGGGGAAGCTATCTCACGGCTCTGTCATCACCACACTTTCCGATGCAGTTGTGTATTGGGTGACGGCGGGTGTGAGAGTGACGCCGCCCACCTGCATGCACCCACCACCCCACCGCGCATGCATAGAAGACTGCCTGCACCGCCGCCTTTAATACTGCAGCAGTGATTGTTCCTCGGCCTGCACCACTCACGTCCCCAGCGACCTCACTCACGTCCCCAGCGACCTCACTCACGTCCCCAGCGACCTCACTCACTCTGTCCTCACTCCTCTCCTCTCCTCTAGACACACGCCTCCCCACGTCCCATCCCTTGGCTATAGAATGCAGTCTATCTTGTGGTTACCCCTCAGAAGCACCCTCCGCCTCTTCACTGCCTGGGTGGGAGGATTCCTTGTGTTGTGTTGTGTTGCAGGCGACTCTCCCACCCAGCCCTTTGATCAAGTCTATTTCCAGCCGTCACTAAATACACATCATCAATAAGTTTGACGTTCCTCGTATCGTACAAGGCAACGCTTCACCTGACCAAGAGACAGAGAGAGAGAGAGAGAGAGAGAGAGAGAGAGAGAGAGAGAGAGAGAGAGAGAGAGAGAGAGAGAGAGAGAGAGAGAGAGAGTTATCCTCCTGTCTTGCTCTCCATTCTTCGTTTGTCCAAGAATAGATGTGTGTTGTCTGTCTGTGTGTGTGTGTGTGTGTGTGTGTGTGTGTGTGTGTGTGTGTGTGTGTGTGTGTGTGTGTGTGTGTGTGTGTGAGGTGATTTTCCCCTTCTCTTCTCCCCTCTTCTGTATTCACTCTCCCCTTTTTCCTTCTCTTTACCTCCATCTTTATTCTTTGTCTCTTACCCTCTTCTATTTACACCTCCCTCTCTCCTTTATTTACCTCCTTGTCTCCCTCCCTTCCCCTCTTCCCTCCGTGCCTCCCTCCCTTCCCTCCTTCTCTCCTTGCCTGCCTTCTATCCTTCTCTCCCTTGGTCATTGGAATCTAGGTTGAGATGAATGAAATATAATCTTGAAATAGTGATCAGGTATACTCTCTCTCTCTCTCTCTCTCTCTCTCTCTCTCTCTCTCTCTCTCTCTCTCTCTCTCTCTCTCTCTCTCTCTCTCTCTCCATTATTTATTCATTAGTGTTTGAGTGGGTGTTTGGTGGAGAGAGAGAGAGAGAAAAAAAAAAAGAGATATGCATAACAAATTGACAGACAGGTACTCCCTCCTCCTCCTCCTCCTCCTCCTCCTCCTCCTCCTCCTCCTCCTCCTCCTCCTCCTCCTCCTCCCTAAGGTAGAAGTTTTCACCCTTTCCCACGGCTTCCTCCTCCTCCTACGCTCTTCAAAAATCCTCCTCCTCCTCCATCTTAATAATTCTCTCCAGCCTCCATCTTTCCTCCAGACGGCTGTGCTTTTCTCTCCATCCGCTTAAGGCTTTCCTCCCACTGCCAAGCCTTCCTCCTCCTCCTCCTTAACCTTTGTCCACCTTCTAAACTTTCCTCCACTCTCTCTCTCTCTCTCTCTCTCTCTCTCTCTCTCTCTCTCTCTCTCTCTCTCTCTCTCTCTCTCTCTCTCTCTCTCTCTCTCTCTCTCTCTCTCTCTGCCACGTGAGGCTGCGTACCCATTGATTCTCTATTGTTTTCAGGGTCGCCTTGTGTTATCCACGTGTTGGGACAATCGATATTCTCTCTCTCTCTCTCTCTCTCTCTCTCTCTCTCTCTCTCTCTCTCTCTCTCTCTCTCTCTCTCTCTCTCTCTCTCTTTCTCTTTCTCAGGTGGGTCACGTGGCACACCTGACTAGTTGTATTTAATTAGTGTTGAATGTTAATTAAAGTTTAACATTATGAAAAGGTAACTTCATGCTTGTTTTCTTTTTCTTCTTTTTCTCTTTAACTGCACACACACACACACACACACACACACACACACACACACACACACACACACACACACACACACAAAGAGAGCGGTTTTCCTGCATGTAATAATGTTAAGGAGATGGAATATAAAAAGGAAAAAGATTAGCCAGTCACAAAGCAAGATAACAAGAACGTGAATCTTATTACCGAGAATAAGATTGGAGAGATGGATGGAAAGAAGGGAGAGAAATGAAAGGAAGGAGGGGAGAAAAGGAAGAAAAAAGTGATTACGAATAAAGGGTGCAAGAGAGAGAGCATGCTAAGTGAGGTAGGGAGAGGAAGGGAAGAAGAAGGAAAGGGGAAAAGAAGGGGAGAGAAGGAGGGTCATTGAGTTAGGGAGAGGAAGGGAAAAGAAGGAAAGGTAAGAAGGTTGGAGAGGGGAAAGAACCATCATCAATAGAACCATGACTGAGGAACACCTGTCAGTAAAGAGTGTCCAGGGTGAGATGCTGTGGCGACCGTTTTGTATGAGACATGAGATGAGGCTGGGAGAAGAGTAGCATCTCTGACGCATCCATAAGGAGGAGGAGGAGGAGGAGGAGGAAGGGGCTAAGACAGTGTTTGTATGACGTGTGCATGGCGGTGTTTACATAGCCTCCAGTAGCCTTGAAGACACCCCGAGGACAGGCTGAGGAGGGGGAACTGAGGCCAGACGCGTTCCCCTCACCCCGAGGCGGCAGTGGGTAGAGGTTTGAGTCATGAGACTGAGACAGCGAGAGACGAGGATGGCGGGAAACTAATAGGGTTGAAGAGAAGGTAGTAGAGGTGAGGAAGGAATAGGGAAGAAGGAAAGGAAACAGAGTAGACACAGAGAAGGGTATGGCTAGCAGGGTGAGAGGAACAGAGGGAGCAGAGGCAAGATAATTGCATCCCGTTCTTGTTTATTGGCATCAGCTGGTGTCATGCGCAGACTCACTCTTAACATGACCACCTCAGCGCAGCCTCACGGCCCCTCATGACTAACTTCAAGGTACCCTCTGAGTGTTTACCTTCAGGATAATGCATAGTGGTTGTGACGTAAATATTAGTAGGTGAAAAAGGCTTAGCTGGGCTGTGGTGAGGCTGGGTAAGGCAGGGCAGGGCAGGGCGTGTGGGACAGTGTCAAGGTGAGTGGCTGGGATAATTATGAGGATTATTATCTTATAGTGTCTGGAGGGGACCGGTGGTAATGAGGCGTGTGATGAGGGTGAGAGGAGGAGGAGGCGTGTGTGCAAAGCGTGGTGCCGGGGTGGAGGTTCGGGAGGCAAGGCAAGGTAAGGCAAGGCAAGGCAAGGCAAGGCAAGGCAAGGCGAGGCGTAGATGGATGAACACACTCGGCTATTTCACAAGTATTCTATCGTTCCATTTGCTCAGCGTGATTGGGGCAGGAATGTGCAGTGCTTCTCACATTCATGCATCTCCCTCTCCCCCCCACCCCCCAACCCATCACTCACAACCTCCTCCCCTTCCCCTCAACCCTGAGTCAGCACCTCCTCGACCAGTACAGTATAGCTTGATAACACCATGCAATGACCCGCCCGCCGTGCCATACAGCTCAACGTGACCTAGCAGGAAGCATCAGTGACCTTATTTCATGAAGGCAGCTTACTGTTTACCTTCTAAATGCAACATGAGTATTTGATTAACTGTGCAAACCACTCCACTGCGCTTCACTTACCTGGATAACGTGTATTTTTACCTCGTCTTCTCTGCTGGGGAGGTGTCGGGGCAGATATCGCATCCTCATATTGCCTGTAGGTGCGCGGGAGCAGCATAATCCCTCTCCTGATGTAGTATACAGCGTTAGTCCACATCCCGGCGTTCTGCAAGGGTTAGTAAGTCTGTAAGCGTTGCGTTGCATTGCGTTGCGTCACTTGGTCTATGTGGTGTCTGCGGGCGGCGGGAGGCTAGACTCTAGTGTGCTAGATGCAACCTCACGTCGCGCGCCACAAAGGGTCGCGTGGCAAGGCAGGTGGCGCTCCATCACACCCCTCGCCACGGAAGGCCGATTAATTTGTGTGAATATTTGATGAAGGTGCACGTTGGCTGCCTACTTGAGAGAGAGAGAGAGAGAGAGAGAGAGAGAGAGAGAGAGAGAGAGAGAGAGAGAGAGAGAGAGAGAGAGAGAGAGAGAGAGAGAGAGAGAGAGAGAGAGAGAGAGAGAGAGAGAGACACACACACACACACACACACACACACACACACACACACACACACACACACACACCCCACCACCACCACCACCAAACTCCATATATATACGTGATATGCAACACAATTGGTGCTCTAAGTATTATAATTATTAATTGGTAACACAATCAGATTACATTGCCTGGCGTCAGCTGAGTGTCTGTGTGTGTGTCTAGGGTTGTGCACCTGTCCGGTATACCAACATACCAGTATTTTCGGGGCGGTATTACCGATATTATAAGCATTAGAAGCCCTGAGGTATACCGGTATATTTGTCGATTTTTCAGCCTGTCAGCCCGTTAACCCACCCAAACACACTCACAACACAACACATTCACCTTCATCTCTATCCTTGTAGGTCGTCATGTCCTAACACTTCTTTTACTGTACCTAACACGCTATAATTAACACTCTTGGATAAAAACGCATAATTACGGTGTGTTTTCTCATTTTTACGTTGTTTTTTTCCGTTTTTCTTTGTGTTATGGTTTCTTTAGGCTTTACTATCTGTTTGAATAATTTTTATATGTTCTATTCGATGGTTTATATCGGTTTAATCTCATTATTATTGCTTTATTTTCATTTTCGGTTTTATGATTGACCTTAGAAAAAAACATTTTTCATGAAATAAATACGAATCAAATATAACAAATGTTTATGTAGTAAACGGTTGAGTGTTTCATACGATTTTTTAAAGTATATATAATTGCTTTCCGGTGTATAGTAAAAATCTCAATTTTGGTTTAATATATACGTGACCCAGCTAGTCACCCCAGCAGTCTATCTGTTGAAACCTGTTCATATTATTATATTAGGTTATTTACGCTTAATAGATAATGTTTTCTTTATATCCCTCCACTATTAATGGTGAAGAATAATGTTTTACTGCTCCTCCATCCCTCAAATAGACATAGAGAGGAACAGGGAAGGTATATAATGAAGAAATATCACTTTGCTGCTAGCGGCTGCTACCAGCTGCTAGCGGTCACAGAAGAAGAAGAAGATTATTGTTATGATTATCATTTATGAACTACAAATTAGTATTATACATAATGTAGATCAAAAGAAAGAGAGAAAAAAAGCTTTAGAATGTTAATAGATATGTAACGCATGGATATATATTATCGATTTCATTTAATATAATTCTAAGTTTATACTCCCAACCCAAAACCAAGATCAAGGATCAAGGAGGAGGAGGAGGAGGAGGAGGAGGAGGAGGTGGAGGTGGTAGATGAGGAGGAGGAGGAGGAGGACACACACACACACACACACACACACACACACACACACACACACACACACACACACACACACACACACACACACACACACACACACACACACACACACACACACACAAGAGCACAGGCAGTCACTAATTATGGTGGGGGTGGACGGCTAGTGGTGTTCCGTATTAAGTTTGTTATTGGAGTTAAGAAGTAGATGACTCTTAGCAGTGTGTTCCGTCCATCACACACCCTCTTAGTGGTCCTCCCCATCACCCTCATTCTGACTCCTCTTCCTCCTAGTTTGTCAGCACTTATTTCCGCTACGATGCTTCCCTCTTTTTTCTCCATTCCTTCTCCCTGTTTTCTACCTCCCAATTTAAGCCTCTCATCTGCCAGTCCTTCCATTCATCCATCCTTCTTTCCTCCCTCCACCCTTTCCTTTCCTTTGTATAGAGTCATTGGTTGTCGAGGGTTACTTAACAAACAGTGGCAGCGTTGACGTAGTTATTGAGGAGTGGAAGGAAGGGTTGAGGGCGACATACAGTATCCCTCCCTCCCTCCCACTCCCTCCCTCGCGGACATTTTGCCCCTTGTAATCAGGGCCACGGAGGCTGCGGGTGACTCCTGCTCCCGAGGGCAATTTGTGTGCTATTACACCTTGGCCGGGAGAGTGGTTCTGAAAGTGGATTTGTTTGCCTTCTGGTCAGGTTCTCCACAAGACTTGTTTGATTCCTTTATCAACGCGGAACTTGAGGGTTTAGTTAAGTGTTATAATGTGTGTGTGGGGTTGTTAGGGTTGGGGGAGGGGTTGTGTTTGTGTGTTGGGGAAGGGGTTAGGGTTGTGTTTGTGTGTGTGTGTGTGTCTGTTGGGGTTGTGTTTGTGTTTGTGTGAAGAGAGAGAGAGAGATGGGAAGAGAATATATATATTGCAGAGGTGTTTTCATTCATAAATCGTCGTGTTAGAGTGTGCCGTGCGGTGAAGTTACCGTGCATGTCGTGTGTGTGTGTGTGTGTGTGTCTCCAGGAAGGTAGTGAGTGTTTGCCTGCACCACCCCAGGCAAGGTGAACGAATACACACATTGCAACGACTCTACTTAATCGTAACGTGTGGCCAGTCTCACCCTGCCTCGTCTCACCCTGATTTGCCTCACCTCACCTCACCCTGCCTCACCTTACCCTGCCTCACCCCATCTTACCCTGCAAAATTCTGAAATAAGGCATGCGGTGACCTCCATCTTCCCCTCCCTCTCTTCCCCCCAACACCCACAACACCCCCGTTACAGATCACCACCGAATCAAATGCTACACCGCCTCCAGGAGCTCGCTACACCCCCAACCACCCTCCCCAACCTTGCACGCTACTAATTGAGAATGAGGTGGTGGTGGTGGTGGTGGTGGTGAAGCAATGTTTATAAGATTCATTAACATTTATTTGTGGCATCTTGATTAACGTCATTGTTATTGTTGTTGTTGTTGTGTTTGAAGTGTTTTTTATTTTAATTTCTTATCGTTTTTTCTTTGATTTCTTCATTAGTGTTAAGTTCAGAGCAACTCGTTACACTGTTTCCTGACAAGGCAAGACTTTCTTTCTTTTCTTTCTTTCTTCCTTCCTTTCTTTCTTTCTTTCTTTCTTTCTTTCTCTCTAACTCCCTTTACAATTCTCTCTCTCTCTCTCTCTCTCTCTCTCTCTCTCTCTCTCTCTCTCTCTCTCTCTCTCTCTCTCTCTCTCTCTCTCTCTCTCTCTCTCTCTCTCTCACATACTTTCTCTCACTTTCTCCCTTTCACGACTTGCCTTTCTCCCCATTTCCTTCCTTCCTCCCCCGCTCTTCACCCACGTAAGAGAGTGAACATTTTTAGGCCTACACGAAATGGAGGGAAAGGAAGAAGCGGAGTGAGTGATGGGCATGGTTGGGGGTAGTACATAGGCATCTTCCCTCACTCCACCCCTCCCCCCCCCCATTCTCTCTCCGCCAGCTTAATTTGCATATAACATTTTCTTCCTCCTTGGTTAATTGCGAGCCGGCAGTCATGGGTGGAAAGTATTGCTGTGTTCTGTTGTGTTTTGGGTAATGCTGTTTGTGCTGATGTCGTGTTCTTTTTGTTCTTCTACCTACCTCTTGTTCTGTTCTGTTCCGATTTCCTTCCCTGGTTTTATTAATATTTTTTGTTTTTGTAAGTGTAAGACTGGTTTGTTGTTTTCTCGTTTTTGTTTTTTTTCTTCCATTTTCTTGTGTGTGTGTGTGTGTGTGTGTGTGTGTGTGTGTGTCCGAGAGGTGGTTACCCTTGATTTTTTGAGGTGTAATTATACGGGGATGTTTTTATGCACCTTTTACACACACACACACACACACACACACACACACACACACACACACACACACACACACACACACACACACACCCCGCCTCGTGCTGTTTCTTCCCGTTCCCTTCCCTTCACATACTTGTTATTTGCTGTTCAGTGTTCAGAAGCGTGATCGTTGCATTTCCGGTCCGTGTTTGTCACTGAGGGGCGTGTGCGTGGGCGTGGGCGTGGCGTGGGTGGATTCACACGGCAGGCGGTGATCAGGAGCGGGCGGGGTCCCTCAGGTAGCTTCTCATTAAGGCTTTTTCAACTTCAGGGGAAAATGTGACACAGATAAGACCAGCGTTGCCTTAGGGTGTGTTGAAGCCTTGTATCGCTATATCAAGATTATCCAGGCTTCTCCTTCTTCCCCTTCCCCTTCTCCTTCCCCTTCCCCTTCCCCTTCCCCTTCCCCTTCCCCTTCCCCTTCCCCTTCCCCTTCCCCTTCCCCTTCACCCACCTTTGGCCAGCTCATCAGACCCCAACTCTCCTCACTACCTTTTTGCTTTTAGCCGTGCCTGGTTTTATCTCTAATCTTGTGGGTGGAGGCGCAAAGTGTGTCACATCGGAGCGCGAGATGGACTACTTCCGCCTCACACACACACATGCGCACATACATACACACACACACACACACACACACACACGGGCTTTCCCTAGGGTGGTGTGTATTTGTTCCTAGTATTTTTCTTCCCCCCCTCTCTCTCCCTGGACCGTCCAATCACCATGCAGGGATGCTGACCACCTAAGGCAGCCACAGAGAGACAACGAAGGATTTAAAATCCTTGAACCTTGAACCATATTTTTTCGCGTGTCCCGAGGCTCGTACTAAGATTATTTATTTTTTTTTATTATTTATTTTTTTTATATATATGTTTTGCAACTCGTGATGGTCTACACTTGATGGCCTCAAGCCTATGCATAAATATCATCACATCTGGCTGAGCGACACATTGCGTGATGGCTCAGTGGCTTCGTGTGATAGGGAGTCCAAGAGAGAGCCGCGCGTCGCTACCCCAGAAAGACCTTAGAAGCTGCTGGTGCCGTCTGTTCTAAGTTGGCGGTGAAACAGTGATCTCATTAAAGGGGTGTGAGGGCGTCAGATTATTATCCTCTGCTAATGACACCCGCCCTCCTCACGTGTATAATTTTCTTGTACATGTGGTTATGGTGCAATTATTGAGGTGCGAGGTGGGCGCGTGGGCGTGGGTGGAGTGTTGTTCCGGCGAGGCCCCGTTCACCTCCCCTCAAGCCCACCAGACCCGCCTCACCTTGGGGTACTTATTTTTATTATTAATCTCATCTCGCTACCTTACCTTCGCATTTCCTTACCTGTTACACGTGCATTGATTACTCCTGCACCTCCTACTAGCCTCAGGTGTTGCTGGGGTGTTGAGGGTAAGAGGTGATAGGCAGCGAGGCGTGGAGATACTTGGACTTCCTTATTGCTGGAAGAGTAACGATGGTGGTGGTGGTTAAGAGGCGACCCTGCCATCTTTCCCTGTCCCATTACCTCCTGAAGACCGGTGGTGTGTGATGGTGCTTAGCGAACTGGTCTTTTTCCTCCTCCTCCTCCTCCTCCTAGTGTCCTTTGTCCTCCTTGCCCCTGGGCTTGCCTTGCCTTGCCTTGCCTTGCCTTGCCTTGCCTTGCCTCGCCTTGCCTCCCAGAGCATGCTACCCTCCCTCTTACCTGATCCAGATCTAACTAAGGAATTTTTTTTTCTTCCTACAATAAAACACAAATATCTTGCTCCCCACCCTCCTCCCCTCCCTCTGGCTAATACTAATACCTCCCCCTCCCTCCCACACCCTCCCCTTCACCCCCCATCACCCCCATAATCGAAGTAGTAGTATAGGCAGAACGATTTTTGTTTTGTTTTCCTATCTCCTTTAGGTAGTTAGTTACAGTTAGTCCGTTATTAACCCATATATTTCACCTTAAGTGTGTGTTGTTGGGTTCGTGGGTTCACCTTGCAGTCCCTGGTGGAGGTGATGCAGTGTCCTTATCGCTCCTCCTCCTCCTCCACATTCACTCCACGTGCAATGCTTTCAGATCATTGCCTCCTCTTTTTTTTCCTTCCTCTTTGATCTCATCTTTTTCCTTCTTCTCATTCATGGATTCACTTTTAACCAACTCTTTCCTTGTTTCTTTTCTTGCTTCACATTACCTTTCCTCTCCTAGTCAACTCTTTTCACACGTTTTTCTGCTAATTCTCATTCTTTCCTCACATTCCCTTCGTAGCCATTCCCATATCACCTTCCTTCACCCTTTCCTTCACCCTTTCACACATTGCCTCCTCCTCACCCTCACATCTAGGGTTAATATTAGTCACCAGAGGGCACTGACACCCTATATTTTGGCACCCAGAGCGAGGGGTAACTATCAGGGTGGAGTTATACCAGAAAAAAGAGTGGAATTATTAAGATTACACATGATGCAGTTGGACCCCAAATGGTATCTATGATGTTGATAGTAAAAAAAATATATAAGTCGTGATGTTGGGAAGTATAGTAATTAGTGAGTAATTATTGAATGTGTCCGGGAGAAGGTGTATTTCCGGTGTGTAATGGTAGGGTTGTGTGAAGGTCTTGTAGGTAGAGGCCCAGTCTCTCTCTCCGTGGTGTTTTTTTTTGGGGGGGGTCCCTGTCTTCATTTGGGGTTAGAGAGTAGTACACGCCCACGCCTCAGAGCTCTGGGAGACATGCAACAGCGGTGGTGCAATGATTTTTTGTATATTTCTCTCTCTCTCTCTCTCTCTCTCTCTCTCTCTCTCTCTCTCTCTCTCTCTCTCTCTCTCTCTCTCTCTCTCTCTCTCTCTCTCTCTCTCATAAAGATAAGATTTACCGAGACTTCTACTTCAAATGTCGATCTATTAAGAGTCTGAAGTCTTAGCAACACACACACACACACACACACACACACACACACACACACACACACACACACACACACACACACACACACACCGTCAGCCTTTTATGTTGAACAGTTTGGTGCTTTGTGTTGCTGATAGATGGCGTGGTGGAGGAAGGAAGAAAGAAGGTGGATGATGAGGAGGAGCAGAAGGAGGAGGAAGAGGAGGAGAAAGAGGTAGTGATGATTGACATTGAGGACAGACCACACACACATCACCCTCCTCACCACCACCACCACCACCACCACCACCACCACCACCACTACTCATATCATACAATGCCCCACTTTCTTCCCTATCTCTACCACCCTCCACCCTCTCTCCACCCTCCCTCCACCCTGCCCTGTGGATCTATAAACAGCCCCCAGCCACACCTGATTTACACCTGCCCTGTTTGACGTGCCCCCAGGGATGAGATGCTAACCCCCCCTGCCCCCCCCCGTTCCCCCAAGATAGAGTGTGAGTGCAGGATGTGTGTGTGTGTGTGTGTGTGTGTGTGTGTGTGTGTGTGTGTGTGTGTGTGTGTGTGTGTTAGGCAATATATGTTTGGTGGTACATGGATGGTGGGTTAGTTTTAGACAGGTGTGGTGTTGAATATACTATAAAAAAAAATAATAATAGTAGTAGGCCGTGGGCGGTGGGCGGTAGTGGGTTGTGTAAGGGTGGGTCCAGGATATCATTAAACCCCACCCAACATAACACAAAAAAAACAAAAAAAAAAAACAGGGAAGGAAGGAAGATAAACACGCAAACAGTAAGAGGAACAGAAGAGAACAGATAATTTTGGATACAGTTTAAGGAGCTGTTTCCGGCGGTTTGAATAAGAAAAGAAACAAAAAAAAGAAAAAGAAATGAATGAACGTAGGAAGAATAATTGACATCCTGAACACTATCCACTAAGACATAACTGAGGCATTTAAATAGTTTCCTGTCCTGAATAGAGAGAGGCTTTTGAGGCTCTGTGGAGGGTGGAGGAAAGGTGTCGTTAAGTATTAGAGAGGGAAGGTTGGGGAGGAATGGAAGGGCGTTGGTGTAGTATAAGGAAGGAAGGTTGAGGGGAATTGGGGGGTTGGGGTGGCGTTATTACATCCACGTCACGCCTCCCCTCCCTTCCCCTCCCCTTCCCTCTCCTCCACTCCCCTCCCCTCGCTGTACACACTCTCAAACCCTAAATTGTGTTGACGTGTGTAAGACTGAGATTAAGTTCCCTCACGCCTACCTCACCTCACCTCCTCCTCCTCCTCCTCCTCCTCCTCCTCCTCCTCCTCCTCCTCCTCCTCCTCCTCCTCCTCCTCCTCCTCCTCCTCTCCCAACACAGCATCTTCCACCGTCATTCTTAACACTTCATTTCGTCCACCTTGTCGAGTCATCCATCTAATTCCACCTACATTGTGTCTACCTTTCCACTCACTCCTTACCTGACCTGCTACTGATCTCACCTAGTTATTGTTATCTGTGGGGGTGATAGTGGAGGGGGAGGGAGAGGGGGGGTCGTGGTGGGGGTGGTAGTAGTAGTAGTAGTAGTATCAGTAGGTGAAGGACGATTACGATTACTACTACGACAATAACAACCACGACCACATAGAGGAGGAGGAGGAGGAGAAAAAGAAGAGGAGAAGGAGGAAGGTGTGGAGGGAACAGAAGACAGGTTGAGTGATTAAGGTAGGGAGAGGAGGAGGAGGAGGGAGTGGAGGGGAAGTGACATTCTGTTCTAACGTGATTTACTTCCTCTCAGAGCCTTGGAGGAGGAGGAGGGGAAAAAAAAACTTACCCTCTTTTTTTCCCTTCCCCTCATTTCTTTTTTTCCTCGTAACTTTTGGCGCAGCTCCCGTCAAGGGCCTCAACCATGCAATTGTTTCCACTTTTTTCCCTCTGTATTATTTTCCTCCCTATATTTTTATTCCCCTCACTGTCCTATCTTGAGCTTAACCTTGAGACTTGGAAGGGGAAAATAATGGGCCTCTGAGTAAAGGGGAGAGAGAGAGAAAGGGGATGAGAGGGGAGAGAAAGGAAGGAACAAAAGAAGGAGGAGGAGGAGGAGAATTAGTGAAAAATGAAAATGAAATACTATATGAACAGTGCAAATAAACTCTTGAAAGAAAACACTCCCTCCCTCCCTCCCTCCCTCCCTCCCTCCCTCCCTCCCTCCCTCCCTCCCTCCCTGTTAGTGCTGAGACACGAAGGCATAATTATAACGTGCCTTTTCCCCTCACCAGCCGAGGGGAGAAATTTCCTACCTGCTGCTGCTACTCCCCTCACCGCTACCTATCTGGACCCTAAATCACTCTCCCCTCCTATGCCTTCTCCGTCTCTCTCTTGCCTCCCTCCCTTCCTTCATTCCTTCTCTTCCCTCCTCTGTTTATTATTCCTCGCCTCCTCCTATTCCTCCTCCTCCTCCTCCTCCTCCTCCTCCTCCTCCTTCTCCTATATTTCTTACTTTATTTTTGTCTCCTTTTTCCCTTTCTTGGTTGGTTCTCTCTTCCTCTCTTTAGGCTTCTGATAATTCCCCCAAATATTTACTGCACTCTACCTTTTCCTTCCTACCACACACACACACACACACACACACACACACACACACACACACACACACACACACACACACACACACACACACACACACAACGTTAGGTGACCTTTCCGTTCATAGTGTGAGAGAATAAAAGTTAATTGTTATGAATATATACTCTCTCTCTCTCTCTCTCTCTCTCTCTCTCTCTCTCTCTCTCTCTCTCTCTCTCTCTCTCTCTCTCTCTCTCTCTCTCTCTCTCTTTCAGTTTCCCGCCCTTATTTGGAGAAAGGGTAAAGGGGGGGGGGTGAGAATTGAGGTTGAGGTTGAGGGTGAGGATGAGGAAGGGAGAGAAGGAGGGAGTACAGTATAACGTCAAGGTTGATACGTAGAAAGTTATTAGTTTGAAGACGTTAATTGATACGTTCCTTCGGGGTGAGAGACGTGACGAAATGTTAGTACGTACCAAGGCATCCTCATTTCCTCCTGCCTTCCTTCCTTCCTCCCTTCCTCCCTTCCCCTTACCTCTTCAGTCCTTTTGGGTTGTTTTTTGGTTGAAATTATAGTTTTTTGGTTGAAATTGTGTTTTTTGGGTTGAATTTAAGGTGTAGGTGACTGACTCAGGTGTACCCGTATAGAGGGAGGGGGAGGGGAGCAGCTTACAGGTATAAAAGAAGTGGTAATGAATAGAAGCGTAATAATAATAGTGTGGATAGAGATTCTGGACAGGTGTGCATAGGTGGGAACAGGTGAGATTCGTGCTGTCTCACCTGGATTGGACAGGTAAAGATAAGTGGCAGGTAAGGTAAATACATATTGTAACACATACATACACACACACGAGCTGGACAGGTGTACTATTATAACGGTGAAAAGTGTGTCAGGTAAGGTGAGTTGACGTAGCCTCACCTATATAGACACGTGCCTTCACCTCCCCTCACCCTCTCACCCTTCCTCTTACCCTTCCCCACACCCGAGAAAGTATACTGGTCACTGGTGGCAGGTCAGGGTACTGTGAGGGGAGGGGGAGAAGGGGAGGGGGAAGGGAAAGGGACACCACACGCAACTAGACAACAACCCAACCCCCCCTTCTCCCTCTTATCATTGTACCCTTTCTCCTCCTCCTCCTCCCCATCCCCATCCCCATCGTTACAAACATTGCTAATTCCATCGTTCTCTCTTTCCAGGTAAGCGAGTGATCCTGAGCAGCGGTAAGGTAGGCAAGCAGGCAGGCAGGTTGGCAGGTTAATTGATGAGCTGCAGGTAAGGTATAAGGTATATCGCCTCCCCCCCCAACTTGCAGGAGAAGTCGTAACTCCCACACGGCGAAACGAGCAAATCAACTTTCATCGCTGAGGTTTGCAGGCTCGAGTTCCTTAACCGGGAAATATGAGAGAGGGACGCCCTGTTTTGTTAGGTTTGGGGCGTTGCACTGCACTGGATACACTCTCCCATCTTTGCCACGCGGGGAAACAGGGCGGCATGTTTAGAGATAGGGCTTAGTGAGGCAGCTACATCTATGCATACTTACCTTTAACTAGGTGTCGAAAGCTGCTGCCGTGGACGAGGTTTCAAATGTCAGCGTTTTATTACTGTTTCTTAATTGGTCTCCTTGGGTATAAGACGTGCTTGGTGGTGGTGGTGGTGGTGGACAGTAGCAGTGTTGGGGTCGATATGAGATAGGTGGAGTCAAGGGTCAAGTATAGTGGTAGTGTGTGTGTGTGTGTGGGTGTGTGTTGAATTAGTGCTTGCGTATTCACTTCAGAAAGAAAAAAATAAAGATGAGGAAGAGGTATTCAAGAGAGATGTGAACTCTAACATTTAGATTCAGAAGGAGATTAGTAAAACTTTAGGTATGTTTTATTTTCTGAAGAGGCAGGAGAGGAGAGAGGACTAAGAGGTAATGAAAGGAGGAGGGAGGAAAGGAGGGAGGAAGGGAGAGAAGGAGGGTATATGCTTGCACACTTTGCTTGTTTTAGTTTTGCTCCAACCCTTGAAACTCCGAGAGGGAAAACTGCAGCAAAAACTCACACTGGACACACTTTTCCCCTCTTCACAACCTCCACCACCCACACACCCTCAAGCAAATCACTTTCAATGGACTATATATTGCTTTTTTTTCCTTCTCTCTCTCTCTGTCTCTACATTCCCCCTCCTCCTCCTCCTCCTCCTCCTCCTCCTCCTCCTCCTCCTCCTCCTCCTCCTCCTCCTCCTCCTCATGCAAGCTGTCCTGATTACATTCTTAGTCATGCTAGAAAACAAGTGATGCTTTTATCTGTGCACTGATAAGGAGAGAAATGTATGTGTGTGTCTCTCTCTCTCTCTCTCTCTCTCTCTCTCTCTCTCTTCTCTCTTCTCTCTTCTCTCTCTTCTCTCCTTATTGCTCCAGGTGTTCTGCTCTGATAAACAGGCGTCCATAAGCGGCGTGCGTCCCTTTGATAAGCAGCGCTACTTCGGAGACTGAGTGTGAAATCGTGTAGGCTTAATAATTCACACTTGCTTGGTTGTGTGTTTATAAATATTTGTTTTATGTATTGGTGTGTGTATGCTTTCTTTATTACCCCCCATCCTACTCTCCTTTCCCTCCCTCCCTCCCTCCCTCATGCTGATTGTTGCTGTATGTATGTGTGTGTGTGTGGGAGGAGGTGAGGGAGGAGGAGGAGGTCTTCTTCTTCTTGGGTGAGTAAGCATAAACAACCAAAGCAGGAATTCTTTTAATGTATATATTTTCCTAATGCGTCTGATTATTTATATTACACGAGTCCCCGGTGACGTCAGGGCCTGAGAGTGGCGGGGACGGGGCGGGGATGTCTATTGACCCCCGCTGCTGATCACCTTACGTTCAGAAGCAGCACGCAGGCAGAGGGAGGAGGGGGGGGAGGTAGGTCAACAGTGCTTGTGGTTTGTACATGAGCAAGGCAAGGCAGGGAGGGGCTGGTGAGGTGTTTTTACAGCTGCACCCCCTCCCTAACCCCCTATTCCCACCCATGATGAGGGAGGAGGTGAGGGCGGGACGGGGGGTGAGTGGGAGGTGGCACTAATACTCCGTCATAATGATTAATTGATAAAGAGAAAGAAAGAGAGGAAAATATCAAGTGTGTGTGGAGGAGGTGAGTAATCTTTGGCCTTAAATCATTATTCTTGACATGATTTACTAGGTGGCATTCGCGTACACGGGGCCCAGTCACCTGCCTCCACGTGCTGTTGCCATGGTGAGGTGAGGTGAGGTGGAGGCTGGAGGCTGGAGGCTCGTGCGTCATTCACATGCTGACGTTCGCTCCTGTTTCCTTAATAATTCCTTGCCAGCACCAGCCTTTTGATCTGTGAGGGAAGAAGTAATACCGACCACTGTGTCAAGTATTTAAAATGAAAACAACGGAGAGAACGATTTCTTAGGATACATACAAGCGACCCACCCTGAAGCGATAAGGAAGTGTGGAAACTGGTCTGCTGAAACGGACTGAATGGCGGCAGCACTTAAGTGGGACATCACTCGCATTACTCCATAGTAGGCGGGTGACGGCACTTTGCATCTAAATACAGCTCTAGGCTCGACTCTTACGCGGTGGAGTAGAAAGTGGCGGCGGCCGTATTCTAGGTGAAGCTCCGCAGTGAAGAGTGTGGGATGGTGTGGCTGCACTAATATACGTATAGGACACAGCTTGAGGCGTAATGAGGAGTGCTTGGAGGTCTCATGTCCTTCGTGGGAGCTTCTTTAACTGGGTGGCTGCGTGGCATCACACCAAGGGGGGGGAGGCGTGCCGATCTTGTTAACGAGCTGTACAGGTGCATGTCCGCCTTCTGTCATGAATGGCCGCGATCGTGGGCCGCACCTCAATGATGGTCCAGCAGCAGGTGGCGTCCCTCTCTTCCTCTCAGCCAGGTGCCGTCTATCACCTACACACCAGCGGGGTTTCTTGCCGCTGATCATTGTTATTTGCAGAGCGTGTACTGGAGTGGCTGGTGGGCCGGTTTTGTTTACTTGTGGTGAGGGATAAGAAGCGATGCATTGATAATCTGAATATGTTACTCCTAGAGACTGGTTCTGACCCTCATACATAATACCGCATCAGAGCAATGACTAGTGTTTGCATTATCATGGCTGCAAGGTGGTCGAGGCGGAGGTGGGGGCGTGGCAACCAGTATGCAGCAGGTGGGAAATCCAGGTAAACAGTTAGGGAGCGAAGGACCCCCCACACCACACACACCAGCGTGACTCAGCTCCTGTATTCCCCTTCGTACCATTGTGTCGTGGCCTTGAGTGCAACCCGGTACTCCTACAGGCGGGGCAACGCAGACTCCCGATCACTAGTTGAGTTGAGGAGGAAGGAGGCAGTGTGGTGGTGACTTTTTGTGGTGGATCAAGTCACAGGCACGTCATTGGTATTCAGTGGGTGTCGTGTGTGCCCCAGCCTGCCTGCCCCGCCCGCAGCACAACCCTGCCAACCCCTGCTGAGGCATGTATTCAGGCAGGGGAAAGAACGGCACTTTCTTTCTCTTGTTTTCCTTTCTTACTTTCGTATCATTAATAATCAGGTTGTGCCTCCTTCATATGATCCCTTGAGATAATTAAGTGTGAAAGATGATAGTAGGTAATGTAGTCTTACCCTCTCGTCCCCTCCCCTCCCCACGTGATGAGCTGCGAGGTGGGGGGAGAGGATACAGGGAGGGGGAAGGAGGGAAGGAGGCGTCATTGGTGTGGGAAGTCAAAACAAACACACAGGATGTTGAGAAGTGTGTTTTTAAGTAACTTTAAGATGCAGAAGGAAGGAAGGAAGTAAAGAGACTGGCGTTGTTTTATGGTCTTGAGAGAACTCCCGTGAGAAGTAAAAAGAGAAATTGTTGGGGTGTCAGTTTTTCTCTTCCTCCTCCTCCTCCTCCTCCTCCCTCTCTCTCCTCTTCTTTCTCCTCTTCATCTTGTTCTTGTTAAGTGGTGAGAACTAGGATATTATAGGTCACTGAAGCAGGAGAACAAGCCTTTCTTATACTTGTTACTCCTGTTCCAATGCTCCTCCTCCTCCTCCTCCTCCTCCTCCTCCTCCTCCTCCTCCTCCTCCTCCTCCTCCTCCTCCTCCTCCTCCTCCTCGATCAGCTGTGAGTCACCATTTGGAAGGTAGTGTCGAGTGTCAGGTATAATCTAGATGGTGAGCGAGGCAGGTCAGTGTGTGTGTGTGACAGGCAGGTTACAGGTTACAGATTTATTCCCTTCCGTCATGCCCCTGTGGTTTTTTTCTTTCTCTATTTGTTCATCTTACTTTATTATTGTTTTTATTGCTCTCTTTCTTCGTCTTCTCCTCCTCCTCCTCCTATATTCCCAGTTCCACCACTTGATTTTAACATGAAAAGCCGATTTGGGTGTGAGAAAAGTAGGAGGAGGAGGAAGAGGAGGAGGAGGAGGAGGAGGAGGAGGGTGTTCACGTAAGAGGGGGAGTGTCTCAGATTTCAACAGGATCACTATTACCACCACCACCACCACCACCCTCATTTCCGATAGCATGTTTGGGTCAGGTCTTGAGGTCCCCCCCTTTCCCCACACCTGTACCCTTGCCTAACCCTCCTCCCCCCCCCGCTACCATGCCCTAAAACCCGCTCTCCTGCCCCTTACATTACACCTCGCTTCACCTCACTTCACCCCACCTCCTTGAGAGAGAGAGAGAGAGAGAGAGAGAGAGAGAGAACACAAAGAACAGTGTCATGAGGATTTAAGATCAAAGCCGCAAGATTGAATAGACACTGAAAGACCTGTGTGATACCTTTGAAGTAGAGGCTGGACGGGGCGGGGCGGGGGGCGGCGTGCCTCCTGCCCCCCTCCTTGACGTGTCGGTGAACCTTCTCCCCGCCTGAGGCATGACGGGGCAGGGCTGGACGGGGCGGTAGGGAGGGTATGGCTGAGTGTGATTTGTGGCAAGCTGAATACTGAGTAACGGATGCCCATATACCCTTACCCATACCCCATACCCTAAGTCCCCTTCCCTTCGTCCCCTTCCCTCCCCTTGTCATCCCTGCTCCCCTTTCTTTGTTTTCTCTCTTTCTAGGTCCCTCCCCTTCCCCTTTCTCGTCCCCAGTCCCCAGTAGTCCCCTTCCCTTAGTCCCCTGCTCCCCTTTCTTTGTGTTCTCTTTATTGGTCCCTCTCCTTCCTTGTCCCCAGTCCCCAGTAGTCCCCCTCCTGTGTCCCCAGTCCCCCAGGTCGTGTTGATGCTAATCTTACCGCCCCGCCCGCTCATTCTTCACCCAATTAGTCTGAGATGAGGCTGGCGAGGGAGCTGAGTTACGCGTTTATGGTCCGGTGAAAACTCCCGCGGCCATGAGAACAGTGTGGCAGGTGTGTGTGTGTGTGTGTGTGTGTGTGTGTGTGTGTGTGTGTGTGTGTGTGTGTGTGTGTGTGTGTAAAACCAATGATGAGAAGATAACCTTAAGTAAATGCAACAGGACGTATTATCGTTAGCAATTATGATGATGCTGATGATGATGAAGATGCGAGCGGGAACACAAACACAAACACAGTCAGACAACGTGAAATTAAACAGCTGAATCGCCCTTATATAGAAGATCCTCAACTATGATAATCCTTCCAAGACCTTTTTAGCGTATTAATCCATGTATACGTTTACGAAAGGTCATTTATTACAATTTACCTGGAAGAGACGATGTATTATACCTGTACTATACTTGTAGGACGTGTACTAGGAGACAGTCTCTTTCCTGGGGGTGTTATGGGGGGGAGGGGTCAAGGGCCGGGCAGGGCAGGACCGGTTCAAGCCTGCAGGACAAGACTGACATGGCAGGGCGATCGCCAGGTGGCAGGGAAGGCTGAACGGAAGGTGTGGCCAACCTGCTGTGTGTGTGTGTGTGTGTGTCTCCTTTCTTCAGTATAATGGTTTGAATTACTCTCGCCCTTTTATTGCATGCAAGTGACAAAAGCTAAACTAACCACAAGGCTCATTTTTTTTCTCTCCTCATACGAACACTATTAATTATTCCGTTGATCTCAATTGTGTGTTGGTGATGCAAGCTTTGGGTGCCTGGCTGTGAGTGTGGCGAAGGACGATGTGACCAGAACGGAACGGAATGAAACGGAACGAACCAGTTTAAACATTGAAGTGATTGTAACGTTTTTTTTGTTCTATTGTGCAGGTGATCACGAGCGTAACACTTCCTGTGATACTGTGTGTATGTGCGTGTGTCTGTCTGTCTATCTGTCTTGAGTCAAACCAATCCCACGTCAGGCAGAGGCAGTGTTAGTTAGCCTTGCCTGGGGACGGAGGAAGCTCACTCGTGGTCGTACAAATAGGGGGAAAAAAGATAAAGTTACATAATTTGACCGATTATTTTGAGTTTCATTTTATTTATCTGTGTGTGTGTGTGTGTGTGTGTGTGTGTGTGTGTGTGTGTGTGTGTGTTTAAGGCAAGTACTGAAGCGTCACGGTTTTAACATTTCAGATCTTAAAAAAACACACTCACCTTTAGGAGACAAACGGTCAAGCGTCAACAGGAGCCGGTGAGGGGAAGGCGGAGGTGAAGATGGCGAGGGAGGGGGAAGAGGGGGGAGTGAGGTGCCGCTAGTTGTTGTTGTGGGGGGGAAAGGGGGGTGATGATGTCTGTGTGTGGTGAGTCATGGGTAGAGTAGCAGGTGGCGGGGCAGGATCAGGTTGGGGGTAGTGTTGCACTGTGCCCGACCCTAGACCCTCAACCCCCAACCCCTAACCCCCGACACCCCCGCCTGGGCCACACACAGGGCGGGGCCGGAGGGGCACTGATAGAATATCGGTCTTAACACAACACACGACTTTAATTATTGCCCAACTTATCGATAACAGTCGTTTCGGTAGCCGCTCCCAGGTGTAAGGGGGGCCGGGGGGGTTCAGGGGGCTTACCTGGTCACCCCTACATCTTCCAGGGGTCGTTAGGGTGTCAGTGTAATGTTTTGTATGACCTTAAGTCCAATCAAGGCCCAGTAAGAGGCTAGGAAAGAGTACAGGAGGTAGGCAGCACTGTGAGAGAGAGTGAGTGTCGCAACCTGTATATACCACTTGCTCGCCTTCTTACCTTCTCTCTCTCACACCCTGACGCCTCACCACACCTGTTGGGACACATCTGATTATTCTCGCGGCGACATCGATGTTACCTTATAAGTATACTTTCCCGTAAGACCGTAAGGCACCTCATTAATGATTCAACGTGAAGAACGACCTGAATATATTTACCTGGGATCATACAAAGCAAAACTGGGTGAGAGTTGGCGTATGAATAGAGGAGGAGGAGGAGGAGGAGGCGTAGGAGGAGTGTATGAGGGTATGACAGACAGACAGGGAGGAGGTTGGTCGACTAGTGAAACCTAACCTAACCTAACCTAACCTCCAAGACCTGTATCATGAGAACCAACACGTGTACTGATATCAACTTGCTAGTAACCTTGACCACGGGAAGCTGCACGTCATAGCACGGCACGTACACCTCCGTCCTGCCCTTAACCTGACGTGCCCAACTGACGGCCCTTTACTGACTGACACTCCCAAGGCTGACGGTGTGAATGGTTAGGATACGTGAAGGAGGCGGTGAAGGAGGTGGAGGCGGGTCAGAGTGAGGAATGGAGCACCTCTGACCTGCTGGGGAGCCCTGTTGCCTCACCACCACCACCACCACCACTCTTCGCTGGATACTTATGCCCCTCTCGCCCGTGTTATGTGTCCCATTAGTTGCGTTGAGAGAGAGAGAGAGAGAGAGAGAGAGAGAGAGAGAGAGAGAGAGAGAGAGAGAGAGAGAGAGAGAGAGAGAGAGAGAGAGAGAGAGAGAGAGAGGGGGGTAGACACTTTCTTTAATAACAGTTTTTTTTCCCGTTGTGGACATGCTGAGAGAGCCGGCAGGATGGAGGTTCTGGGGTTCAGGGGTGAGCTGGGCCTGGGGTGGCGGGGCTGGGGTCTCTAGGGTCTCTGGGGATCGGTCCGCCCTCCCTTTGGTGCCATTACTGTCCCGAGTAAGTCAGCAATTAATGTGTGGTAATAGCGTGGGCGGCGGCGGGGATGAGTGGGTGTGAGCGGCGGGGTCTAACGCAGCGAGATGGTGGTGGTGTAGTAGTAGTAGTATATAGTAATAGTAGTAGTAGTAGTAGTAGTAATAGTAGCGCCTAAGGGTTGGAGGCAGACTCGCAGAAGAAGGAGGCTGGCAGGCTTCCCACTTTGAGGAGAGGTAGTCCCAGCCCTATTAAAAGTAGTCATTAGTCTAAGTTATGTTTAACAACTCTCTCTACCTCCTCCTCCTCCTCCTCCTCCATAAGATAGAGACGTGAAGCAGCCTTGCGTGTCAACTGCTTACTGCTGCTGGTCAGTGTGGTGGTGGTGGTGGTGCCGTTGGTTGGTTGGTATACAAATGTTTTTTAGTGACGTTGCAGAAATGACCACCAGCAAATAACACACACACACACACACACACACACTGATCACGTGACAGTTATCTGCACGTAATACAATTGATGGAGTGACGTGCGGAAAAGAGAGAGAGAGAGAGAGAGAGAGAGAGAGAGAGAGAGAGAGAGAGAGAGAGAGAGAGAGAGAGAGAGAGAGAGAGAGAGAGAGAGAGAGAGAGAGAGGGAGCAGGCATTGGTCGTCTGTACTAGTGGTGTGGGTGGGATGAGGTCGTAGGAATAATGAGTGTGGGCACGGGCGTGTACTTAACGGATTGGTGGGTACATTAGCGTTAGTCATTAAGGACAAACCTATGAAAGAATCAGTGATGTATGTGTGGTGTGTGTGTGTGTGTGTGTGTGTGTGTGTGTGTGGGTGAGTGGATGGGTGGACGGAGTTGAAAGTTATGACGAAAAAATTGGTCTTGAACAGGTAGTCGGTATAACGGCGGTGAGTGAGTGAGTGTCCGCCGCGCCGACCAACACAACACAACACAACACAACACACAGCTGACCATCATTGTATTGTACTCATGACCGATCCAATTTTTACAGTTGCTCGCTGCTGCTGTTGCTTTTATGTCGTAAGAGAATGGAGTCCGCTATCAGTATGTGTTGTGAGGTTACATTATCGATGACAGTTGTGGTCTACTGCATACACCTCAACCTCACTGACGATAGCAATGAGTATTAAACCCACCGATTCAGTATAGCTTGAAATAAAAGAAGAGAGATATGCGCTGCGTTGCTGAGTGGCTTGACTGTTACCTCCTACTCCTTGGCCTTTTAATCGGTGGTGGGGAAAGCAGTTTACCACGGGCTGACATCCGGGTTAGCATCGGTTTTTCCTTCCTTGATTTTTCCCAGATGTTGACTAATATGTAAAGGGGACGAGCAGGTGTGTAGGTGGCTGGACTAGGCGTTATCTACTCAAGCTTATAGAGACGGTAACTTTTATACAGATCTTACATTGAGGAAAACTTAATGCAATGCGTCTAGAGTGTGTTATTTTGTACCGTACTGTAACGCAACGTGTATTTAGGTGAGTGTTGTCATATTTTGGTATATAGAGTAAGTGGATGGTAATTCTTCTGCTTAGTTAACCACCATACATTCGGAGGTAAGGTGTGTGTGTGTGTGTGTGTGTGTTTCCCGCTGCGTGAAGAACGTTATTCCATCTACCTCCTCCTCCTCCTCCTCCTCAAGGCCTCGGTCATCCGCTGGTGTTTTCGCTTCCCTGTGGTGGTCCAGCGACGCGTTCCCGTTATTCTCTGACACGCATTTCAGGGCTCAGCTGGTGGTAGTGTGTGTGTGTGTGTGTGTGTGTGTGTGTGTGTGTGTGTGTGTGTGTGTGTGTGTGTGTGTGTGTGTGTGTGTGATGGAGGCCTAAAACTTATCATCAGTGTAAAGAGAATTAAACTGGATGGATGTAGGGTTAGGGAGGACGCAGCGGGGGGTGGGGGGCCAAAGGGGGGTGAAGGCCGTGGAGGAAAGACTTGGACCGGAAATAGTGGTAAATTTAAGGTCCAGTAATGACCTTCACACACACACACACACACACACACACACACACACACACACACACACACACACACACACACACACACACACACACACACACGGTTAATGATATAGAACAAAAAAACACTTCAGAGCAGAATGTGGAAGGTATGTACATTCTTGATGCTTAAGATCTGAAAACATTGCTCAGAAAACATTTCACCCGCAAGTCACTTCTTCTCTAATCATTTATTTATCTTAGCATCAATTGGTCACGGTTTCAGTTCACTCTTGCAAGTCATATCCTCTCTCTCGCTCTCTCTCTGTGTGTGTCTTAATAGTGGTGGTGGTGGTCGTGGTGGTGGTTGTGGTTGGGTCTGTTTGAGAAATATTATAACAGGTGCAAGTCACTCCTCCTGTTGGAATGTGTTGGTCACGTGTGTGTGTGTGTGTGTGTGTGTGTGTGTGTGTGTGTGTGTGACTCGCTTAATTAGTGTGCGAGAAATCACGCTAGTTTTCAAAATTCTCGTGTGTAGATTTGTTTGTGAATGTTGGTTTTCTTTGCTTGTGTTAATAGAGATTCCGTTCCGTACACACACACACACACCACACACACACACACACACACACACACACACCACACACACACACACACACACACACACACACACTTATCATGCTCACTGGATATGAATACAGGAAAACTACATTTGTTTATCTTTCATTGTTAGTCAAGAATAATAACAATGTGAATGAATGATAGTGCATTTTATACATAAGTTTTATTTTATTTTATCACATATATAAGTGGGTGGTTTTTTTTTTTACCAATGTGCTAACGTCGTAATATTTAACACATTTATTTCTACTTTCCTCGTGCGTATTAATTTGAGTTCAGATTGACGTGATGCAAATCGTATCAAGTAAAAAAAAATAATAATAAAATTAACAATAATCCTTGATCTTCCCTAACACGGGGTTCTGTTCCTGTATAAAGTAGGCGTCTCGAGGCGGGGGAGACGGGGAGGAAAGATGAATGTCGTTACTCAACCATTCTAGTGTATTATTAGCATAACATAAGGAGTGCCAAGTGGGTATACCTACGCTAGGGAGAGATGATCACCTGGATGGCGGCCAATCAAGTACTGATTAACTTACCTGGTACACACACCCTCGTCCTCTCCTCCCTACCCCAGCACAACACCTGTAGCAGAGGCTGGGTACAGGTGAAAGGCACAGACCGTCATAAGCTAGCTGGAGATAAGATGGACCTCCTTACAGACACGGCTCTTGGATCGAAGCTAAATAATTCCAGGCTGGCGCATCGAAGGAGTGATAGAGGGTCGTGTCGGTGGGGCGTGTTGGAGGCAGCGGATGTGTTATGTATTGCATCAGTTTCAAGGTTAGACAGGTGTTGCTGGTGTTGCTTCAGGGTTCAGTTAGATGTCAGAAGAGCTATTATAAGGTGTAAATATAATGGCAAGTGTGCGTGGGGTCAGAGGGAAGCGAGTACCGGGGTCAGCTGATGATGTAGTAGTAGTGTTGTCCTTGATCTGACGCATAGACGAAGGGCACTCACTCCATAGGGGGCTGTGTGTGTGTGTGTGTGTGTGTGTGTGTGTGTGTGTGTGTGTGTGTGTGTGTGTGTGTGTGTGTGTGTCTCATATAAGAATACGCTGATAATTTGAACTCGGTGAGGCTTGAGGCATGAGTGGTGGTGAAGGGACAGGTAAGGGGGGCGGGGGGAGGGGGGGGCAGGGGGTAGAACGGGTTTCCCCGGAAGTACCCTCGCCCCGCCCCCGGTGACGTGTACTCAAAAAACTCACCCGTGGCGGAGGAGGGGAAGCACCGCGCGGATTTGTAATAATAATAAAAATAATAATGATAATAATAAAAGTGAGGATGTTGGAGTGAGAGTAAGTATTGTGAAATTAGGCCACATGGTCTTAGCTATTGCATGCGTTAACTCTGAAGTTATTGGTGAATGTATAAATGATACGACATAGAGGAGGGAGGACGGACACCTGAAGGAGATTACCAGGAGACCAGTGCAAGTAAAAATAAAATAATAATAATAATAAATAAGTTAAGGGAACAAGAAGAGGCGTTGGGAGTCGACGATCCTGACGGAGGCACAGGAGGCAATATTGCAGCTGGTTTAGGGAGGGGGTAGGTAAGAGGTGTTGACCTACTGTAACTATGACGCTGTAATCCAACCTGAGTAAGATAAGGTTAGGTTAGGTTAGGTTAGAGATGAGGCAGTGTAAGGGTTAATGGATGAGGTTGAGGTAAGCTAGTATGTCACCTCCACCCCATCCCCCCTACCCCCCACGCTAGGATAAAGGGGGGAGGGGGGGAAGGTCCGCTATGGTGCTGGTACAAGGACAAGGACAAGGCTGGGTCGAAGTGATTGTCAGTTATCAAGTTACATTCAGTCCTTGGCACGTGACTATTCAATCCGAACCTAACCTTGCTACCTTCAACTTGCAAGAAGAGAAGAATCACCCTCCTCCTCACCTCCTCACCCCTTCACCCCTTCACCCCTCTCATCCCCTTCACCCCTTCACCCCTCTCACCCCTCCAAGACTTGTGTTTATGTTTGATGTCACTTGCTGTCGTGGAAAATTGACGGATAACAGAACTATGTAGTGTAAGGATTTCTTCTTCTTCTTCTTCTTCTTCTTCTTCTTCTTCTTCTTCTTCTTCTTTCTTCTACTTGGCTTCTATAGTGCCCTTGTGAAACCTCCAACTGAACACATAGGTGACTCTTCTCCCCTCTCCTCTCCCCTCCTCCCTTTCCCCCTCTCCCTCCTCTCCCTCTCCCTCTCCCTCCCCTCTCCTCTCCCCCTCCTTTCCCCTATTCCCT